>CM021101.1:302525995-303023652 GCA_007115665.2 Sequoiadendron giganteum
TATAGATCTATTCTAGTGGGATATTTTGGTAGTATGTGAGTTTGTCAATTAGATAGATGGTATTCTATTATTAAGGGTCGAAATTATTGTGCCAAGGTGGATTTTGGATTATATGTAGGAGCCTTTATATTACATAGATTATTTTGAGTGGAACTATTAGATAACAATATATGATATTTGATGAGGTAAAAATAACCTCATCATAATAAAATAAAAAAAGCTTATTCTTACAAGTTCAATCCTAAGTTTGTGCAAATTTATTAAACTTTAGGAGAAATAATTGCTGATCTTTAAGGAAAATTATGCAAAATTTATTTCTTATGATCAATTGAGGAAATTTTCCAATACAGGTTTAATGGGTTGACTTGAGTGTTTTTGTAGGGAATAATCAGTCATCTAGCAGTTGTTACAAAATTTTGAGCCAACACGTGCCTTAAGTATGATGAAAGATAGATGCTACGAACCTCCTCCTGAATCTCAGGAAGATGAACCGAAGATTTAGTTACTGTCTATTTAATTTCTGTTACCAAAAACTTCATGGCTCGTCTCGAGCCTTCTCTATGTTTATAAGTTTTAAAGACATGGAAGTTAGTTAAAGTTGTTAAAAGAATTTTTCAATGGCTTTCCACGCCATATGGAATCTAGGATTTAGTTATAAGTTTTTCTATAAGAATGTAATTTCAAAATGGATGAATAAGACTGAGTAGTAACGTTATGCTGTTTATATGATTTCTAAATACTGATGAATGAAAGAGTTTTCTTCTATCAATTGCTAAGTTTTTGAACTATGGATGATAACTGTTTATAATGAAGGACTCTAGAACTTGTAGTTTATGTGATTTGAGAACGAAGTGTTGACCCATGAGTTGGCCACTCGAGGGGAGTTAGTTTAAATAGATAAGTACTTACTATTATGTTTCTTTAGTTGTTACATAAATAATTGATCAATAAGAAGTATTCAAGTTCGTTAAGAGTTGAGTCTAAAGTTCTAGAGCACCATTATATTTAGTATGAGTTATTCTTCATAGTTGTTAGAATATTTTACTATTTAAGAAAATGTTTTGTAGTCTATTTACTTGCTTTTCCACTTCTGTAGTTTATCAGTTATTCGGTTTGCTTATCTCTATGCTTTCTAGTTTAGTTATGATGCTTTCTAAATTAGTTATCTTATGCTTTCTAGTTTAAGTATTCCCAGTTTTCCTAGAATAAATTGTTTTCTAGATAATAAATTAAATGGCCTTAGACTAAGAAAAACATAAAAGCTAAGATGAGTTATCTGAATTATCTTCTTTTGCAAACTGCCTTGGACATTGCCCGGTCGACTAATTGACATTTTATATTCTAAATTAGTAGGACCTAACGACAGCCTCACTTTTGGGGCTGCTGCCAGGGACTAAAATAGCCTTTGTGCTTAAGTGTTACTAGGAGATGGTTTTGATACCTCATTTTATGCCAAAAGTTTTGTTGTTGGCTTGCTCTTCTGCATGGTTAGGAAAAGAGGCCCTCACATATGATTTATACCAAAGAACCCCCCACAATACGTACCAATCATACCTAGGGAAGCCCAAGGCTCAGACGACCACACTTCTAAAGAATTATTTGAACCTATTCCACTTGAGTATTTCCACTATTTACCTAACGATCAACTAGCATAATAGCTAGTTATAGAGGAAATTGTCCTTGAGGAATAAACTTCTTCGAACATCATTGGAGATTGTAGAGTTGAACCTAACCACAATGAACCTCAACACCCTCCTAGAATGTTTACTTATCCTATTACCTTGGATGTAGATGATGATACTGCGATGAAGAAAATTTCCCAGCTTTCCTTCCAACCTTCAGTGGCTTTTCCTCGGAAGACCCAGACCAATTTCTCTTTGAATTTAAGGTCTTATGTCAAACATATGACTATAAAAATGATAACTAGAAGCTGAAGCTTTTTCCTTCTACTCTAAAGGATTCAACGATGGGCTAGTTTATGGGATTGGGTTCTGGTAGTATAACATCATGGGGGAAATGGAGAATGTTTTCTTACAAAAATACCAAAGTTACTGTAGGGTGAGTGACCGAAAGGAAGAGTTGTTTAAACTGAGACAAAACAAGGATGAGAGTTTAGAGGATTATCTCGATAGGTTCCTTTTCCTCTCTAAAAGATGTGGAGAAGGGGACATTATCATCGAGATTCTCAAAAAAAATTTTCTTAAGGGACTTGATGATGACGCTAGAAGGTCTTGATCTAATGGGGAAGGGTGACATGTCTCAATTGACCCTTGAGGAAATATGTGAGTTATGTCGGAATTTCTCCCATACTCGAGGAGGAATCCATAAAACTAATATTTTTAAAGGGTCTAATGAGATAGGTAAGCTCCGCGAAGAAATAGAAAATCTGAAAACCAATATTCTCATTCAGTTAAACACTACTTTAGATGGCATACAAGCTAAAACTCGCAACCCAGAGACCTTGTCTATCTATTGTCCCAGGTGTCGAAACAAACACCTATTGCGAGAGTGTCCTTTAGATAAAGTCAATATTTGTCAACTCTATGAGCAAAACCATCCTACAAAATAGTGTGAGCTTCTCTCTAATATTAAGAATACTAAGAAAAAAATGATTCAGTTTGAAGAGGAGATAAACGTGTTAAACCAACATCAAGGAGGTAACTTCTCTTATGGACAGAATTCCAATCTTGCATGGAGACCACAACATAACTGGGTTCATAATCAATGTAACCCATCTTGGAATCAGTCACCTCCCACACCACCTAACTGGGGAACTCCTTACTGGGGGTCCCTCAAATGGGGAAATCAGCAGTGGTCGAACCAACCACAACAAAAATGGTACCAACAACATGCTGCACCCTAATGGAATCAGGGACAAAATCAATTTTATACTAGACCCAGGAGGAATCAACAACAAAATTTGTTACCTCTGGCTCAAAACCTTCCTCAGAATGAGCAGGTGAACCAACCTCAACTTCCAGCGCAACTGCTCCCCATCCTAAGAATAATCGCTAGAATACGCCAATCTACTCTACCGAACATGAAAATGTTACAAGACTAAATGCGATACATTTTGGAAATGTACAATTGCGCTCTGGTAGAACTCTTCAACCTCCAACTATTGAAGAGATAGTAGAGGAACTTGAGCCTAAAAGTCCACTAAGAGACAAGTTACCTAATCAGGACACTTCCACCAAGGATAAAGAGCCTTTCTCAGCAGTGGGAGCTACTGATTTATCTTCAGAGGAGGAAGGTCAGTCCTTGAGTCAATTTAAGGAGGAGTCCATTCCAAAAGAGAAAACAATGACACCATATCCAGAATGTTTAAAGTTAATGACTTCGGAAGATACTCCGGAAGTGACTATGGCTTCTGAAATTGCGTTAATTCAGGAGATTAAGAAATTAAAAATTGAGGTTCCTCTATTGCAAGCAATAAAGGAAATTCTTGAGTTGAACTAGTTAATCAAACAACTATGTATTAAAACGCTAGGTAGGAAGCCAAAAAAGATAAATACCATTCATATTGATGGTTATTTAGCTGATTTTCTATCTCAAAAGACTATTGCTCCAAAATACGATGATCCTGGGAGTCCACTTATAACTGTTACAATCAATGAGGTAGCAATACCAAACACACTAGTGGATCTTGGGGCAACTATTAACGTGATGACTGTGGATGTAATGGAAAAGTTAGGGCTAACTGATTTATGTCCTACAACCACAATCTTACAGATGGAAAATCAGTCTATAGCCATCCCAAAGGGCATCATTAAAAACATTCTCATCAAAGTTGATGGATGGGAATATCTAGTCGACTTCTAGGTAATTCAGTCGCTTACACATAAAGATAGTTATCCAATTGGTGAAGCTTTTAATTTTTTCCCCTTATAGGTTTATTTTATCCTCGACACTAATTGGTTGGGTTTTGGGTTCTACAAATAGTCTGGGTCATGGGTTTTCTTTTCAAACATTGACTTGTTACTAACGGTGGTTGGTCGCTTAAGTGATGTTTTATCCCTTTTTGATCATGACTTTACCAACCATTTTTACATGTCCTCTCAGTTTTTTGCGTCTTGACTGTATTATTTTTCAATGGTGTCAGGCTGATAAATTATTTTAGATTAACCTCTAATAATATTTTTGATCTCATGGGTCATTTCCCCATCCACCTAGTGGGTCCCCTTCTTTATAAATAACCATTTTTGCACGTGCAGATTGCGTGACCGTCGGATGAAGTAATTTTCATTTGGACCGTTCCTTGCAGACCTCGTAAGGTTTTCTGCTAACGTCATAAAGTGGTGCGAGGCATGTGAGATGCTTCCACCTATCGCATTTGATGGTGGGGACTAGTTTTGCTCGCTGATCGATGATGGATGCTGATGCTGACAACTGTTTCTTTACCGATGCATCGTGGCCGTCCCTCGCTAACCTCACACAATTAAAACTTCAGTTTCAATAATGTTGCAAGGTGTGCAATTTGTTGATGCATGGATGCCAATGTTGTATGATAGACGATCGGGGTGGGGCCCATTCCATGCTGATGTGATGCACGGTAGGTGATTTCCTATTCGCCTGGAGACTGGAGAAACAACGTGGCATTTTCAAACTGTTTTGACTTAATCTGAACCATTCTCCTCGCCTACATTATTTTTGATCAACGACTCACATTTGAATAGATTGGTGTTGTACTATAGCCATTTTATCTCGCGTGAGTGAATAGTAATGGTCGAGTTCGACTCTGCCTGCATAATTAAATGCTAAACAATTAGCGAATTGCTATTTTCGTGTCTTATTTTCACGCTGAAGAAGAATTGCCTGGTGCCGAGCAAAGAAAACCATTCTTGTGATTTTCCAACCTCACTATCAATTGTATTCTGCAAGTGTAACCGTAAGTAACAAATTTACCATCTCTTGTGTCTTTAGAAAGTTTTATGGTTGTTTGAAGAACTATTATCAAATTGTTTCCTGATTTGTTCTTGAAAGATTGTTCGGGTAGATTTGTTTTAAAGAATCTTAGGGATAATTTTGATAATTACTGAGATTTATAGAATTGTAAAGCATTTGCTACTTAAAGATATAGGGCGTGAGTTATAAATGTTAGATATAAAAACCCTAGCTCAAATTAATCTGTCTTGTATAAATGGCACCCAAGGCCCGAAGCTCTGGCTTTGAGGCCACTGCCAGACCCTTTTCCCTGGACATCATAGATTTATTAAAGCCTTCTACTAGCAAGAAGATTGAGGGAAAAAATTTGTTCTATGGGCCATTGCTCATGGAAGGATTAACTTATAAGTAATGTGTGATTAGGGATGCTAAATTACCATATACTGGATGGCACTTGTTCTCAAACTGGTTTGGGAATAGAAATCTATGTGTTCCTTTGTGTAACCCATGGAGGTTGGATTTGGGAAAACTGGTGGCCCTAATGTTTAATTGGATGTAGAATTATTAAAGGATGTTGCTGCAAGATATGATTATTTAACTAGAGTTGTTAGAACTCATTCTGGCTTGGAAATGGTGAGGATAACCAGAGAAGAAATTGCAGAAATATTTGGTTTGCATGAGTGGAGTCAGGATATGGTTACCATAAATCTCGAGGCCTTCAGAGAAGAATATAGAAACACTAAAGGTTTGTTTAGAACATCTCTTTTGGTGCCTCATTTGGCAGTCTCGGGAAGAGGAAAAACTAAGAATCAGGTGATAATTGGCAAGAATGAGCCAAAGCCTTTCCCAGTAAATTATTTCTCTACTTATTTCAGGAAGACAATTTTTTCCTTGTGTCAAATTCTGGGAATCAGTTTGAAGAATACTCTGCCTACCGATGTCATGTACATGGCTGTGAACATTCAACATCTAGGTTTTAATGTGGTGTATGACTTTGCCACTTATTTGGCAGAAAAGATGCATGGGTATTTAGTGGCTATAAAGGAAGGAAAGAAGTGGGTTGGCTTCAAATGGTATTCCCTGCTAATTCATATGTTTCTATATAGGGGCTAGGTAGTTTTTGAAAAGGATATAGAGTTGAAGAAAAGGGAGGGTAGTATTGAAATGCCTATCCAATATTGGACCAGGATCCTTGATATGCATGATCATAAGTTTGATTATGTAACGTTCCAAAATGTCTTTGGATCAAAATTGAAGAAGGCTCTTGTTCTTGACCCTCCTAAGATTCCTAAATAAATTCATGATTTCCTGAGGCCAATGGAGAGAAGGCTTGAATTGAAATTGACACATAATTGGGGAGATATCATCCCTTAACACAATACAACTATTTTCAGAGTGTATGGCACAAGTGTCAACCCTTATGTTTTACCGAGGGATGTGCCTTTGAGAATTGGTTTTCTGGAAGTCATGAGACAGTTGGGGCGTGCTCAAGAAGTGCATCTGCTAGTAGAACATAAGAAAGGTTCTTTCTTCCCTGAATGTACAACTTTTGTAGATTTTGTTATGGAAAAGAAAGGATGGAAGGATTTAAACACACTGTTTAGACCTTATGCACTCAAAATAGTACGCCCTAGGAATCATGATCCTGAGGGTTTTATCTTTCAAATGAAGGCTAAGAACCAGAATGGAACATTTGTCCATAACTTCTACTTTCTTGAGGATATTATCAAAAATATTTTTGATATAGAAGAACAAGATGATAAAAAGGCAAAATACCTTGCCTTCACCAAGATGGTGAAGAGCAAGCAAGAAAGGATATCTGGTTTTAATCCTATCCCTGGTATTAATGGTGAATTAGATAGGGCTATGTATGTCATCAAATTTTTTGAGAGCTTAGGGGGATTTTTGAAGGATGAACGGGTTGTGGAAGAAAGGGGAAAGTCAAAAAATATCAATGAGTACCCTGAGGTAAGGTTGGAAGAGAGGCCTATTTATTAGCCTCCAAAGAAGATAAAGGTTTTCTCTAGGAAAAGGGGAAATAGAGCTAGTGAGGTTGCCAAAGGTGTTGCACCATCTTCTTTGGGGCAGTCAACACCAAATATTGTTGATTTGGGTTCACCTCCTAGAATTGTCGACCATACATGTCCTCCATCACCAAAGAGGTAGAAAATTGAAAAGGAAAGGTTGGTTGAATGTGATGGTGATGAGGATGAGGAGATCATTATTACTCCTGATGAAATGCATCAGGGAACTCCATCTTTCCCACTGGACACTCCATCAAGTTCTAGGGAAATTGCTCTTAGGTTGGGCAAGGATGAAATAAGGGGAGTAACAAATAATGATGATCTAAGAATGGAGGCCTGCAAAGAGTTCATGATGGATGACTCTTTTATTCAAACTAGTGCTTTTAAAGATTTTGTGTGGAGAGAACATACTACATTATATGCTGAGAAAGTGGCACAAGAAAGAAGTTTACATCCCGAGCTTCCATAGAAGGTAGTTCAATCTAAAGTCAGGGAACAAATGAAAGACAAATTCAGAGAAATAACACCAGAGTAGGGCCGAGCATTAGTACAAAAAAATGGAGTATTGTTACCCCCTGAATGGGATATTGCCGGTGCTATGGTGTTTGATACAATAAGAAGGGCCAATAGGCCACGTCTTGCTACTGAAGAAGAGGCTATGCTAGCACTCAAGGGGTCAAATTTTAGTGAAGAATGGGATGCTTTGGCAATCTGGTCTCTATCCACTAGATCCAAGAAACCAATTGTTGCAAAACCATCTAATTTTAGTGGTCATTTGGTTATAAGAAGGGTTGCTGATACCCCAACATCAGATGCTATTGATATGGTTGTAAATGTTTCCAAATTCACAAGGGCAACTGTTGAAGATCTGACCAAGGATCGGGATACTCTTAGAGGCTAGTACAATGAAGTTATTATTGAATATAACAAGAGTCAACAAAAGGTGGCAGAACTAGAAACTGTGTTGGCCTCGTTAAAAAAACAAATGGAAACATGGAGATCTCAAGGGCAGGCTAGTTCTAGCGCACTATCTCTGATCCACCTGTTGAACAATCTCAACCCTCTTCACAAGAACGGTCCTTAGCTATTGTTCCATATAACATGGGAAAAGTACCTATTGCAATTGAAAGGGGTAATAGCTTGGGAGAAGGATTTTCTAGGGAGAAATTAATTCAAAAGGTTGAGGAATATAAGGAGATGGTGCAGCAAATTTGGGAGTCTGCAGGAAAGAGCAATTCAATGCTTGTGGAGACTGTAATGAAAAAATTAAGCAGGAAGGTCCAAGGAAGACTAAATAGTGTTCATTCAAATTATGCTCTAATGTTGCAAGCACTTAGGATGTTCCCAAGAGATAGGGAGGTGGCCACCCCATTGCTTGATAGATGGAGCTCCAGGATTGAAAAATTGAAATTCATGGCTGTAGGAGCAAAACATGGGGATAAATATCCTATGGTTATTCCAACCTACCAATTTGTCAAGGGAGTTGTTGAGCAGAAGTTTCAGGGGTATGTTGCCCCTATGGAATTAAAGATTGATAGGCTTTCATTAGGTCCTACTACTTTAGAATAATTTAATGTCAATTAGTTGACCGGTCAGTGTCCAAGGTAGTTTGCAAAAGGAGATTATTTGGATAACTCATTTTCTATTTTTCTTTTGAACTACAAAAATCAGTTCTAATCTAAGGCCATTACTATTTAACTAGAGAATAATCTTACTCTAAGAAAATCCAGAAATACTAAATTAAAAAGCATAAGACAACTAATTTAGAAAGCATTACGACTAAACTAGAAAGCATGGAGACAAGCAAACTAAACAACTGATATACTACGAAAACAAAAAAGTAAGGGAATAGACAATTAAACATCTTTTAAACAGTAAAGGATTTTATTAACTACGGAAGATAACTTATACAAATTTAAAAAAATGGTGCTTTGGAACTATAGACTCGACTCTTCGACAACTTAGTTACTTCTTACTGAACAAAAAATTACCTTTAACAAAGAAGATAACTTAACAGTAAAATACTTATCTATCTAGGCTAACTCCCCTGGAGTGGCTAGGTCACGGGTTAATACTTCATCTTTAAATCACATAAGCTACAGGTTCTCAAAACCTTTCATTACAAATAGTCATCATCATTCGAAATTCAATAGTTTACCAATAGACAAAGATCAAATAACTCATTTTAACAGTACGTTGAAAAACCATGTGAACAACATAACGATACTTCCTCTGTCTTATACATCACTTGTGAAATTACATTTTTATAGATAAATTTTTAACTAAATCCTAAATTTAGGATGGCGTGGATAGCCATTGAAAAAGTCTTCCTCAACTTAAAACTAACTTGGATGTCTTTAAAGCTCATAAACATATGGAAGGCTCGAGAAGAGCCATAAAGTTTTAACAATAGAAATTTAAAGAGCAGAAACTAAAACTTCAGTGCATCATCCAGGCATCTAGGAGTGGGCTCGTAGAATTACTCTTGAGGCACGTTCTGGATAAACTTCTATAACAGCCGCATGATGACCTGTTATTCCCTACAAAACACGCTCAAGTCAACCCATTAAACCTGCTTTGGTAAATTTCCTCATTGATCAAAAGAAAGAAATAAAGCATAATTTTCTTTAAAATAAGCAATTACTTCTCCTAAAGTTTAATAGATTGGCACAGGATTAGGATTGACTTAGCAAAGGTAAGCTTTCCAGATTTGATTATGATGAGATTATTTTTACCTCATCATTTCCTCCCCTACCTAATTTTTGGAAGGTCCTCTTGCTCCATAGTTAAACCCCTGAGTCCTATTCCATTCCTCATAAAGAGTACCGAGATCATGTGTCTCCCTGACTGATGCATCGAAAGCTTCAAGGTTATGAATGAACCCTCTGTGAAACATCACACTCTCCCTCCATTCATTAAAAAGTTTGTCATTCTGATTTGTGGAAATATTGAAGGCCGGGGGTGGATTGAGTAGCAAGGGAGGTCTGTATTTCTTTCCTATCCATTTTGTCCTCAGAGTCTTCAGGATTTTAACTAAGGCATCTGCCCTTCTGAATGACCACCTGATATTTAGAGGGGAAATAACCTCTTTTTTCTTTAAGTAAGCTGGTAGAGGTGTGAATATTTCTTCGCAAGCATGCCATTATTTTCATATCGACTTCTATCCATTTTCCATGAAATTATCATAACACAGCTTGAGGCTGTTGTCATACCTTTCCTTTAGCTTATCATTAACTAGGAGAGACAAAAATGTAGCTTTGAACCCATCAGGCCTTGAATTTGGGGACCTTATTTGGAGACCCACTATTCTCTCTGCTTGTGCAAACTCTTTTGTCCTATCCTGCCAATGAATTTGATTCCTCATGGTGGAGAGAAATGCTCTCAGTTCTACCTCTCCTACAAACAAGTTGATAAAGAGATCTATATGATTTTCTAATAACAAGTCATGCAAAGAATTCAAAAATTAAATCTTGGTTTTTAGAAGTTGATTCTACAAATATTTTAACAAACTCTTTATTATTAGGCTCGTAGGGCTGATCATTATAGATCCTAAAAAATTTCCATCTTAGCCATTGTTCATTCAAAATCATAGAGTAAAATCTTGATGATCGTCTATAATTTAGTAAACAGTCCACTAGTTGACGTGCATCCTGCTTTCCTCTGTAGGCCTTGTGAAATGACTCCTTCAAGAGCACCGGTTCCTTCTTTAGCCTGTAATTTTCAGTTTGGACATTCCTGAGGAAGTATCACTTTTCCATCCATTTCATTAGCAGAGGTGGAATGCAGACCTAGAACCAATCAGTTACAACTGGATCAGTCTAAATTTCTTTGGACTCCATTTGAGGTTTTACATTGCATTCCTTTAAGTCCTGCTCTAGTTCAACTACCCTGCTGATGGAAGCGTTCGACTCTTTAGTTTTTATTTTCTTGTCCTTCTCGAAAGTTGTGAGCATGAGCACAATTTTTTTCTTTATTCTTTCCATCTTTGCATTTTGTTTGTAATGTCAACACTATAAATTTTATGCTTTTGATTTTGTTCTTGCATCTATTCTTCTAACTTATAGATTATTGAGTCTTTTTCCTGCAAGTGAAGCTTCAAGCCCTTTATTTCTTGATCTCTTTTATTTAATATTGCAATTTGCACAGCCGATTCTTCTTTCTACAATTCAATAAATTCATTACTTTTAGATAATTGTCTTTGTAAATCATCAATTTCTACTTTACACTTTTCCAATTTAGCAATGGCACTACTTATTTCGACTGTTTCAACAATTTTATTCACAATGGGTGACAAATTTTCTGACACACCGCCATCCCCTTAGGTTCTCTTCCCTGAATTTCATCATTGAAGATTTCCTCCACATGTGTAGAGTGGAAAGGAAAATCTTCTCCTGAATCTTGTTTATTTAGGGGTACCTCATCTTCACTGGCAAGCTCTGAAATTTCTATGGGCTCAAGTGGCCGCTTAGGCTTTTTCTTTTGTGAACTTCCCTCCTTACCCTGTATTGGGGTTTTAGAGAATTCAAAAGCTAACTGCTTACTCCTTCTGAGTGGAGGCAATTCTTGGAAAATGACGGGTGTTCTATTTTTCCCCCTTTTCTTCTTTTTGGATTTACTTGTGTTAGAATAAATAATATCAACCTGTTCTGGCAAGTCGGGGGTTTTGAATTCATCCCTGAAGAAGGTTGGCAAATCCTCACTAGGAGTGGTGGGATTAAGAGCTTTCAACACTGGAGAGCCCTTAGGGGAAATTTATTTGGATGGAGGAATAGCCTGGTGGGATGGTTCCCCTGATTCTATGGTTCTTGCAATTATAGACGTCTCCATTTTCTTTAAAAATTTCTCCCATTTTCCCTCAGGTTTCTCATAGAAGTGGTATTTGCATATTAGCTGAATTAACCCGTGATGTTTCAAAGGCCCAGTCCCTATTTTATAACTTTCTATGGAAGTGTTTAACGAATCATACAAGAATTCAGGCATGTTAACCCTAAGAGCTAGGTCCTCCTTCCTGTGATGTAAATGGGTCAACATATGAAAGGTAGGTCCTACAACTACAACTAGCTGACCCTCATAAGTAAAATACTTTATAATCCATGCAGCAGCAGTGTCCCAGGGTTCTAATATGGAGGTTCTCTAGAACCATTTATTTTGTCCCCTGGTACTTATTACTACCATTGGGTGTGGGTCTCCTTCTCTAACAAATAATTCAGACAACTTCTGGTACATAATTGTGAGGTTTCCTTTATTTTTATGCCTGTATTCTCTAAAATAAATAAGCGGGAAATAATTTTGGAACTTACCTTGAAATGCTTCCCATGAAGTACCACTTCGCCATTAGTGTAGTTCTCAGGAAAAGAGCTGACCAACTATTCATTATACCCCTCAAATTTTCTGATGAAGTTTAACCATCCTGGTTCTTCGAACAACCTGAAGATATTGCTCAATCCCAACAATTTTTCTGCTGAATCCAGCTCTGTATTTCTTTTACCACCCCCCATTTCCTTATTTCACACTTTGTAGAAGATTTTTAAGTTTGGAACAAATATTTCAAGTAGTTTTTTGAAAATATTGCCTCTGAAATCACTTCTTTGTCTTATTTGCAGCTTACTCTTCAATGATTTCCAATCTGCATGGAGGCATGCGAAAGGCTTTGCCGTACAAGTAGTTGATCGCCGAGTGGAAAAAATTGCTAAATTGGGAGTGAAGTTCATGCCAATTAATTATTATTTATTCAAAAATAACTACCTACTTAAAGCAAAAATTAATACTTACTTGCGTTTTGTGATCATTCAAAGATCTTATACCTTACAGATTTGACAGGATGACATGAAGGTATTGACTGAGGTGACAACGAAGTTATTATGATATGGTTCAGAATTCTATGGGGGACGGAGCTATCAATTAAGAGTATGGAATTGGGTGGCTTAATTACGACTAAAGCAAAAATAGAAAGACAAATGTATGGGATATTCTGGCGGAAGAGTCGTAATTTTTTTTTTTTTGAAAAAGGTGGCGGAAAACAAGCGAACAAGTTCTAGAGCACGTAATTTGGTCAACACGCTCGAAATGAGTGCATAAGTTCCAAAGCATCGATAGGTGGTGTGACCAAAAAAAATAATGAAATGGAGGTTCTAGAGCATCGCCAAAAGATGCAGCCGAAGCAACAATGGAATGAAAGGTTCCAGAGCATCGTTGAAAGATGTAGCCGAAGGAACAACAAAATGAAAGGTTTCGGAGCATCGCTGAAAGATGCAGCCATAGCAAAAACAAAATGAAAGGTTCCGAAGCATTGCTGAAAGATGTAGCCAAAGCAATAATAGAATGAAAGGTTCCAGAGCATTGTTGAAAGATGCAGCCAGAGCAACAACAAAATGAAAGGTTCCAGATCATCGTTGAAAGGTGCAGCCAGAGCAGCAACAGAATGAAAGGTGGAGTGACATGGAAAATAATTTTTGAACTTCATGAGCTTTGAACCTTAGTGCAAAACACCTCTTTGACATGATAAAATTTATACAAGTTCTAGAACATCGGTATTGACATCATAACGTTCTAGAGCATCTTTGGAGGGTGCTTCGGAAGTTATTTTCTACTTTTTTGAGAAGTCCTGCAAAATGGAATAATTTTTTTAGCTAAGTCCAAAAACAAAGAAAGATTTAATAAAAGAAAATATCTCAACATACATGTCCGTTTATTGCACATTTTTAATTTTTAAATTTTTTTAACAACATAACATTATTACCATATAAACTCTGCCATGGTAGAGTCAACACATTGGACCCTGCTTTGCATTTCCACCATCCTTGTAAAGTCTTCCTTGTTGACTGTCTTATGGTAGACATGTAAGCGATGACCATTAACCAACAGAGTTCGCGTGTCACTATCGATTGGTTTCAACCGAACAGTTCCGTTCGAAAAGACTTCATCAATTTCATAAGGTCCCAGCTAGTGAGTCCTGAGCTTCCCCGTATGATCCTTCTATCTCGAATCAAATAATAGAGCCCAATCCCCATTATGAAACTCCTTTTCCTTAATATGTTTATCATGCCACACTTTTCGTTGATGTTGAATTAGTTCAGTTTGATGGACAATGTCTAAACGAAGCTCATCCAATTCACTTAGTTGCAGAACTTGTTCAACTTGGGATCGTTTTAAATCCAGACCTAGTTCTATAAATGTTCGTAGAGTCTGTATTTCAAAATCAATGGGAAGAAGAGGCTTCTTTCCAAAAATGAGCTCATAGGGGCTGAGCCCAGTCATAGATTTCCAAGTTGTGTTGTATGCCCATACGCCTTCAGGGAGTTTTCTGGCCCAGTCTTTCCTTCCAGAAGAAACTATTTTTGTTAGAATGTTTTCCAGTTCTTTATTAGTTACTTCTACCTGGCCGTTCACTTGAGGGTGGTAAGGGGATGACTTCCTATGGCTTACCTGAAAATGATTGGTAAATTCCAAGAGCACTCGGGACATAAATTGGGGTCCCTGATCAGTTTCGATAGTTCGAGGGGCTCTGAATTTAAGGAAGATTTTATAATAAAGGAAGTCCACAACCTTCTCTTCTCTAGTTATTTTTAAGGCTTGAAATTCAACCCATTTTGTCAGGTAGTCAGTGCAAACTAGTCTATACTCTTTCCCTTGAGAGGAAGGATCTATGGGTCTGATAAAATCTAAACCCCATTTTTTGAATGGTTCAAGGACTACCTGTGGCAACAACGACATTTCCGAAGAAGTAGTTGGTCTTCCTACCCTTTGAAATTCATCACAATGATGAACATAGTTCTTAATGTCTTTGTGCATTGAGGGCCAATAGTATCCAACGCCTAGGACTTTGTGGGAAGTTCTCTTTGCAGAGTAATGTCCTCCTGAAGGGTCATCGTGATAGGCCCTCAGAATGTTGTAGGTTTCATATGCTCTTACACATCTCCTCAAAATCATGTCAGGACCACAACAAAATAACATTATGTGAATCCACTTGAATGGGGCACTTTCCATGATTAGACGCTTCTTTTGCTTAGATGTGAATCCAGGAGGTACTTTTGAAGAAGCTAAATAGTTAGCGATATCTGCAAACCAAGGTGATTTTACAGAAACTACAAACATATTTTCATCTGGTAAATCATCCTGTACAGGGGTACTGTCATCTTCTTCATGTTTGATTCATGACAGAAAATTGGCTACCACATTGTATTTCCCTGGTTTATCAAGAATCATGGCATTAAAATCCTAAAGGAGCAATAGCCATCTCATAATTTGACCATTAACCACGGGTTTATTCATTAGGTACTTCATAGCTAAGTGGTCCTTATAAACTGTGACCTTATACCCCGTAATATAATGACGAAATTTCTTAATAGCATGAACAACAACCAAAAATTCCTTTTCTGTTGTTGTATAATTCCTTTCTATAGGAGTAAGATTTTTATTGATGAAATATATAACATACTTTCCCCCGTTCTCATCTTCTTGTCCCAGAACTGCACCGATAGCATCATCAGAAGCATCAGCATAGATATGAAAGGGAATACTCCAATTTGGCCCTCGTAGAATGGGAGCAGAGACAAGATTTTCCTTGATTGCTTCAAAAGATTGCTGACACTCAGATGTCCAAACAAACTCCACTTCTTTCTGTAAAAGAGAGAACATAGGAGCTACAATTTTACTAAAGCCTTCTATGAACCTTCTATAGTAACCAGCATGTCCAAGAAAACTTCTTACATCTGTTTGAGTTTGAGGGATTATCAACTGTTGGATAATTTCAACTTTCTTAGGGTCGACCTTTATTCCCTTAGAGGAAATATGATGACCCAAGACTATTCCTTGTTCCACCATTATTAAGCATTTATCATGGCTAAGGGATAGTCTATTTTCCTCACAAACTTGCATAACTCGATCTAAGTTCTGAAGAGCTTCGTCATATGTTGACCCATAGACTGTAAAATCGTCCATGTAAACCTCGACACAGTCATTAGCGAGAGTGGAAAATATGGAAAGAACGACTCTTTGAAAGGTCGCTGAAGCGTTGCATAGTCCAAAAGGAAGAACTCTATATGAAAATGTGCCCCAAGGGCAGGTAAACATGGTTTTTTCCTGGTCTTCTGGAGCAACTTGTATCTGATTATAACCACTAAATCCATCGAGAAAGGAGAAATACTTCCTCCCAGCCAAGTTGTCCAGGACCTGATCAACGAATGGTAAGGGAAAATAATCTCTATAAGTGGCTTTATTGAGTTCTCGATAATCTACACAGATTCTCCACTTCCCATTTTTCTTTGGGACTACCACCATAGGTGATACCCATTTACTATCAGAGATTGGATAAATAAATCTAGCACAAAGGAGTTTCTCAATCTCAATTTTGACAAAATCCTTTAATGCAGGATTGAGTCTCCTCTGTGGCTGGCAAACAGGCCTTATACTGATGTCAGTGTAAATGTGATGAGTACAAACACTTGGGTGAATTCCCCTCATGTCTGTATAATCTGAAGCAAAGGCTTTAGACCTTTGTACCAACACATTAAACAACTTATCCTCTTGAGTTTCTGTCAACCAACTATTGATATTCAAAGTTTTTCCTGGTAATAGTATTATCGATTTTGTTCTAGGATGAACCGAGGTTACAGTATACATAGATCGCAACAACGTGTTAAGAGGAAAACTATGAGGTACCAGTTGGTGAAACCTTGTGATATCCTCATAGAAATGAATTGTTTTGGGAATCATATTTGCTAAGGGACAAGGCATTCCCATTGTAGCATAACTATGCTCCATCCCATTTATATCAATTGGTTGCCCAAAGATTCTTGGGGCATCCATCACTTCTTCCTCATTCAAGGTTATAGCAAAGCGTGCTACTTCATTTACTAACTCTTCGTCCAGTTCTTCCCCGTGTTGTTTAATTACCACCATGGCTAGGGAGGCTAAACTATCTGAACCATTTTATTCTTCAAGTTCATCAACCCAAACCATTTTGTGCTCAGTAGGTTTAGTAGGGGGATATAAGAATTAACATTTACTATCTTGACCATGCGAAATGGTCATTCCCCCTTTCCTATATTCAATCTTAGTAGCAACCGTAGCTAGCCAAGGTCTTCCAAGAATTATAGGATAGCTATCCTTAGGTGTAAGTGATTGAATTACCTAGAAGTCGACTAGATAATCCCATCCATCAACTTTGACAAGGATGTTTTTAATGATGCCCTTTGGGATGGCTATAGACTGATTTGGCATTTGTAAGACTGTGGTTGTAGGATGTAAACCAGTTAAACCTAATTTTTCCATTACATCCACAGTCATCACATTAATAGATGCTCCTAGATCCACTAGTGCATTTGGTATTTCTACCTCGTTGATTGTAATGGTTATAAGTGGACTCCCCGGATCATCGTATTTCAAAGCAATAGTATTTTCAGATAAAAAATCAGCTAAATAACCATCAATATGAATGGTATTTATCTTTTTTGGCTTCCTCCCTGGTGTTTTGATACATAGCTATTTGATTAACTGGTTTAATTCAGGGATTTCCTTTATTTCTTTCAATAAAGGAACTTCAATTTGCAACTGCTTAATCTCCTGAATTAACACAGTTTCTGTAGCCAAAGATACTTCCGGAGTATCTTCCAGAGTTATGGACTTTAAACATTTCGGATATGGTGCCATCCTTTTCTCCCTTGGAACATGATCCTCCTTATGTTGACTTAAGGACTCAACTTCCTCCCCCTGAGACAAGTCAGTAGCCCCTGCCATTGAAAAAGGCTCTTTGTCTTTAGGAGTGGTATCCAGATTAGACGACGTGTCTTTTGTTGGAATTTTAGGCTCAATTTTCTCCACTATTTCTTCAATGGTCAGAGGTTGAAGAGTTTGACCAGAACACAACTGCACATTTCCGAAGTGTATCACATTAAAACCTGCAAAATTTTCATGTTCGGTAGAATAGACTGGTGTATTCTGGCAATTATTCTTAGGATTGGGAAGCGGTTGCGATGGAAGCAGAGGTTGGTTTACCTGCTCATTCTGAGGAGGGTTTTGAGCTGGAGGTAACAAATTCTATTGTTGATTCCTCCTAGGTTCAGTATAAAATTGATTTTGTGCCCAATTCCATTGGGGGGCAGCATGCTGTTGGTACCACTATTGTTGGGGTTGAGTTGATCACTGCTGATTTCCCCAAGTGTGGTTTGTCCATTCAGGGGATCCCCAATAAGGAGTTCCCCAGTCAGGTTGAGGTGGAGGCGACTAATTCCAAGATGGAGTCCATTGATTATAAGCCCAGTTATTTTGTGGTCTCCATGTAGGGTTAGAATTTTGTCCATAAGGGAAATTACCTCCTTGACGTTGGTTTAAGGCATTTATATCTTCTTCAACCTGAATGGTTTTTTCTTAGTATTCTTGATATCCGTCAAAAGTTCACACTGATTTGTAGGATGGTTTTTCTCACACAGTTGAAAAACATTGAATTTATCCAAAGGAAACTCATGCAATAGGTGTTTATTCCGACACCTTGGACAATAAATTGATAAGGTCTGAGGGTTGCGAGTTTTATCTTGTAAACCATCTAATGTGGTATTCAACTGTACGAGAATGTCTGTTTTCAGATTTGCTATTTCTTCGCGGAGCTTACCTATCTCATTAGACCCTTTAAAAAGATTAGTTTTGCGGATTCCTCCCCAAGTATGGGATAAATTTTGACATAACTCACATATTTATTCAAGAGTTAATTGAGATATGCCACCTTTTCCCATTAAATCAAGATTTCTTTGAGCGTCATCATCAAGACCTTTAAGAAATATTGTTTTGAGAATCTCTAAGCTAATGGTTGTTTCTCCACATCTTTTGGAGAGGAAGAGGAACCTATCAAGATAATCTTCTAAACTTTCATCCTCGTTTTGTTTCAGTTTAAATAGCTCCTCCTTACGATCACTTGCCCTATAGTAACTCTGGTATTTTTGCAAGAAGACAGTCTCCATTTCCCCCCAAGATGTTATACTACCAGAACCCAATCCCATAAACCAGCGCATTGTTGAGTCCTTCAAAGTCGATAGAAAGAGCTTCAAATTTTGGTTGTCATTCTTATAATCATAAGTCTGACACATGACTTTGAATTCAAAGAGAAATTGGTCTGGGTCTTCCGAGGACAAAACACGAAAGGTTGGAAGGAAAGCTGGAGAGATGTTCTTCATGACAGTATCATCATTAGCATCCAACGTAATAGGATAGGGAAAAATTATAGGAGGCTTAGGTTCATTGTGGTTAGGTTCAACTCTATGATCTCCCATGATGTTCAGAAGAGTATGTTCCTCAAAAACAATTTCCTCTATAACTGGTTGTTCTGCCAGTTGTTCGATAGGTAAATAATGGAAAGCCTTAGGTGGAGTAGGCTCAAATAATTCTTCATAAGTGTGGTCGTCTGAGCCTTGGGCTTCCCTGTGTATGATTGATATGTATTTTGGGGGGGTCTTTGGTATAAAACGTCCATGAGGGCCTCTTTTCCGGACCATGCAAAAAAGGAAGCCGATTGAGAAATTTTTGGCATAAAACTTTGTATTCAAATCGTCTCCTAATAAAACTTAAACATAAAGGATTTTTAAGTCCCCGACAACGGCGCCGAAAAGTGATAGGTTGTCGTTAGGTACTTCTACTTTAGAATAATTGAATGTCAATTAGTCGACCAGGAAGTGTCCAAGGCAGTTTGCAGAAGGAGATTATTTGGATAACTCATTTTATATTTTTCTGTTTTTCTTTTAAACTACGGAAATCAATTCTAATCTAAGGCCATTACTATTTAACTAGAGAATAATATTACTCTAAGAAAATCCAGAAACACTAAATTAAAAAGCTTAAGACAACTAATTTAGAAAGCATTACGACTAAACTAGAAAGCATGGAGACAAGCAAACTAAACAAATGATATACTACAAAAACAAAAAAGTAAGGGAATAGACAATTAAACATCTTTTAAACAGTAAAGGATTTTATCAACTACGAAAGATAGCTTATACAAATTAAAAACAATGGTGCTTTGGAACTATAGACTCGACTCTTCGACAACTTAGTTACTTCCTACTGAACAATAATTTACCTTTAACAAAGAAGATAACTTAACAGTAAAATACATATCTATCTAGGCTAACTCCCCTCGAGTGGCCAGCTCGCAGGTTAATACTTCATCTTTAAATCACATAAGCTACAGGTTCTCAAGTCCTTTCATTACAAATATTTATCATCATTCGAAATTCAACAGTTTACCAATAGATAGAGATCAGATAACTCATTTTACTAGTGCTTTGAAAAACCATGTGAACAACATAATGATACTTCCTCTGTCTTATTCATCACTTGTGAAATTACATTTTTATAGATAAATTTTTAACTAAATCATAAATTTAAGATGGCATGGATAGCCATTGAAAAAGTATTCCTCAACTTAAAACTAACTTTGATGTCTTTAAAGCTCATAAACATATGGAAGGCTCGAGAAGAGCCATAAAGTTTTAACAACATAAATTTAAAGAGCAGAAACTAAATCTTCGGTGCATCATCTAGGCATATAGGAGTGGGCTCGCAACATTACTCTTGAGGCACGTGCTGGATAAACTTCTATAACAGTCGCATGATGACCTGTTATTCCCTACAAAAAATGCTCAAGTCAACCCATTAAACCTGATTTGGTAAATTTCCTCAATTGATCAAAAGAAAGAAAGAAAACATAGTTTTCCTTAAAATAAGCAATTACTTCTCCTAAAGTTTAATAAATTGGCACAGGCTTAGGATTGAGTTAGAAAAGGTAAGCTTTCTAGATTTGATTATGATGAGGTTATTTTTACCTCATCAAAGATCAAAGGGTTAAAGACTATATATGATGGACAAGACTTAACTCCTTTGCCACATATTTTGTATAGTCAAGATGAGATAAAACCTTCACAGATTTGGAAGGATCAGGTGACTAATATCATGATTGCTCAAACTCATGAGATATACAAGAATGCTGACATTGGAATGCTGGAGAATACATTGGAGAAATTGTCATTTGTCATCATTTTATTAGCAGTCTTTGATAAGAATTCCATGTCAGTAATGGTGAAGTATGCACCTTATCGGGATAAGATTGATTAGGTTATGGCTTTTAATTGGCCATCTGAGGATGATTTTGAATTGTGGAAAAAGGTGTTTACAGATGAATTTGAAATATGATTATGTGGGAAATACAACTTGGTCATGTATTGTACAGGTTTGGCCTCAGAAGTTATATCGAAAAATGTGCATTTTCCTTTCAAATTCAAGTATAAGGTGTTGAGCTAGAATAGAGTGTTGCAAATGGTTAAATATGCCTTCTACAACGTGAACATGTGACCCTTTGGAGGGAGGTTCTCTCTTCTTCCACAACAACTAATGATGATTCTTGTCTTATGCTTTCCACTCGCATATTAGGATTGTAACTGAATTGGGAATTAGCGGTCCAAATACAAATGGACATGTGTACTCTCCGGCCTGACGTTTGTTGGCTCCCTTGTTTTATAAAAGGGAATTATGGGCCATGAGAGAGGTCTGTTGAAATATCCAAGATATGAGAAATAGGAGTCTAGTGATATAGAGATATGAATGTAAATCCATGTTTTAGAATGTTTGGAGTCGGATAAGAGAACTTAGTCAATTATGGGGTTCTTAAGAATGTTTATGTTAAACAGGCGAATGTTTTAAGTTTATTTTCTCTCCTGTTGTGATACTTTGCATGGATTATTAATGAAATATTGATCCAAGATGATTTTAATTGATCTTCATTTGTTCTTTATTGTGAATTACTTTTAACCATAGCTCTGGTTCAAAGGATTGGTTAAATGCTTTAGTTAATCAGTAAGTTCATGCAAGCTAATAATAGGATTCATAAAGAATTAATAAATTCAAGAATAGATATGTGAATTGTAATGCGATTCATATAGATCATGGACGCTTAAGATGAAATTTACTCTTTAGTTCAGTTTTCTATTTTGACTTTGCACTTTGGGATATGGCACTGTAATTCTAATCACGTTTTATTCTCTCATGTTTTGTGTTATGGCCTCAGGATATTTTATTCAAACATTTCCTATCAATTTACCTTGAGTTGAGTTTGCGATTCTCTGTTAATTGGACTCGAGCCTTTTCAAGGAATAGCCAATTTCTTGAAGGATTTCATCCTTTAACATATTTGGGGAATCTATTTGTTGCTTACCTAAGTGCAAATGAATATTTGAATGTTGTATGTTAAGAGCACATTTTAGGGAATACCCTCCTGGATTTTACAGAGTTTGAAGTGTAGGAGAATCAACCTTATTTCTATTCTCGTCAAGTTGGCCATACATTTCCTAGACTTTTATTATTGAATGTGGCAAGTTCATAGGAGCTTTTAGGAGATACATGTGGGTTGCAGTAAAAATCGCCAAGACCAATAATTATTAGGAGACCATGGTGGCCACGGTTGCTAGTAAGATTGATTGTAGGGAAGGGGGAATGACCATTTCGCATGGTCAAGATAGTAAACGTTTGTTCTTATATCCCCCTACTAAACCAGCTGAGCATAAAAAGGTCTGGGTTGATGAACCGGAAGAATCTAGTGGTCAAGATAGTTTGGCCTCGCTAGCCGTGGTAGTAATTAAACAACATAGAGAAGAATTGGAGGAAGAGTTAGTAAACGATGTAGCATGCCTTGCTATAACCCCGAATGAGGAAGAAATGATGGATGCTCCAAGAATTTTTGGGCAGCCAATTGATATAAGTGGGATGGAGCAAAGCTATGCTACAATGGGAATGCCTTGTCCCTTAGCAAACATGATTCCCAAAACAAGTCATTTATTTGAAGATATCACAAGGTTTCACCGACTTATACCTCATAGATTTCATCTCAATACCTTGTTACGATCGATTTATACTGTCACTTCGGTCCATCTTGGGACAAAATCGATCATGCTATTACCAGGAAAAACTTTGAACATCAATAGCTGGTTGACAGAAACACAAGAGAATAAGTTATTCAATTTGTTGGTAAAAAGGTCTGAAGCTTTTGATTGGGATTATATGGACATGAGGGGAATTCACCCAAGTGTCTATACTCATCACATCTATACTGACACCAATATAAGACCTGTTTGCTAGCCTCAGAGGAGACTCAATCCTGCATTAAAGGATCTGGTCAAAATTGAAATTGAGAAAATCCTCCGTGCATGATTTATTTATCCTATCTCTGATAGTAAGTGGGTATCACCTATGGTGGTCATGCCAAAGAAAAATGGGAAGTAGAGAATCTGTGTAGACTATAGAGAGCTCAACAAAGCCACTCATCAAGATTATTTTCCCCTACCATTTGTTGACTAGGTTCTGGAAAACTTGGCGGGAAGGAAATATTTCTCCTTTCTAGATGGATTTAGTGGTTACAATCAGATATAGGTTGCCCTAGAAGACCAAGAAAAGACCATGTTTACCTACCCTTGGGGCACATTTGCATACAAAGTGCTTCCCTTTGGACTTTTGTAATGCTCCAATGACTTTTCAGAGAGTTGTTCTTGCTATATTTACTGCACTCGTTAATGACTGTGTAGAGGTCTATATGGATGACTTTATAGTCTATGGGTCAACATATGATGAAGCTCTTCAGAACCTAGACCGAGTTCTACAAGTGTGCGAGGAAAATAGACTATCTCTTAGCCATGAAAAATGTTTAATAATGGTAGAACGAGGAATAATCTTGGGACATCATATTTCCTTTGAGGGAGTAAAGGTCGACCCCAAGAAAAATGAGGTCATCCAATAGTTGACTATCCCTCAAACACAAACAAATGTTTGAATTTTTCTTGGACATGTTGGTTATTACAGAAGGTTCATCAAAGGCTTCACTAAATTAGTAGCTCCTATGTTCTTTCTTTTACAGAAAGAAGTAGAGTTTGTTTGGATGCTAGAGTGTCAAATATCATTCGAAACCATTAAGGAAAAGCTCATCTTTGCTCCCGTTCTATGAGGACCAAATTGGAGTATTCCCTTTCATATTTATGCAAATGCTTCTGACGATGCTATTGGTGCAGTTCTGGGACAAGAAGATGAGAATGGGGGTAAATATGCCATATATTTTATCAATAAGAGTCTTACTTCGGTAGAAATAAACTATACAACCACATAAAAGGAATTCCTAGCTGTTGTTCATGCCATTGAGAAATTCCGCCACTATATTATGGGATATAAGGTTACAGTTTATACGAACCATTCAGCTGTAAAATACCTAATGAACAAACCCATAGTTAATGGTCGAATTATGAGATGGTTATTACTCCTTCAAGAGTTTAATGCTACAATTCTTGACAAACCAGGGAAATATAATGTAGTAGCAGATTTTATGTCACGAATCAAACATGATGAGGGTGATAGTACTCCTGTACAAGATGAATTTCCAGATGAGAGTCTATTTGCAGTTTCCATAAAATCACCCTGGTTCGCAGATATTGCTAACTATTTAGCTACTTCAGAGATACCCCTGAGATTCACGACTAAACAAAAGAAGCAACTTATCAAGGAAAGTTCCCCATTCAAATGGATAAACAAAAATTTATTTCGTTGTGGACCGGATATGGTCTTAAGAAGATGTGTGAGAGTGGACGAAACCTACAACATTCTAAGGGCCTATCATGATGATCCTTCAGGAGGGCACTACAGTGCGAAGAGAACGTCCCATAAAATGTTAGGCGCAGGATACTATTGGTCCTCAATGCATAAGTATATTAAGAACTATGTTCATCGATGTGATGAATGCCAAAGAGTAGGAAGACCAACTACTTCTTCAGAAATTCGTTTACTACCATAGGTAGTGCTTGAACCATTCAAGAAATGGGGTTTAGATTTTATCGGACCCATAGATCCTTCCTCTCAAGGGAAAGAGTACATATTGGTTTTCACTGACTACCTAACGAAATGGGTTGAAGTTAAAGCCTTACGAGTAGCTAGGGAAGAGAAAGTCATGAACTTCCTCTATAATAAAATCTTTCTTAGATTTGGAGCCCCTCGAACTATTGTTACTGATCAGGGACCCCAATTTATGTCCAAGGTGCTCTTGGCATTTACCAACCATTTTTCAGGTAAGCCATAGGAAGTCCTCCCCTTACCACCCTCAAGCAAACGACCAAGTGGAAGTAACTAATAGAGAGCTTGAAAACATATTAACAAAATAGTTTCTTCAGGAAGAAAAGATTGGGCCAGGAAACTCCCTGAAGTTGTTTGGGCATACAACACAACCTAGAAATCCATGACTGGATTCAATCCCTATGAGCTCATTTTTGGAAAGAAACCTCTTCTTCCCATTGAGTTTGAACTACAAACTCTATGAATAGCTATGGAAATAGGTCTGGATTTAAAACAAGCCCAAGTTGAATGAGTTTTACAACTAAGTGAATTGGATGAGCTTCGCCTAGACGTTGTCCATCAAACTGAACTACTTCAACATCAACGGAAAGAGTGGCACAACAAAAAAATTAAGGAGAGGGAGTTCCATAATGGAGACTGGGCCCTGCTATATGATTCAAGGTACAAATATCATAGGGGAAAGCTCAGGACTCATTGGTTGGGACCTTATGAAATTTCTGAAGTCTTCTCGAATGGAACTATTCGGTTGAAACCAATAGATGGTGACACTTGAACCCTCTTAGTTAATGGTCACTGCTTACGTGTCTACCATAAGCCGGTCAATGGGGAAGAATTATCAAGAATCGTGGAAATGCAGGGCGAGGTCTAATGTGTTGAATCTGCCAAGGTAGAGTCTATATGGTAAAAATGCTAAAAAGAAAAGAAAAAAAAGGAAAATGTGTAATAAAATGGCATGTATGCCAAGATATTTCTCTTCGTTAATTTTTCTTCTTTTTTGGACTTAGATAATTTTTGTTCCATTTTGTAGGACATCTTCAAGATGAAAAATAACTTTCGGAGCACCCTCCAAAGATGCTCTGGAATGTTATGATCCTGATATCAGATACTCCGAAACTTGACGGTCCTTACGCACGATGCTCTGGAACTTGTACAAAACTCATCATGTTGGAAAGGCATTCTTGCACTAAGGTTCAAAGTTCTTGAAGTCCAAAATTCTTAATTATCTTGTTGCTGCTCCGGCTGCATGTTTCGACGATGCTCTGAAACCTTCATTTTGTTGCTGCTCCGGCTGCATCTTTCAGCAATGCTCCAGAACCTTCATTCCTTTGCTGCTCCGGTTGCATCTTTCAGTGATGCTCTGAAACCTTCATTCCATTGCTGCTTTGGCTACATCTTTCGGCGATGCTCCAGAACCTTCATTTCGTTGCTGCTTTGGCTGCATCTTTTGGCAATGCTCCAGGACTTTCATTTCACTACCATCTCGGTTGCGTTTTTCACCGATGCTCTAGAACTTATCCACCTTTTTGTCGCAAATACAAACCTCTTGCACTAGTTTCAAGCACAACAACAATTACATGCTCCAAAACTTATTGATCCGCATTCCACCACCTTTTTCATAATTTCAAAACTTCGTGACACTTCCATCATCATATCTTGTACACATGTCGTTCTATCTATTTATATATATACATATATATATAATAAATAAAGCCTCCAAGTACCACAACCTTTGTTGATGGATCCGTCATCCATAAAATTTTGCATTCATGCCGCAATAAATCTGCCGTCACCTCAGCCAATACCTTCCATCATCCTGTCAAATCTGTAAGGTATGAGATCTTCGAACGATCATAGAATGCAAGTAAGTATTAATTTTCATTTTAATTAGGTAGTTATTTTTGAATAAAGAATAATTAATTGGCACAAACTTCACTCTGAATTTAGCAGTTTGTGCCACTCGGCGATCAACTACTTGTACGGAAAAGCCTTTCGTATGCCTCCATGCAGATTGAAAATCATTGCATAGTAAGCTGCAAACAAGACAAATAAGTGATTTCAGAGGCAATATTTTCAAAAGTGCAGGGTGAAAGCTTTGAGCCGTGATTGAAATATTTTGCAGAGAGGGAAAATATGAGAATGGGGAGTGGTAAAAAGAAGTTAGAGCCAAATTTAGCCAAAAAATTGTTGGGATTAAGCAATATCTCCAGACTATTCGAAGAGGTAGGGTGGTTGGATTTTATCAGAAAATTCGAAGGATATGATGAAAAGCTGGTGAGATCATTTGCTAAGAACTACTCAAATGGTGAGGTGGTACTTCATGGAAAGTATTTCAAGGTGAGTTTGAAAATAATTTACCATTTGTTTGGGTTAGAAAATTCAGGTATTAAAATAAAAAAACCTCTCAAATAATGTACCAAAAATTATTTGAATTATTTGTTACAGAGGGAGACCCTCACCCCATGGTAGTAATTAGCACCAAAGGACCTCCATACTAGAGCCCTGGGGTACTGCCATTGCTTGGATCATAAAATATTTTACTTGTGAAGGTCAACTAGTTGTTGTAGTAGGACTTGCTTTCTGAATACTGATCCATTTACGTCATGGGAAAGAGAACCTTGCTCTTAGGGTAAATTTGCCTTAATTTTTGTGTGACTCTCTAAAATCTTCCATAGAAAGATATAAAACAAGGTTAGGGTCACTGAAACACCATGGATTAATTCAATTGATTTTTAAATACCATTTTCACAAGAAATCCAAGGGAAAATGGGAAAAGTTTATAAAGAAAATTGAGAAGCCTTCAATCCGAAGGACAATAGAACCAAGGGAATCATCTCACTGAATTTCTTCACCTTCTATAGCAGTTTCCCCTAAGGGCTCTCCAGCTCCAGAAGCTCCTAATCCCACCACCCCTGGTGAGGAAGTGACAAACTTTTTGAATAATGAATTCAAAAACCTTGATTTTCTAGAGCAAGTTGAGCTTGTTTATTCTTATTTGAGTAACCCTAAAAGAAAAAGAAAAGGGAAAAATAAGACACCCATCACCTTCCAAGGTCTTCCTCCATTAAGAAGAAGTAAGTGCCTGGCCTCTAAATTATCCGAAACCCCAATGCAGGGTATGGAGGGAAGTTCAACAAAGAAAAAGCCCAAGTGGCCATCTGAGCCTGTAGAGATTTCAGAGCCTTCCAATGTAGAGGAAATACCTCTAGAAAAAGAAGATCTAGTCGAAGAGATTCCTTCCCACTTTGCATATGTGGAGGAGGTCTTCACTGAGGAAGTTCAGGGAAGAGAATATGAAGGAGATTATGGTATTCCAAGTAATTTGTCCCCTATTGCTAATATAATTATTGAGATAGTTGAAACGAAGGATGTCATTGTAGAAACAAAATAATATAAAATAGAAATTGATAATCTAAAGAAACAATTGTACAAAAATAATAAACAGGTTGAATTGCTAAAAGAAGAATTGATGATGCATATTTTTGTAATAGATAAAATAAATCAATAAATACAGGGTTTAAAACTACAATTACAGGAAAAGGACACAATGATTATAAGTTGAAAGAGAAAATACAAGAATTGAGTCATGAACATAAAACTTATAATGTTGACATTGCAGAGAAGGATACAGAAATTGAAAGGATAAAGAAAAAAATTGTGCTTATGCTCATAGCCTTTGAAGAAGATGGGAAAACAAGAACTGAAGAATTAAATGGTTCCATCAACATAGTTGTAAAGCTGGAACAAGACTTGGCAGAATGCATCAAGAAACCAAAGATGGAATCAAAAGAAATTCAAACTGAGCCGGTTATAACTGATTGGTTCCAGGTTCACATTTCCCCACTGCTAATGAAATGGATGGAAAAGTGTTATTTCTTAAGAAATGTTCAAACTAAGAATTACAGGCTGAAGAAGGAACTGGTACTCCTAAAGGAGTCATTTCACAAGGCATACAAAGGAAAACAAGATGCATGTCAATTAATTGATTGTCTATTATCCTATAGAAGGCCATCTAGATTGTATTCCATGTTTTTAAACAAACAACGGATAAGAGGAAATTATTTAGAATCTACAATGATCAACTTTATGAACCCAATGACAAAGAATTCATTAATATATTTGTAGAGTCAACCCCTGAGGATCAAGATTTAATTTGTGAATTCTTTTTGCATAATTTATTATTAGAAAATCACATTGATTTATTTATCAACCTATTTGTTGGAGAATTAAGAGCCCTGTTGTCTACCATGAGAAACCAAATTCATTAGCAGGAGTGTACAAAAGAATTTGCAAAGGCAGAAAAGACAATAGGTCTCCAAATAAGGTCACCAAATTCCAGGCCTGGAGGTTTCAAAGATACCTTTTCATCTCTCCTGATTAATGAAAAAATGAAAGAAAAGTATGATGATAGCCTCAGGAAGTGTTACAATAATTTTATGAATCATGGGTAGAAATTGATTGGGAAAGCATGGCACGCTTGTGAAGAGAGGTTCACTCCATTACCTGCTTACCTAAAAAAAAGAGAGGTCATTTCCCCTCTTAATATTCGGTGGTGTTTTAGAAGAGCTGATGCTTTAGTCAAAATCCTGAGAACCCTTAAGACAAACTGGACATGACTGAGATACATGCCTCCTTTGCTACTTAATCCACCTCCTTCTTTCAATATTTCAACTGATTAGAATGATAGAATTTTTAATGAGTGGAGAGAGAGTGTGATATTTCATACAGGGTTCATCCATGACCCTGTAGCTTTTGATGCAACAACAAGAGAGGAACATGATCTCAGTGCCATATATGAGGAGTAGAATAAAACTCAGGGTTATAAGTATGGAGCAAGAGGACCTGCTAGGAATTAGGTGGGGGAGGAAATGATGAGGTAAAAATAACCTCATCATAATAAAATCAGAAAAGATTATTCTTACAAGTTCAATCCTAAGTTTGTGCAAATTTATTAAACTTTAGGAGAAATAATTGCTTATCTTTAAGGAAAATTATGCAAACATTATCTCTTATGATCAATTGAAGAAATTTTCCAATACATGTTTAATGGGCTGACTTGAGTGTTTTTGTAGGGAATAATCGGTCATCTAGTAGCTGTTACAAAATGTTGAGCCAAAACGTGCCTTAAGTATGATAAAAAATAGATGTTGTGAACCTCCTCCTGAATCTCAGGCAGATGAACCGAAGATTTAGTTACTGTCTATTTAATTTTTGTTACCAAAAACTTCATGGCTCGTCTCGAGCCTTATCTATGTTTATGAGTTTTAAAGACATGGAAGTTAGTTAAATTTGTTAAAATAATTTTTCAATGGCTATCCACGCCATCTGGAATCTAGGATTTAGTTATAAGTTTTTCTATAAGAATGTAATTTCAAAATGGATGAATAAGACTGAGTAGTAACGTTATGTTGTTTATATGATTTCTGAATACTGATGAATGAAAGAGTTTTCTTCTAATAATTGATAAGTTGTTGAACTATGGATGATAACTGTTTATAATGGAAGGACTCCAGAACCTATAGTTTATGTGATTTGAGAACGAAGTATTGACCCGCGAGCTGGCCACTTGAGGGGAGTTAGTTTAAATAGATAAGTACTTACTATTATGTTGCTTTAGTTGTTACATAAATAACTGATCAATAGGAAGTATTTAAGTCTGTTAAGAGTTGAGTTTGAAGTTCCAGAGCACCATTGTCTTTAGTATGAGTTATTCTTCATAGTTGTTAGAATCTCTTACTATTTAAGAAAATGTTTTGTAGTCTATTTACTTGTTTTTCCACTTTTGTAGTTGATCATTTATTCATTTTTCTTATCTCTATGCTTTCTAGTTTAGTTATGATGCTTTCTAAATTAGTTATCTTATGCTTTCTAGTTTAAGTATTTCCAGTTTTCCTAGAATAAATTGTTTTCTAGATAAGAAATTAAATGGCCTTAGACTAAAATTGATTTCAGTAGTTTAAAGAAAAATGAAAAAGCTAAGATGAGTTATCTGAATTATCTTCTTTTGCAAACTTCCTTGGAGATTGCCCGGTCGACTAATTGACATTTTATATTCTAAAGTAGTAGGACCTAACGACAACCTATCAATCTTCAATTATGGAGATACAATGCATGAAGCTATAGGAACATTCCTAAAGTCTTCATTAATCATTTATTGGGAATATATATGATTTGGAGGTAGTATTCTAGTGTTGAGTACAATATTTTAATTTTCCTTGGAGAAATTATAGATATTATAGTAATGAAGTTGAATTTTGATTGGATTGAGATAATTAGTGATGATAGATATCTCTTAGGTATTGAATATCATGTGTTGGAATTGTGAGTCTTTTAATAAGGTTTTAACAAAATGATTAAGAAGCCGACACTTGGAGTTGGATGTGATTTTAGTATGGAATTAATGAGGATATTATTCATAAAGGGAATCAAAGCATAAAAAAATGAGCAATATAATTTCCTACTTTTGAGGAGCTCCACTAGGTGAAGAATTATCTAATAGGTATTATCCACTTGGTTTTTTAAATGCATTCTAACTTATGTTTTTTTTTCTTGTATGAATGATTCTTGAGCTATGGATGTAAATTTTGAGGAATAGTTTAATAAAGACATGACATAGTTTTTATTATCCTTTGTCTCCTTTTGTGTATGGATCTTGAGCTATGTAATTTATTTTAAGGAGACATTTGAATGCTATAGGGGATGTTTCTAGTTCTTTGGGATTATTCCTTATTTGTGGGAATGTATGTTAGTATGATATTCCTTTCAATCAATACTATTGCATATTTTTAGATTCTCTTACCTATTATTGTTGTGTTACATCTTAGGATTGAATAATTAGATGTTGAGATGACTTATATATGTGGGAATTTGGGGGAAGGGGATATACTTTCCACAATTAGAGAACCTAATGGTGTTAATAAAAGGACACAATATGGTTTTCAATATATCTCTTTATGGTATAAGGTTTCATCATGAAATTTGATTCATATGTTACTATATTTGATATTTAAGTAGAGATAATTATATCACTATGTTTCTGACAAATATGTTGGTGAGAATTCACTATTATTCCACTTCTTTGTTTTTAGTAATAGTATGGATTTGATTGGGGATCTTTAATATTAGTTTTCTATTTAATATGAAGAAATTTTGATAACTAAGTTTTCTCAATGTGGAGATTAGGAGAAAGTTTGAGTAGTAAACTCTGTGTTAGCTAGAGGAAGTATGATAGCTCTATTTTGTATCAATTTAGTTTGTAAGATTATAGATTGTGACCGCTCTTCAACACTAGATGAGATACAAGGTATGAGTTGTATAATTTATGTGAGTATAGATGATGCAATTTCATATTATATTGTCTATAATAGATCAAAAATTTCCTAAGAATTGTGAGTCATAAGGAATTATGTGTGCCCATAATAGACAAGGGTAATTGGATTGTAATATAGGGTCTTTAGAGGTGGCACATGTCACTTGTATACAATCAATGCCAATAGTATATTCCACTTATGCACCTAATCTACAATCATTATACAAGTCTCATGTACCCAATCTATAATAGTGCTATACAAAACTATGTGTAAGATAATGGATGTAGGCTAGGTAGAATATGTAAGTAGTAGGAGACCTACCAATGTGTATACCTTGATCAATAATACAATTAATTGGATGTGTGAGTGATAGGTCATGAGAATAATTCTAGAAATAGAGGTAGATTATATAGAAACTAATCAATTTTATTTTGGAGGATATTTGGATTTGATATTTATGTTCATATATTATGTTGAAGTAGAATATAGTTATGATTCTATGTGACAACTAGTTTTTTATTCTGCTTAACTAGGAATCTCATCTTTCATTCATGTCCATATTATGGAGGATGAGAAGGTTATGATTGATATGGAAATAATCTTGGTGAATATTATAGATGTTTTGATGAAGCTCACGATAATATAGGATTTTAGTTTTTGCAACATGGCTTATGACCCCTAGTAAGTATTTTACTCTTTTATTGGTTTTCATTTTTCTCTTCCAAGGTATACAACACATGGGTGAATGTTAATATTAGGTATCATACTCCTTGTAATTTATAATTTTGTATTTATTATTTAATTTTTATTTTAATGTGCCAACATGGAAAATGGTCATCCATCTTGAGGTCGCATTGTTTTCTTGTAAAATGGAGTACAATATATTATAAGAGAATCTACGACATGTAAGATTCTTACTTGAGAATATATGACACTACATGATGCATAAGAGATCCTATGATTCATAAGAGAATATAAGATATAGTTAAAAATTGGATTAGAAAAGGCAAGATGGATTTTTGACCAACTTATGATGCATAAGAATGACATGTAAGAGTATCTTGTAATAGGGTGGAATAGTCTAAAATGGAGGACCCAAGTTTGGTGGAGACATATATGAAATGAAAGAGTTATATTTTATTTAAAATGTTGAATCATGTTGAATTTGGGAATCAAAATTTATTCCATGGAGTTTGGATACCACTTTTGTGCTCATGTATTTGGCACATGGTATTAATTTTTTTTTACGGTTTCCAGGTTTTGACTTGCCTATATAATAGATGTGTGTATTGGTGGTTTAGGGACCCACATGTATTTGTATGGGTTATTCTATTATATTGAATCCAAAAGCTAGTGGGTCTCGTCTTTATCATAATAGGGAACTATGTATTATAATGGATTTGTTGTTGACAATATATTGGGTTCTTTGGAGTCTATATTTTTATTAAAAGGGTTTTCTTGAGGTATACTTGTGTTATGTGTTTTTATCTATCTTTTATTGTGTAAATTCTAATTATTTGAATGGATTCTCTTGCTAGGTTAATGTAGGAAATGTTGTGTTCACTTAGTATCTTTAATTTTTTATTTTAAGTTTTGGTACTCGTGTGTTTGTGGGCATAGTTACTTTTCAACAATGTAATTAAGTACCTTTAGTATGTCCTCTTTGTGGATCAAGTATAAAATAAAGAAAAAACATAAAATAACTAGCTTAGATCTCACAAATGTAGACTTTATACAAAATAGGATCTAGCCAACTATCTAATAAATACAAACAATAGGGAGTGACTAAAGTTAGAAGGATTCCACCTATTTAGAAAATGATAAAATTTAAGGTCATATATGATCTAGATATGAAAATATAAGATCAATATATACCATGGTGTATCAAAGTAAGACCGATATCTAATCTCTAGAAAGAATTATAAAATAGAATGAGATCAATAGTTAATATTTAAGAAGCATGATATAACATTATGAGATCAATGGGCCATAATCATAAGAATAACATGTAAAGTAAGCAATAATAAGATAAAGGAAACAATGGAAATGAAAACATATACAAGGGATAAGGGATAAACAAAGTCAAGTGGGAAATCTCAAGTGGTAAATGAAACAAAAGAAAAAGTACGACATAGGAAAATAGTGAAGGAAAAAAGGGAAACCAAAAATACCCCCAAATGTAAGAGGAAAATCATATGTGTTGTGCATATTTTGCACACACGCCCTGCCATAGGCAGGGACCCTCTTTTTTCGCTCTCGGTGGGATTCTTTGCTCTTGTCTTGTTTTGCGTGCCCCTCATTTTGCTGTCATAGTTGGTCAACATGCCCTTCAAAGTCTCATTTTTGGCTGACCATATTTTGCCCCTAAAATAAAAAATTGCTAAGTCTTGCATTTTTCGGGCTTTGCCCCCCTCGCTCGCTTGATTCGCTTTTTCCTTCATTTTTTGACTTTTGGGATAGATTTACTATGGATTTTGGATGTTTTTGTGGTGCCTAAGTGAACTGAAAAGGTTTCATTAAGTTTCAGGAAGTTTTGAAAATTCTAAAACTATATTTCTTTAGCGACAGTCCTGAAACAACATTCCTATAGTGGCATTCCGGCCTCATGTTTCTGAAACGTACAAGCGCACCTCCAAATCAGAAACAAAATTCAACCCATATGCTAAAATGGGGTCTTATCCTCCCTTGACCTTTCAAATTCCAAATTTTTAGTCGAGAAGTACCATCCAGAGTTTCGTGCTTCGTCGGACGTTTCAAAACAACATTTCCAGAACATCATTCTGGGCTCACGTTTTCAGAACGTACAAGCACGCCTTCAAATCAGAAACGGACTTTGACCTAGATGCTAAAATGGGGTCTTATCCTCCCTTGCCTTTTCAAATTCCAAATTTTCATGTGGGAAATACCATACGGAGTTCCGTGCTGCGTCGGCCGTTTCAAAACAGCATTTCCAGAACAACATTTCGACCTCTCATTTCCGGTTTCAAGAAGCCTACCATGGGTTCATCGATAGAACCATTTGATCTAATGAGGAATGCTAAAATTCCATTGGGAAGAAGGCAGCTTTCAAGCAAGTTCAGCTACAATAAAAGGGAAATCAACTAGAAGACAAAACTGCTACAGTGGCTAGCCATTATAAGACAGAATAGGGAAAAGACAAAGATGTTTTTTTTAAATTGTTGAATATTGTGGGGTAGGTGAAGCCCTAATGTAATTGAATCTGAGCCACACAATGTAAATCAATCCTAGCCATTCATTTGGGCTTTGGTAAACTATAAATAGAGGTCTTCCCCTCATTTGTAAGTGTTGGAGAGCTATTGTAAAAACATTCTGCAGCAATAGAAAGTAACATTGCATGATCTATGGGTGTTACCTTTTGATTTTGCTCATTATGTGTGCATGGTTCTACCTTCCAAGTTAGTTTTAGTTGTAGTTTCTTGAATGGAAGTGGTAATGGTGATTGCTATTACAGTATTTGATGAGCTTTCAATCCATACTTTTGGCACTTGTTGATGACAAGCTACTATGCAAAGTTAGCCTGGGCTTTTTTATTTGATTGCTGCAACTTAGTTCATTTGCATGTTCATGATGTGTGTATGCAAACTAAAAATCTGTAGTCCTTAGAAGATTGCAATGGTTTTGTGTAACTGTAGGATTCTCTTGGCCAAGAAAAACCCAGTTTAGGGAGTTTGTCTACTGTAGCAGCCTCCATTATCACTGTTCATTCGTAGTTTCAGATCTAGGAACCTTTTCTCTTCCCTGCCCTTTTTCTTTTTTTTTAATAAGTAACCTTAGGCAAGGTTCATTGCACATTGTAAAGCTAAATCTGATGTTGAAATGGAGTTCCAGACTGCTGTTTGAACCTACAGCAAACACTCAGCAACTTTCCCATCTTAAGAACTCCATTTGCAGATCCAACTTCCCTACTTTGTAACTCATCCATAAGTCCACCTTGTGATTCCAGCAAATCACATAAATCAACTGATATATTCCAAGCATTGTCATGACCTGACATCCAAGAGACCTTGGGATATTGTTCTGCAATTGTGAAAAATTATCTTTCAAGAGAGGTGATGCACCTATGCATTGTCTGTGTTGAGAAGTGCATAAAAACACCATCAACAGAACTGGCGCTAGAAGGAGGGCTGACATGTTGAGGCTACAAAGCTGAATGTTGGATGTTGAAAAGAGCACTTTCAAGAAGAAATCTGAGATAAGGAGTGATCTCTTTTAATGCTGAATCATAAAATCAGAAAAATTTGAAGGAAAAAGAAGCTGAGTCAAAATAGAGCAACAATTAAAATCAGCATCGCTCAGCTACATGCAGATTTAAATAGGAGATTGAAGAGACCATTGCAGCAATTTGCATTGGTGGATAAGTGTAGGATCCATTGCACTTGTAGGCACAATGAATTGGAGTGTCTAACCTTCTTGAGTAGAATTGAAAGAGTCTTGCAAGGAGAGATTCCCTTTTGGGAAATATATCAGACTTTAGCCCTTGCAGACCCGGAGGAAGAATTGACAACCATGGCAGCCAAGGCATTTGAAGAGCTGATCCAAGAATGTTTGGGCAGCAGAGACAGACCAAGATTGGAGGAAGCACTAATGTTAAGTTGGTGCATATTTCACAATGCACCACATTTAGAATTTACTTGCCTGTCATGTGCAAACATCATCACCCAAGTCAAAGGCAATTTGAGCAGGTTGGAGCAGCCAATTAGCAAGGAGAATGAGTCATCCCATGAGGCAGATTAGCTATTAGCATCTGGAGGACAACACATTGCAGATAGACCAAGAAGCTCCATATAAATAGAAGCTGGGACAACAAACGTTGAAGTAGAAAATGAAAAGGAAGAAGCTGATTTTCTGGGGACAACAAAAAACTTTGGTGAAGGTTCACTAAGAATGGAGTTGGAAAGCCTCTCCTTTGCCAGTAAGGGGAAGTCCTCCACTCAAGAAGAGGAGCCATTGGCAGTTGAGGATGAGTCAATCAATTTTGCAGTAGTGTATGTTGGGGCAGCCAATGAAGATGCTGAAAATCAACAAGAGGAAGAGGTTGACAGCCTTGGGACAATAGAAAGTGATGATGAGGACCCAGTAGCAGAAAGATGTGACCAACTCATCTCCAGGTTAGCAAAGGATTGGTCAGAGTTGAAATGTCAGGTGGATTTGGAGGTATTGCTGATACCAAATTGGTGTAGGCTCCATGATTCATCCCACTCTGAGTTCACATGTGGACTGTGCCAAGAAGCCATGAAGCAAGTCAGAGAACAAGCAAGGAAGCCGGGCACACCACTCCCTGCAATTGCCTCAAGGATGGAACGTGAAGACCAAGAGCTCAAGCCAAGTGACAACTCAGCTGAAGGCAGTCCTCAAGACAACCTTGGGACAACAATAGAAGAAGGACAACAATACAGTGTCCAGCTTTCAAGCGATGTAGTAGATCAGACTGGAATGTTGTCCACCAATCATCAAGAATTTTTTCCTCTTAAAGAACATTTGTGCACCATGGATGATGGGCTTTATGACGAGTCCTTGGAGGGAGATTGCATAATGGATTTTGGTCCCCTTGATGAGGTGCCATCGATTGATGACTTCTTTCTATTGGGAGTTGTACTACAGAGGTATGCTCATGCCAAGGAAGAGCACATCCCAGAAGACGGTAGCGATGAAGACATACTCCTTGAACCTCCGAATGATGATGTACTAGAGTTTCCGGATTGGGAGAGAGGTTCCTTCTCCATCTACAGTGATAGTGAGCAAGGGGAAATGAGTGAACATCATGATGAGTTGCATGAACAAGAAAGAGAAGAAGACAAAGGTGGGGGTGCTGAGATAGCCTCCAACAGAGATGAAGCACCCGGTCGACTACAAGATCCAACTTGGAGTCTTTCTGCCATAATTGTTGTTGATCCTCCTTCATATTTAGATGGCTGCAATAGGACAGATTCGTACACGTTATCATCCCATGATATTGAGCATCTTGAAGATAGGTTCGACACTTGGGAAAGGAGATGGGACAATGTGCCACCTTTTGAGGGCAACAATCAAGTGGATCCCAAGTTTGTGGATGATCAATGTGGAGAAGTACTTCTTTTTGAAGAACTGCCAGGGGGGATTGCTGATCCTACACAAGACATGGAGGAAGTGTTTTCTACCCCATTCTCCCTACCTTATGCAGACTTGATGCCTGAAGTGTTGCTCCTTCCACCATGCCCGCCCGAGGTTGCTGATGCAAAGACTGATGATGCAGTACTCGCTCTCGATTGTCAAATGTTGCCACCTCCATGTGATGAAATCCAGGTTTTATCCTTCCTTGCTCCTGTTAATTTTCATAGTTGCACTTATCATTTTGATTATGGAAATGAGGAAAAACGAACGTGTTTATGGATTAACCATGGGTTTAGCAAGCCTCCTCAATTGCTGATTTTCCCTAGCCGGGTGACTAAATTTGAATGCTGCAATATTGAATTTATTTTCTCTAAACATAAGGATAAATCTGCATGGTTGAGAACTATAACGACTGCCCGTTTGCTTGTGCACGCACTGCAAAATCCAATGAGCATGAGCATCAGCTCGCCTTACCTGAACATAGTTCTTTGTAAATATCTTTGTACATAACTCATTTTGAGTAGTGTAGGTTTCCTGTAAATACTCCGCTTTCCTGCTTTCCTTAGGTTAGTTGGTTTGTTGTAGGTTGCTTGCTTTGGGGTGTTTTCTTTCGTTGTTTTCTTTCGCTGTCTCATTTTGGTGTTTGCTTTTCGTTTGCTTTTGTTTGCTCTCAGTTTGTTGTTGTTTTGCTTGGGGTCCCTCTACTTTTGGCTAGGTGCATCTGTGCGCACAACAACCATTCTTATTTCCTGGGGTTGTTCTATGTATTTCTTTGTCAAACTCTAATCAAGTTTTCGGAGTGGATGGTGAGGATCTTCTATTAGTATCAAGTGATCTAGATGTTTGATTCAAAGTGGATAAGTCATTGGTTGGTTTGATTTTGAAGTATTCTTGAATCTTATATCTCTCACAAATTTTAAGAATCTGACAGTCATTGTAGGCTCTTTGTGAAGTCTAGTTAAGTGAAAAATCTAAAATTCTGCTCTAGCGCCACTGTGATTCTCAGCCCTGAGTGCAAGCTTCATTGCTTGCAGGTTGAAATCAAAGAACTTAAAAGAGAAAAGAAAAATATTGAAAATCAAAAGAAGAGAAATTCAAATTTTCAGGGGTATACGAATAACTCTACCGGGGCTATGGATGCCCGACCGACAGTAGAGCAATGTTCGGGAGAATCACAATGACAACCTTGTCGGGGCTATGGATGCCTGGCTAGCAGCGAGACAATGTCCCAGATGCTTTTGGAGTTAGAATAAACTACGTAGCTTAACTTGATGGAGCTTGGGTTCTTGTAGCAACTGAAGGATGAGAATTAATGCAATTGCACACACTTGGATTTTTAACATACTGAAGGTTGGGTTAACTAGTGGTTTTGATCTTTTGGTTGAGTGTTTGGCTTGTTTTCCCTAGCATGAAGGTCGGAACCAGAGATTCTGGGTTCGTGATTCTAGTTTGTCATCGAAATGCTCTAGAGCATTTCCCCCAGTGAGTCGCCATTTGTTGTGCATATTTTGCACACACGCCTCGCCATAGGCAGGGACCCTCTTTTTTCGTTCCCGGTGGGATTCTTTGCTCTCGTCTCATTTTGCATGCCCCTTATTTTGTTGTCATAGTTGGTCAACGTGCCCTTCAAAGTCTCATTTTTGGCTGACCATATTTTTCCCCTAAAATAAAAAATTGCTAAGTCTTGCGTTTTTCGGGCTTTGCCCCCCTCGCTCGCTCGATTCGCTTTTTCCTTCATTTTTTGACTTTGGGGGTAGATTTCCTATGGATTTTGGATGTTTTTGTGGTGCCTAAGTGAACTGAAAAGGTTTCATTAAGTTTCAGGAAGTTTTGAAAATTCCAAAACTGTATTTCTGTAGCGGCAGTCCTGAAACAACATTCCTACAATGACATTCTGGCCTCATGTTTCCAGAACGTACAAGCACACTTCCAAATCAGAAACGGACTTCGACCCAGATGCTAAAATGGGGTCTGATCCTCCCTTGACCTTTCAAATTCTAGATTTGCAGTCGGGAAGTACCATCCGGAGTTCCGTGCTCCGCCGACTGTTTCAAAACAACATTTCCAGAACAACATTTCGGGCTCACGTTTCCGGAACATACAAGCGCACCTTCAAATCAGAAATGGACTTTGACCCAGATGCTAAAATGGGGTCTTATCCTCCCCTATCTTTTCAAATTCCAAATTTGCATGCGAGAAATACCATCCAGAGTTTCATGCTTAGTCGACCGTTTCAAAACAGCATTTCCAGAACAACATTTCGACCTCTCATTTCCGGTTTCAAGAAGCCTACCATGGGTCCGTCGACAGAACCATTTGATCCAATGAGGAATGCTGAAATTCCATTAGGAAGAAGGCAGTTTTCAAGCAGGTTTAGCTACAGTAAAAGGGAAATCAACTAGAAGACAAAACTGCTACAGTGGCTAGCCACTACAAGACAGAGTAGGGGAAAGACAAAGATGTTTTTTTTTAAATTGTTGAATATTGTGGGGTAGGTGAAGCCCTAATATAATTGAATTTGAGCCACACAATGTAAATCAATCCTATCCATTCATTTGGGCTTTGGTAAACTATAAATAGAGGTCTTCCCCTCATTTGTAAGTGTTGGAGAGTTGTTGTAAGAACATTCTACAATAATAGAAAGTAGCATTGCATGATCTATGGGTGTTACCTTTTGATTTTGCTCATTATGTGTGCATGGTTCTACCTTCCAAGTTAGTTTTAGTTGTAGTTGCTTGAATGGAAGTGGTAATGGTGATTGTTATTACAATATTTGATGAGCTTTTAGCCCATACTTTTGGCATTTGTTGATGACAAGCTGCTGTGCAAAGTTAGCCTGAACATTTTTATTTGATTGCTGCAACTTAGTTCATTTGCATGTTCAGGATGTGTGTATGCAAACTGAAAATCTGCAGTCCTTAGAAGATTGCACTGGTTTTGTGTAACTGTAGGATTCTCTTGGCCAAGAAAAACCCATTTTAGGGAGGTTGTCTACTGTAGCAGCCTCCATGATCACTGTTCATTTGTAGTTTCAGATCTAGGAACCTTTTCTCTTCCTTGCCCTTTTTCCTTTTTTTTAATAAGTAACCTTAGGCAAGGTTCATTGCACATTGTAAAGCTAAATATGATATTGAAATGGAGTTCCAGACTGCTGTTTGAACCTGCAGCAAATACTCAGCAACTTTCCCATCTTAAGAACTCCATTTGTAGATCCAACTTCCCTGTTTTGTAACTCATCCGTAAGTCCACCTTGTGATTCCAGCAAATCACATAAATCGACTGATATATTCCAAGCATCGTCAAGACCTGACATCCGAGAGACTTTGGGATAGTGTTCTGTAATTGTGGAAAATTGTCTTTCAAGAGAGGTGATACACCTATGCATCGCCTGTGTTGAGAAGTGCATAAAAACACCATCAACAATATGTAAAATAATATAAAAAGTGAAATGGGTAAAAATGACACAACAATCAATGAATAGTCTAAAAAACTAAAACTAAGAAAGAAAACATGAAAAGGATAAAAAGAGAGTGAAATCCAATCTATCAATATATGCTACAGTGGTGCTCATAACTCATAGAAAAAATTCTCTTTAGGTAACACCTTTAGAACCTCTAGCTACAAATCATATACTAGATCATAATTATTCCAAAATTTATCATCCAATTTGTCTTGTTGTTTTTCTTTTTTTATTTACTCTTCAAGAACATGGGATTATTTTTTATATTTATTTGTGCTAGGTGAAAACACGTGCTCAATAAGTGTAACACTAGTTATTTTCTTTCTTACCCAATTTTATTTTTAGACTTATGATTGTGGTGTAATGATAGGCATTTTATGCACCACAAATTCATTTGTTGGCTTTCGTATGGTCTTTTGTACATGAAAATCAAGTATGGTTGTTACCTTTTCTTATTGTATACTCTTTGTAGTTCTTGTTTGATGCTTTCTTTATTTTTATTTGGTACATTGGTAGTTTTTTGCTCATAACAGTCATTAGAAAGTATGTATATATCAAGACCTTTGTGAACATTAGCATTTTTTTGTGCAACTTTTGGCTCTTTTGGATATTCTTTATCTAACCTATTTTGAATCTTTTGTAACTCATTAACATGTATCTTGTCATTTCTCTCATAAGGTACATCTTGTGGTGTTTTCACAAATGTGTTCAATGTAAAGTGACTAATATTATATTGTAATGATCCATTGCAAGTTTAACCACTTTCCTTCATGTACAAATTAACACATTGATACAAAACAAAGGGAACAACTCCACATTGCTCAATCCATGGTCTCTTGAGTAATACACAAAATCTATTAGAGGATAATATGACATGACATAAAACATTTAATTCTTTATGTCCAACTCTCAATTGTACAATAATGCATCCCAATGTGTTGATTACCATTATGTTAGTCATTTTTAATGAAACCTTAGAATTTTGATACTCTCAATCCCTAATATGAGAATTAAACAATGCTTCTTTAGTATAAATGTTATATTGACAAGTAGGATTGATAAGAAACTCGCTACTATAATGGAAAGTAGTAATTTTTTATTGGATCTCCTTGTAAGAAAATGTATTCAATGATGAAATATGAGAAGAGGAAGGTGTAGCATTAGACTAAATATTGTTGAAGCTGGAAAAAATTCAACTCTACAACTCCCAAAGATCACTTGCAATCAAACACCTATCATAGAAATAGAATAACAAAGCTACGGGGACCAAGAGCTATTTATCCAAAAAAAAACATGAATCATAATTAATATGCATCTTAATAGATATAAAATAGAGAATCCTTATGAAAGGATTATATACCTAGAAACCCTAGGTGAGGATAAAATAAGATCATGACATGTGTCCTCATCCTATGACATGAGACATAAAAAGAACATGACCCAAGTGAGCTTAAGTAATTAGAGGAAAATAGACCTAATAATTAAATAAATAAATAATTAGGAAATACCTTTTACTCTAACACCCCTCTTAAGTGAAACTTATGGAGAAGCTCAAAAATCTAAAGATGAATGCATGATGGGTTTTGAAAAACAAGGCTTGGTGAGGTACCCATGTACAAAAAAAAGATCTTTCAAAACCAAAGAAAAGGAGAGAAACCAACTGGGAGAAAAATCCTCTCCAAAAGAGAGAAATATAAGTGAAGGTCTAAGAAGCCCCCCAAAAAAAAAAGTCCAAAAAGAGTAGGAACAAAGGATGAACATGTACACCACTGAAGCATGAAGAAGCTGTAAACAGTGTCGAAGAATGACTACTATAATGCTGAAAGAAGAACCTCCTCTGAAATAGATGATGATCGAGATTGAGAAGATAAGAATATGCATGAGTGCCCCCAATGAAACTACTTGAATTGGATGGAAAACAAAGGAAAAAAAATTGGACCTCGAAGATAAAAATGGCATAGGTACCAAAAGTATGAAGTACATTGATCAAATGAAAATGGAAGGTCACCTCCAAAAATAGGTATGCAAGAGTGTCCATATGGTAAATGCCCCATCTCATAGAAATGCATGGGTAACCAGCCGCTGCATCTGCCTAGTACATAGGAACAAATACTATATACGTAGCTCACTCTAACAGAAAAAACAAAAAGCATTAGCACCAACAATAGAAATCCCCCATAACGTTGACAAGGGAGAGCCATGACAGGTACATTGGAATTGAATTCCAGAATGTAGTGTATGAAGAAGAACTAACAACATCAAATGGTGCATGAAGAAGTACAAACAACTAAAAAAAGGGTGTGCAAACAAAAAGCACACACACATGAGGAAAGAATCACTATGATTCATTATTGTCATGGAAGGGACACTCACTTGACAGAGGTGTGATGAAAAAAAAAGGTTTCCACAACCCCCTCATGGTATTTTATATCATAGTGAAAGTATAATAATGCCACAACATGATGTGAAAAATCCCAATTATACATGTACAATTTTGAGGCACTTTATTTTAGTGTGTTTACATATGAGAAGTGATTACAATGGAAGCTCACAATGTCCAAAAATGAATCACATGCTGAAAATACAATTCATTGACAGAAAAAGAGGAAATTGATAGCACCATGTCGAAGTACACAAAAAATCATGCAATTTCAAAAAATAAGACCCAAAAAGGAGTCCAGATGCAGAATATTGGCCCATCAAAGTCCCCAAATTGAGAATTGCACAACACTAAGAGAAAATATTTTTGTAAAAAAACCAAAAGCCAACACTGAAAACCATCAACACCATTGCAAAGAGCACAAAATTCTATCTTGTTTCAAAAACAACTGCACTGAAAAAGATCACCGTATGATCAAGATATCGCCTTTGGAAGATAGAGTGCAAAATGGAAAATCCTAATGGAGAGGGGTAGGGTTGGGAATAAAGTCACCTTTGCCAAATTTGACAAGAAAACCCCAAATTTGGAGATTTTACAATTGTAGAACCTTTGATAAAAAATTTCTCCAAGTAGGTACAGTTGGATTTATTGGAAAAAAATTGCACGTTTTATTTTTAAAGTTAAAAAAATATGAAAGAAAGACTACTATATTTTTTTGAGAAAAAGAATATATAAAAACTTATTTTTATTTTTAAATTATATTAATTTTTTTGAAAAGGGGCGGTAGGGGGTAGGGACCACCCCACACTTGCCCTGGGCGAGGCTCGAGGGGCTGTTGTAGTGCCACAATGTGGCAAAGGCAATACCCCTATGTACCCTCCCATAGGCAGGGGCAGTACCCCTATGGGTACCCCTCATGAATTCAATTTTTTTAATATATTTTTTAAAGCCAGAAAAAACCTACTAACCTTTAAAAAGGTTTTTGATTTTTTTTTAAAATTTTAAAATTGTGTAGGACAAAAAAATATAATTAAAAAAAAGTACCCTGACCTATGTGCTTGGGAGGCCATACAACCTCTTTAGCAAAAAAAATTGCCTTAGAAGCTCCCAAAATTGATTTTGATAATTTTACAAGTGATCTTAAGATTTCTGGGCTTTTTGAGTGCAATGGCAATGTCCATTTTGGCTCAAAATGTATTGAAATTGTAGCTACCCTCCAGATCTGAAAAAAAAACAACTGCTTCAAATCCTTGTAGATTTGACCTCTGGAGTCCAAATCAGCCCAAACATAAGGTAGATCTAACTTTCACAACAACTTTGAATCCAATGGAAGACTCTGTTTTGGTCTAGGATGCACTGAATGATAGCTCAAGGCACATAATATTTCAAAATAAGGATATGGGATTACAAGTTTAAAGTTTTGTTACCTGTCATAGAAAGAGAGAATAACAAAGCTATGGAGGCCAAGAGCCATTGATAAAAAAAAAACATGAATCATAATTAATTTTCATCTTAATGATTATACAATAGAGAATCCTTATAAAAGGATAATAGACCTAGAAACCCTAGGTGAGGATAAAACAAGATCATGATATGTGTCCTCATCCTATGAAATGATACATAAAAGAACATGACCTAAGTAAGCTTAAGTAATTAGAGGAAAAATGACCAAATAAATAATTAATTAGGAAATACCTATTACTCTAACAAATATTTTCCACAAAACTTATCATGTGTGTTGCACCCCATCTTTGAATTATAATTTACTTTTTATCTTATGTTAAATGCATAGAATATTTACATAATTATGAAACTTTGAAAGATGAAAGCTATGATGAATAATATGAGACATAATGGTTGTATGCATTTAAATTGAAATATTGATGAATATGCAATGATATGAATGCAATGAAAATGTTATGGCTAACTATGTGTTTGTTTTTCTAAGTGGATATGCAGGAAGGACTTCACACCCTCCAGAGAGAGAGGGAGAGTATCACTTGGGAGAAGGGTATGGATAAGGGCTTGATAGTAATGCCATCTGAGTTTAATGTCTATGCGTAGGTCGATTTTTAGATATTTTTGAATCTAAGTAAGTTTTGATCTTAAGTTGTGTCTCTTGAGTAAGTTAACCTAAGTCGATTCAAGCTTGGTTTCCTTATAGAGGCCATAGGACTATTAGTATTTATTTATTAATGTTTTAATTGTTATATATTATTATTATCAAAATTGAATTAGTATCGATCTCATCATTATAATATTTATATATATATATTAATTTTGCACAAAGGATTATCGTTGTACTGAAAGATTGACCTGTTAATGCCTAATACAACTGCTTGAGTTAATGAATCCACAGGAGGTGGTTAAGCCATGTCACAAACCCAAAAATTTCTCTACATAACACAAGGAGACCAAGGGAACACACCTTGCAAAAATCCCCCCTAGCGCAAGCGAGGGGTTCACACCCATGACCTAGGCTTTGATACCAATTGTTGCACATACGGTTATTGTTGCACCAAAAGATCAACTTTTTAATGCATGATACAACCGTTAGAGTTAATGAATCTATGGGAGGTGGTTAAGCCATGTCACGAATCCAAGTGCTATGTTGCACAACACAAGGAGACCAAGGGCACACACCTTGCAAAAATTACGATATATGTGTATGCATTAAGATCAAATAGTTTCATTGTTTTGATATATATCATATATAAATAGAAAAAAAATATGATATGAATTAAATCTCTTCGAGAGACAAAAGCCTCAATCAAAGACTTATGATATTGACATATATTATTGAGGCTTAAAAGCCATATTAAAGACCTCTCAAGAAGACTACGTATCATAGCTAAATGATAGCTATTTAAAACTGATTTTAATGGAGGCATTGGACTTAGTAATCAACCAACATAAAGGTCATTAAGATCTGCAATTAAAATTCAATCAAGAGCATGACTTTGTCAATGCTCACGTGCCTATTTGATAGGCACTATAATAAGAAAATAATAACAAAATGAGAGTAGCCACAAAGTGGTGTGAGAGCTGTTGTTATGGAGTCTTTACTCAACATTTAAAATCAACAATCTTGGAAAGGTTCGACCCCTCCAAAATGGGGTGACCAAGTTAACTTTGGTTAATATTTCAAACTACATTTTTAAGCTATTAAAATCACACTTCAACGTGGCCGTAATGGGAGGCGATGAACAAGTTTTAGAAGCTTCTTTTTGCTGTGTAACCAACTACATTAATGGAACCTATAGCTATGCATTAAAAATTAATTTAAAATTGAAATATAAATGTTGATAAACAACTTCAAATCATGGATATTAACAACTGGCCGATCCTCTTTAAGGGGCAGTTTTTAAAATAGAAATTTGGTGGTGCAAGCATAAACATGACACTATATTCCTCAGTACTGGAATGCATTAAATTTGAGTAAGATTTTCTTATAAAAACTAGTTTACTAATCTTAAGCTTTTAGAGTGCAATATCAATTTTAAAGAAGTGATAACAACAAGTACTAGTCGTGTGTTAGTATTTTAAAGTAATTAAAGGTTGAAATATCTGAGATAGAGGTGAGAACAACTAAGCAACTGTTAAACTAATTGAAGGAGTGTAGTTGAGAATTATCAAGCTAGAGCATATAAGGAGTTAATTGAAGCTAAAAGTTAGAATTTGTAGACATGTTTTACTTGTTTACAACTTGTTATCTTCTTATCAAAGAGTTTATTATGAGAATGCTAAGTATATTTAAAGCAAGTGTTTCTTATGAATGTTTAAGAGAATGAACTTATGTAATCTAAAAATAGGACACTAAATAATGATATCTCTGAAAATATGAGTGACTAGACACTTTTACGTATTTCAAATATAGTCAAATATATAAGAAATAATAGATAATATGATATAGTTTCTATGGGAATAGTAAGCATTATTGTGTATTTTCTTAAAAAGCTAAATGAGAATAAAAAATGTGTTATGCTACTTGAGTAATAAGAATTTGGGGGCTGAGCACATGATCCAATTGCTCGTAAGCTTGATGTTGCTACATAACATAAACCCCATCATCTGTTATGATGAATTGAGGACCCAACCTTATGACTTGTTAATAGAAGTTTTAAAAAGTCAGTAAGAGGGAGTAATCTTCTATTTAGCTCAAATAATGATATTTCCATGTTTGTATGGCATAACATCAATATTATTTGAATGAGCACGTGTATGTCAAGATGATGGCATAGTGTCATCATTATCTGTCTAAAAATCCTAAGAGTGGGTGAATAGTAAACCTTATGGGTTATGATAGGCAGTAGCCTAGACCTTAGATGTTATCAGAATGTAACAGAGGAATGCAATGTCCATGATGTTATATCAATCTGGTTATTTTAATCACCTTAGTGGGTATGCACCTATGAATATAAGTCTTATGATAGTAGAACCAGTTGGTCTACAATTGAATTTTCTCTTAGTAAATAAGACTATAGTGTTTACCGAGATAGTCTAAAACCTAAAGAAAGTTATATTCAAGTAAAAATAACCATCACTATGGGGAATTAGTATATGTAATCAGTATACCATATTATGACTAGATAGGTCAAGATTTGATTAAAGATTATATCTCGAGAGTAGTTTCTCTCAAGGTTTATGGTAAAGATTCAAACAAGTGGTTGTAGCCAAGACCTAGGTAGTTACATGAAAGTAACTTGGGTGTTCGAGTATGAAATTATTAACAAACTAGATGAGTTGTTTACTTAGCGAGTCTTCACATTCTGAGAAAGGATTCTATAGTAAAACTACACACTGGACATACGAGACTGTTATACAAAGAAGGAATATTTAGTTTAAGATTAATAATTTTTATTTATGTAGATCATTTCGTCAATAATTTTAGTTGTGACCAAGAGAGAGTCTAGTCAAAGATAGTGGATCATCAGTATCAACTACTTGTCCATAGAATGGGAGATCAAATACTCTCATGGTTAATATGAAGGACTTGAATAAGTGGTAGTTTCCATGCCCCAAGAAGTTATGAGAACGCAACTTGAGTATTCAAGGTCAGTATAGTATAACCAGTCAAGTCATTTATCGACTTAGTAGGTAAGAGAAAATTGAACAAGAGGCAGTTTCTAAGGTCCAAGACGTTATGTGAACGTAATATGGGTGTGCTAAAGTCTTCTTGACTTAACCAATCTAGATGAATTATGATCTAACAAGGAGTATTACTATGTTCAAGATTGACATGTGTCTAGGGGTAGTACTATACTCAATATGGATAGTAGTCAAGGAACAATATTATGCTCGAGATTGACAGGTGTCTAGGAGTATGAATTAGATAAAGGCATCACTTTTAAAATGAAAATTTGTATGAAATGTTAACCAATGGTCTAAAGTATGTTTTAACCATAGGCCAGATAAAGCTCTCCAAGTTGAGTAGGGTGGGTGAAGAAACAACTTCGCTTGCGAGTAGTAATTGTATATATTACAAATACTTTGGCCAAAGTGAGTGTAATAGTATCAGCTTGCACTTGTCGGTTCACTGTGTTCTAGATACATAAAACAATTAGAGTTGTCATTCATAGTTGGAAGGTATCAATAGTTGTTTAATGTTATAGCTTAAGTAGGGCACAACACCAAAGCTCAGATGGTAATTACTAGATGGTTCTTAACTATTTCCTTCGTTGAAGAGAAGGGCCACTTCCAGTTAGGAAGGTGTTCGGGGGACCGCTAGTCCATGGTTGGAGGTAAAGCACCTAGGTGATGCTCTCCCTCTTGCAGATGGCATGCCGAGTCTTGTGAGAAAGAAAGGAAGAAAGTATCTAGCTATGGATCTTTGAACTCGTTCCTTAAATATTAAATGTTATATATTATTTATTTAAAATAATTCATGTGGAAAATGTAAAAAGGAAAAGTTGTTTATTCTTTTCAATTCGAAAAGTGAAATGAATTTATTATTTTATGCTTACATTATCACTTATGCTGTTGTAATTTCAATTATTGAAAGAAAATTATTATATCCTATTTTTATGGAATGATTGCTTTTTACTTCAAGGTTAAAATCCTTAACAAATTCCTTCTTGTAAGGTGGTGGTTGTTACAATGTGATATATATCTTCATGTCCCATGTTATGATCATTAGCTTCCATATCATGATCCTCAACATTATGTCAATGGTTTGAAAATGGATTTTGATAAATTTGTAATATTTTTTTAGTAGGTGCAACCAATGGATGTTCATTATCATTAAATCCTTCAACCTTGATTGTGTTGTTATCAATGAGATTGTGTACCTTATTCTTAAGAATAAAGAAATTTTGTGTGTAATGTCCCTTAACTCTATGATAATTACAAAATTATTGATCATTATATGATTTAGGAAGAGGCTTATTAGGATCCAATATAAAAATGGGAGTGAGTTTAATTAAAGTATCACTCAAAAAAATTTTAATATCATCGTCCATAGATTATTGAAGTTTAGTAAACTTCCTAAAAGCATTTGTCTTGAAAGGAGAAAAAGATAAAGTATAAGAAAATTGATTCACATTTTCCTTCAAATTTTGTTTGAATTTTGATACTGTTATGCCCATTTTTTACACGACTAAATAATGATACAACCACCAAAAAATTGTCACATACAACACGAGACAAGGTTACATTTAAGGAAATTTCTTTGTGTATCCAATGACATCATGTTTATAATGTCATCTTAAGCGATCCACACATTGAGAGAAAGGAAATAACACAAATTGGTCGAGGGAAAACTCTTCTCCACACACATATCAAAAAAAAAACCATTTGATTTAGGTGTATACACATGGCATTTGAATGAGAATACATTCATATGTAAAGCCTTGAATTTAGTGATGATTTAAGACTTGGGTTCTATCAACAAGACTTAGAGGTTATAGGAAGGCCGACTATTTATCAATAATTGTATTGATAATTTAATATCAAGAAATAAATATTTACATTGCTTACACATTTACCCTTTTTCAAATATCATTTACATAGGCCATATAAAAGCAAGAATTAAGCTCAATATTATGCTAATGGAGTTTTGTTTATTATTAATAAAATAAATTAAATGGATAGTTAAAAGAATAAAAAATTACAAGGTAAAACCACTTCAATTTTCATTTAGGTTAAGCAATCACATTTCATATTTTGTTCTAAATTTAACAACAATCCAAATTATAACTTGTTTAAAACTATAGATCATCATTTTAATAATTTAATATATAATTTACCTATGTGTCATGTAAATTGTAACTTTTACCTTCAAATCCATTCCAAGTTGATGAGCTCCCAATTGCCATTATAAATTTATATCCTCAAGTTTAATAATTGAATGAATTAAGAAATGTATTAATAACTCCAATTTTAAATTAATCTTATTTCTTGTTTACTAACTAATAACCAAATTTATAGCTAAATAATTCTCTTCAAAATAGATCATTCAAGTCATTTGTGTGTTTATATTTTAAATAATTTTGAGTTAATTGTTTTTCTTGTTGTTTCTTTTCCAAATTGATTTGGAAATGGGTCTGTGGGAATTGTCTTGATTACAAGTTGAGAATTAAGAGTTCATTTTCTAGATTTTTTAGTTGTTTTTGTATCATATAAATTTGTTGTAGATTTAGTATATATATAAAATTTATTTTTTATAGCCCTCATTTATGGGGTTTGTGGGGATAATCCCTTTATTAACCTGAGACTTGACATGAAGTGGCATCCACTAGACGAAAGTTGCGTTAAAGTCAATTTTGATGGGGCATCTAGGAAAACCCCGGGCCCTTAGATGCAAGATGCATTCTAAGAGACTGGTTAGGCACAATCCTTATAGAAGAGGCAAGGAAATTACCAGAAGGAAAAAATAATGAAGTTGAGATACTAGCATCATGGATGGAGATAAACCTATGTAGATGTATGGGATTTAAAAAATTGTATTTGGAAGGGGATTCAATGATTGTAATTAACACCATTTGCAAAAAAGAGACTACTAATTTTAAGATTGGGAAGTACATTCCAGGAATCTGGGAAAGTCTCACCTAGTTAGAAGATTTTAAAGTGTCTCACATCTATTGTGAAGGTAATGTGGAGGAATATGAGTTACCCAAGAATACCATCGAAATGATAACATGTTGGGAATTGTTGAAAATTGCTGATGTGGTTGTCATTGATGTCAACATTGTTAGCATTAATGTCTTTAAGACTGTATATGTCGAGGATATTGAGAAAATTGTAATAAAATAATTTACAAGTTGTCAGTGAAGCAGTGAAGTTTAATATGTTGAATAGTTCAGTATATTGATTATTAGAAGTTTCACATTAAAGGTTTTGTTGACAAGCCTACCTAGTTTATCCACTGAAAATTCAAAGGTTCGCATAAAGATTTGATCGAGTTATGAGTATTTGTGTTCTGACAGTTTTTCTGTTGCTTCAGTTGGTGTTTCTGGAAGAAGATAAAATGATTCTAGTAATCTGAGTTGATGTGAATTCTTCTATGGTGATTCATGATTCTTTTGTATGTTTCTAGATTGTGCTCTATCTGTGTTGTGGGTTTGCATTGATCGGTGTGCTCGCGATTGAAGATTTTCTCTTTTGTGTTCATTTTTTTTATGTTCATGGCCGACATGGTGATTGTAGCATGTTGTGGATCTTCGAGGAATAATTTATGAGGGTGTTTCGTGTTCAAGGCTGTTATTTTGGGCCCTCATAATGTTGTGGCTGAATTTGGTTGATTCACATTGATAATTATTTATGTTTTGGGCCGATAATTTGTAATCACTTTATATTTTATTGAAGATGACATGTAGATGATGTTATTCTTGGTTGTGGATATATACGAGCAATTTTTGTATCTTATTTGAGACATGCATGATGCGAAGTGTGAGTGCTATGTGTGAATAAAGTTCAGATCATTTGAAGGTAGAAGTTAAGCATGAAGAATAGTGAGCAGATTTTATGTGCTTAACCAGAACTGTAATTAGGCATTAGTAGATGCTATTTTCGCAGTTCAAAATTTTCAAATGGATTTAATCTGAATGTAACTGTAAGACAGTGTGTCTTCCTTTTGGCAGTAAGCCTTTTTGTATTTGAGCAGTGAGCTCTAGGAAGTGTGCCTGAATGCAAGTGCATTCCCCATTTTCTATACTTTTAATAGAGTATAAACTTTTAGATTAATCTTCGCCATGGTTTTTCCCCTAATAGGGTTTTCCATGCAAAAATCTTGGTGTTATGTGTTGATGGTTTATGCTTTCATGTTTAATTATCAGATCTAAAAATAAGTTTAAAATCTGTATAATCTCTGAGACAACTGATTCACTCCCCATTTCAATTGTCTACCCTTGTGTTGCCAACAATTGGTATCCGAGCAGGTTCCTTGGAATAATTTTAATAGCTTGAGGTGATCCAGGATGACAACATACAAGAAGGAAAGTTCGAGATTTGATGGAACAAATTATTCTCTGTGGAAGACTCGAATGGAGTGTCATCTAAGATGTATTGGTGAATCTTACTGGAACAATACAAAGAATAGGTATATCATCCCACATAATGGTCCTTCTACTTCTACTAAGATTAAAGATGCTGAGTACAATATCAAGGCTAAGGAATAATTGGTGAGTGCTTTGACTGATTCTAAGATAACAAATGTAATGGATTTGAAGACTGCTTATGAGATTTGGAAAAAGTTGGAAACTTTGTATGAAGGTGATGCTCATGTGAAAATTGCTAAGATGCAAAGTCTGAAAGGGAAATATGAAACATTGAAAATGGGTGAAGATGAGCATTACTGCTTTCATGTAGAGAGTGAATGAATTTGTGTGTAACATAAGATGTGCTAGTGGAACATTGGAAGAATCAAAGATTGTTGCTAAAGTGCTTAGATCCTTGCCTTCTGCATACAAACACAGAGTTGTTGATATTGAGGAGATCTGAACTGTGACAAATGTAACCAGAGACATGTTGATTGGTAAGCTTGCTGCTTTTGAGTTAAGTGAGTTTGGTGATGCTCTTCCTAAAATAGAATCCACATTCAAAGCTACTACCTTTGGGAAAGATAAGCAGATGTATGATCTGAGAGAAAGTTCTTCTAGAAAGGTGTTCAAGTATGAGGAAGAAATGAGAGAGATTGAATAATAAGAGAGAAAGATAGATGAGCTTGAAGCACTTCTTGTCAAAAGAGTAGCCAGAGGAGAAGGTAATTATAAAGGGAAATTTCCTCTTAAATGTTTTTCTTGCAATAAGATAGGTCATTTTGCTTCAAGGTGTCCAAAAAGAATTCCTAAGCTGAGATCTAACAATCCTAGATTCCAAAGTGAATGTTATTATGCTACTGATGAAGGTGTGACAGATGATGAATCTGATAAAGGGAATGTAAGTGAAGATGAGTTTTCTGTTTATTTCTATCAAGGAAAGTAATCATGTACCTATTGATTCTACTAGTTGCATGAATGTTGAGAAATCTCTAGCAGCCAGAATTGAAGAAAAGATGAATGGGTGATCGACAGTGGATGCTCTCATCACATGACAAGTGATAAAAGTAAATTTGTGAGCTTGGAAAAGTATGATGGTGGTGTTGTAAGATTTGGTGATGACAAAGTTGGTGTAATCTATGGCAGAGGATCAATTTCTTTTGATGGTAAGCATAATACTAATGATGTCCTATATGTTGAAGGTTTGAAGCATAATCTCTTAAGTTTTCGACAAATGGTTGACAAGGGATATAATATTCAATTCAAGGATGGAAAGTGTAAAATATTGGGGAATTCTGGAAATGTGATTGCATCAGGTACAAAAACAAAAGGTAATATTTTTCACCTGAGTACTCCTAGTAAAAGTTGTCTGATTGCTCAAGTTGATGAAAGTTGGTTGTGGCATATAAGATTATGTCATGCAAACTTTGACAATATTATCAAGATAAGTTCTACTTAGGCTATGAGAGATCTTCCTAAGTTGGTAAAGCCTACTAATACCATATGCAAGGAATGTCAATTGGGGAAGCAAACTAGAGTTTCATTTCAGAGAAAACAACATTGTTCAAATGAAGTGTTGGAGCTTGTGCATACTGACTTGTGTGGCCCTTCTAGAATCAGAAGTTTACAAGGAGACATGTATTTCATGTTACTCATTGATGATTAGTCTAGATTGATGTGGTTTTTTTTCTTAAGGGAAAAATCTGAAGCTCTAGAGAAATTCGAGAACTTTAAGGCTAAGGTTGAGATAGAGACAGGTCTAAAGATTAAGTGTTTGAGATAAAACAGAGGTGGTGAATTCACTTCCAATGAGTTTATTTCCTTTTGTGAAGAACATGGGATAAAGAGAAAATTATCTACCCCACAAACCCCTCAACAAAATGGAGTTGTGGAAAGGAAGAACATGACAATTCTAGATGCTACTAGGACTATGATGCTAGAAGGAAATGTCCCACATATCTACTAGAGAGAAGCTGTGAGTATTGTTGTTTATACTCTCAATAGGGTACATGTCAAAGGTGATATTGGTAAGACCCCTTATGAGCTATGGTTTGGTCATAAGCCTATTGTTAGATACTTCAAAATCTTTGGAAGTAAATGTTATATCAAAAGAGATGAAGATATAGGAAAGTTTGATGCTAGAAGTGATGAAGGAATCTTTCTTGGTTATTCTACTAAAAGTAAAGCCTATTGGTGCTTCGATAAGGGATTGAGGAAAGTAGCTGAAAGTGATAAAGTAAAGGTTGATGAAGACACAATTAGACCATCCAAAACCTATGGATATGATTTAGATGATCAAAATGTCACTTATGATCAAACTCAGAATCAAGTGCAGATCATTCTAGTGAATCAGGAAAGCCAAGAGAAAGGAAGTAGTAAAAGTGCAGAAGAGAGATCACAAGAGCCTAAATTTCAAGAAAATTCTAAGACTCCAAGGTATGTAAGACTAAATCATTCAGAAGATCATATTATAGGTGATAAGAACAAAGGTGTTCAAACTAGGAGAAGAATTGTAGAAGAATATTGTTTGATATCAAAGACTTAGCCAAATAATGTAAATGAAGCATGCAAAGATGAACATTGGATGGAAGCAATGAAAGAAGAGCTACCGCGAATTGAGAAGAATGATACATGGACTCTTGTTCCTAGACCTAAGGACAAAAATGTAATTGGAACTAAATGGATCTTTCAGAATAAACTGAATAAGCAAGTTGAAGTTATCATAAACAAAGCAAGACTGGTATGTAAAGGATATTTTCAAATGGAAGGAATTAACTTTGAAGAAAAAATTTCCCCTGTTGCTAGGATTGAAGCTGTGAGACTGTTTCTTGCCTATGCTTCTTACAAAAACTTCAAGGTTTATTAGATGGATGTCAAGTCAACATTTCTATATGGTGAACTAAATGAAGAAGTATATATTGAGCAACCTGATAGATTTCAATTGACTGATCAGGGAGACATGGTTTGCCGACTGAAGAAAGCATTGTATGGACTTAAGAAAGCCCCAAGAGAATGGTATGCCAAATTGGACATGTATTTGCTGAAGCTTGGATTTAGTAAAGGTACTGCTGATAGTAACTTGTATTTCAAGATAGATCATGATAAAGATCTGATTGTTGAAGTCTTTGTTGATGATATCATTTTTGGAAGAGATGATAATTTGTGCATGAAGTTTGCTGATGAGATGCAAAGGGAGTTTGAGATGTCCATGATTGGGGAAATTCTTTCTTTCTAGGATTGCAAATAACTTAGTAAGATAAAGGGATTTTTTAATCTCAGTCCAAGTATGTGAAATAATTTCTAAAGAAATTTGGTATGGAAGATCCAAAGCCAGTTGGTACACCTATGGTGACCAGATGTAAGTTGACAACAAATGATGATTATCCTAAGGAAAATCAGACTAGATACAAATCCATGATTGGTGGATTGCTTTATTTGACTCAAACTAGACCTGATATCATGAATGACGTATGCATTGTTGCAAGATTTCAAGCTGATCCTAAGGAATCTCATGTGACTGCTGTGAAGAGGATTTTTGGGTACTTGAAGGGGACAGTTGATTTTGGCCTATGGTATGCTAAAGATGATGACCTTACTTTGAGTGCTTTTACTGATGCTGATTAGGTAGGAGATGTGAATGATAGAACGAGTAATAGTGGTGGTACATTCTTCTTGAGAAAGAAGTTGATTTCATTGTTAAGTAAGAAGCAGAATACCATTTCTTTATCCACTGCATAGGCGTAATACATTGCTGCTGCTAACAATTGTACTCAAGTATTGTGGATGAAGCAGACGTTGAAAGACATAAAAGTTGTGTATGATGAACCTATTTCCATATTTTGTGATAATTCAAGTGCTATAAACATTTCTAAGAATCTAGAGTTGCATTAAAAAACCAAGCATATATCTATCAAGTTTCACTTTTTGAGAGACAAGGTGAGTGATAAGGAAGTCAGACTGGAGTATGTCCCTACTAAGGAACAAATTGCAGACATATTTACTAAGCCTTTTCCTAAGGATACTTTTGAGTATCTTAGAAGGAAGCTAGGGGTGATTACCCTCCTAATCTGAACTAAGATGCAATGAATTGCATCAATCCGTGCATTTCATGGTCATATCTTGATCTGGATTGATATTGTGGTGGCTACTACTCAACGGGGGTAGTTAGATGTTTAGATATTGTGTGTACCTTTTTCATTGATGTCAAAGGGGGAGAAGATTAATCTGAAAAATTGTGAATTATCTGGGGAGTAGAGTCAAAATCTAAGGGGGAGAAAGTGCTAAGAGAAAGTTGTGTTGATGATGTTTTTCACATCATGTGTTTCCATCAATGCCAAAGGGAGAGATTGTTGGTAATTATTGGATATTGCTGATATGTGGTTGTCATTGATAACACTATTATCATTAATGTCTTTAAGACTATATATGTCGAGGATATTGAGAAAATTGTAATAAAATAAGTTGCAGGTTGTCGGTGAAGCAGTGAAGTTTAGTATGTTGGATAGTTTAGTATATTGATGATCAGAAGTCGTGGATTAAAGGGTTTGTTGACAAGCTTACCTAGTTTATCCATTGAAAATTTTAGAGGTTCACAAAAATATTTGATCAAGTTATGAGTATCTGTGTTTTGACAATTTTTTTGTTGCTTCAGTTGGTGTTCTTGGAGGAAGATAACGCGATTCTAGTAATCTGAGTTGATGTGAATGCTTCTATGGTGATTCTTGATGCTTGTGGATGTTTCTAGATCATGCTCTATCTGTTTTGTTGGTTCACATTGATTAGTGTGCTCACGATTGAAGATTTTCTCTTGTGTGTTCATTTTTTTTATGTTCATGGCCGACAAGGTGATTGTAGCATGTTGTGGATCTTTGAGGAATAATTTTTGAGGGTGTTTCATGTTCAAGGATGTTATTTTGGGTCCTCACAATGTTGTCGCCGACTTTAGTTGATTCACATTGATAATTATTTATGTTTTGGGCCGACAATTCGTATTCACTTTATATTTTATTGAAGCCAACATGTAGATGATGTTATTCTTGGTTGTGAATATATATGAGTGATTGTTTATCTCATTTGAGACATGCATGATGTGAAGTGTGAGTGCTATATGCGAATAAATTTCAGATCATTCGAAGGTGGAAGTTAAGCGTGAAGAAGAGTGAGTAGAGTTTATGTGCTTAACCGAAACTGTAATCAGGCATTAGCGATGCTATTTTCTCAATTCAAAATCTTTAGATGGATTTAATCTGAATGTAACTGTAAGACAATGTGTCTTCCTTTGGGAAGTAAGCTTTTTTGTATTTGAGCAGTGAGCTCTAGGAACTGTGCCTGAATGTAAGTGCATTCCCCATTTTCTATACTTTTAACAGATTATAAACTTGTGGATTAACCTCCACTATGGTTTTTCCCCTAAAAGGGTTTTCCATGCAAAAATCTTGGTGTTATGTGTGGTTTTGATGTGTTGATGGTTTATTCTTTCATGTTTAATTATCAGATCTGAAAATAAGTTTAAAATCTTTATAATCTCTGAGAAAATTGATTCACCCCCCCTCCTAGCTGTCTACCCTTGTGTTGCTAGTAGAAAAAACCTCAAGAGGACAAATTTGTTGGGTTTGTGAATCCCAACGGTTATTTTAGCCATTTTCTTTACCTTGTCTCTTCACCTTCATTCTTGAAGGCTTGTTATTATTAAAACTTGGAAATATAAAAACTCTCTCTTGATGAAGATGTTTTATGCTATAGAATATGGTGTACTAAGGAACATAACTCAATAAAAAAATTTCCCCTACTGAAAGTGGATGTAGCCAGTTGGTGAACCACTATAAATTTTTGTGTTTTTCTTATATGTGGATTTTGTCTTTCAATTGTTTTTATTTTTCTGTAATCATTTCTTTTCATTTATTCTATGATAATTCCATCAACAATTGGTATCAGATCTTGGTGAAGAATCTCAGTGGTGAACCTGGTTGAAAATCGATGAAGAATTTTCAGAAGCATGGATGAAGCAAATAAATGGAAGATTGAATAGTCCACGGGGCAAAACTTCAGATTGTGGAAGGTGTAGATGGAATCGCTGCCAATTAAGCATGATCTCTCACTCACACTAGTAGGGAAAGCCAAAGGAAAAGGTTTGATATTATACAAAGAGTGGGAGAAACTTGATAAGAAGGAAAGGGCCACAATTTTTATTTCATTGTCAAGCAATATTCTCTTCAACGTTTCAGTTGAGAAGACATCAAAAGAACTATGGGATACACTTTCAAATATGTATGAGATGCCATCGACATCAAACAAGGTATTCATCATGAAGAAGTTATATAATTTGAAAATGAGAGAAGGTGGGATCATGTCAAATCACCTCAATGAATTCAATACCTTGGTCACCCAATTGATTTTAGTGGGTATCAATTTAGATGATGAAATTAAAGAAATTATTTTATTATGTTCTTTACCGAACAGTTGGGAAGGACTGGTGGTGGTAGTTAGCACTTTCATGGTTGACAAAAGTAAACTAAAATTTGATGATGTTGCAACCACACTTCTTAGTGAAGATATGAGAAGAAAAAATCAAGAACCCTCTTTTGGTGATGCCTTGACTAATTTAAGCACGAGTAATAAGGGAAGGAATCAAGATAGAGGTAGAAATAATAAAAAAAGAAGGTCCAAATCTACTCCAAGGTTGAAGTCCATGGGAAAAAATGGTGCTTGTTGGTTTTGTGGCAAGACGGGTCACACAAAAAAGAATTGTTGGAATTACAAAAAGGCACAAGAAAAGGTAAGCAATAATGAAGTAAATACTACATATGATAAATATGATGGTGTTTTGATTTTATCAACAAGTAACACAACGATAGATTCATGGGTGGTCAATTCTGGTGCCTCTTTTCATGCTACTCCATGTTGGGGTGCTTTCACAAAGTACCAAGAAGGTAAGTTTGGTAGAATTTTTCTTAGTGATAATAAAAAATGTGGAATAAAAGTCAAAGGTGATGTGATATTATAATTAAAAAATGGAAATAAATGGATCTTGAAAGATGTGAGACATGTTCCTACACTGAAACAAAATTTAATATCAGTGAGCCAACTTTATGCTCAAGGGTGTGATGTCAAATTTTATTTAGATACTTGTAAAGTAACCAATGGTGTATTGGTGCTTACAAAAGGAAAAAAAATGGGTAATATTTATGTTTTAGAGTGTCATAGTGAAGTGGGAATTGCAATGGTGATTGTGGACAATGGTTCAGAGCTTTAGCATAAGAGGCTTAGACATATGAGAAAAATGGGTCTTGAAGTTATGCTTCAAAGGGATCAACTTCTAGGTCTTAAATACGTTGATTTGGAGTTTTGTGAGCATTGCCTTCATGGAAAACAAAGGCATATCAAATTCTTGAAGACTAGTCATGAGATGCGGGCAACACCTTTGGAACTTGTGCACTCAAATGATTTTAGACCTACAAATGTACCTTCTTTTGGACAAGCTAATTATTTTGTCTCGTTTATTGATGATTATACTCGTAAAGTGTGTGTCTATATGAGCAATAGAAAATCAAAAGCTTTTATAAGTTCAAAATTTTCAAAGCCATGGTTGAGAATCAAACTAGCCATAAAATAAGATGTTTACAAACTGATAGTGAGGGAGAATTTTGTTTCAAGGAATTTGATAGATTTTGTGCAGATAATGGAATTAGACGGATCAAAATATTTTCTTTTACTCCTCAATAAAATGATGCAACTGAGAGGATGAATATAACTATTTTAGAGAGGGCTCAATGTATGCTCTCTAATGCAAGCCAAAGTAGGGAATATTGGGTGGAGGTGGTTAACACAGTAGTACACTTAATTTATTGTAGCCCCTCATCTAGATTGGATTTTGATATTCTCGAAGAGAGATGGTTGGGAAAACAAATTTCTTATTCTCATTTACAAGTTTTTGGCTATGAGGCGTTTGTTCATGTTCCTAAGGAAAAGCGAACGAAGTTGTATTCTAAGACAAGGCAATGTATATTTGTTGGCTATGGAGAAGACCAATATGGTTTCCATTTGTGGGATCTTGTAGCCAAGTAGCTTGTTCGCAGTAGGGATGTTGTATCACTACAATAGAACATGAAATTAGCACCTAAAATAGCACCGGATTTTAGTGCATTTGAGTTCATGAATTGGACACTTCTGTCAGTGCAAAACTCAATGCAAAATGGCATGTTCACTTCAACACTGGATTTTGCATTGTCTTTAGCATCGAAAAAGTGGCACAAGTAATAGCACATCATTTAGCACCTAGAATAGCATTGAGAAATAGCGTCAGAAATAGCACCTTAATTAGCACCCAATTTGGCTTCCAGTTTTGCTTCCATGTCTGCTCACATTTTTGCTTCTAGTTTTTCTCCCAGGTTTTCTTCCAATTTTGCTTCTAGGTTTGCTTCCAGGTTTGCTTCCAGTTTTTCTTCCAGGTTTTCTTCTAGGTTTTCTTCCAGTTTTTCTTCCATTTTTGCTTCTAGGTTTACTTCCAGTTTTGCTTCTAGGTTTGCTTCAAGTTTTGCTTCGAGTTTTGCTTCGAGTTTTGCTTCCAAGTTTGCTTCCAGTTTGCCTTCCAATTTTGCTTCCAATTTTGCTTCTAGTTTTGCTTCTAGGTTTGCTTCCAGGTTTGCTTCCAGGTTTGCTTCTAGGTTTGATTCCAATTTTACTTCCAAGTTTTCTTCCAGTTTTGCTTCCAAGTTTTCTTCTGATTATGCTTCTAGGTTTGTTTCCAATTTTGCTTCCAAGATTGCTTCTTGTTTGCTTCTAGTTTGGCTTCCATTGTTGCTTCTAAAAATGCTTCTTGTTTTTCTTCCATTTATTAATTTAATATGTTTTATTTCAATTTAATTAGTTAAATATATCATACCTCTTAAATAACTCATATGATTATAGAGTAAGTAAATTAAATAATATGTTTTATTTCAATTTAATTAGTTAAATATATCGTGCCTCTTAAATAACTCATATGATTATAGAGTAAGTAGTTTAATTGTTTAACTCATATGATTAAATAACAAGATAATTATTATAACATGATCATCATCTATAATTAAAACAAGTGAGTCAAATATCTATAATTTAATTGAATTTGACGACATCCATCATGAACAGTAAATCAAAATCATCATACGTAATAAATATCCATCCAAAAATCATCGACCACTTTTAATATATATAAATTGACAAGTCAATACTGATAATATCATCATCATATATAACTAAAACAAGTGAAAGTCAAATATGCCAGTAGATCAATAATATATTAAAATGATACATGTCCAACAATCAACATAAGTCAAAATGATACATGTACAAATGATATAAGTAAAAATGATAAATTATGTAACTCAAATTGATACAAGTCAAGATGATACATGTCCAAATGATATAAGTGAAAATGATACATGTCAATATGATACAACTCAATAATATGGTATTGTAGGCTATGAAAATGATACATATGATAGTAACCATGAAAAGATGCATCATAATGATATATCAACAATGATCTATGATGCAATCTATATGATCATGAATGTTACTGGTTACTACCAACAACTGTCTCATCATCATCACCACCATCGTGATCATCATCGTCATCATCATCATTGTCATCGTCCTCAGTGTCTTCTGTATTTGCATCACCATCATCCTCTGCCATGTGATATGTACTAGAAAAACCAACATTTTCTTGATCTATATCATGATGAGGATCATCTTGATCTTATGGAAGACTCGTTTTCTGCAAAAAAAAAAACATTTAAAATGAAAAGTTATTATTTATTTCATGCAATAATTTATTTTTCTATTATATATCTAATATTATGTAACATATGAGACAAAACCATAATAATATTACATTGTATCAAAGTGCACGTACCATAATAAAATTTTAAAAAAGTTACAACTAATATGTCATTCCAATGATGTAAAACATGCAAAAATTCTAATAAACATTAGTAAAGATCATAAAAAAATTTGTTATACAATTTAACTATCAACTACAAATTCTATTACATAACCTTAAGTGCCAACCCTTTGCATTTTGTGCTATATATGATTATGTTTTCCTTGAAGATCCTTTGAGATTTAACTGGTCTATATATCTTCTTCTCCTATATTTCAGAAATAGATATTTTTCTAGGACATTTTGGCACTGTAATATGCTTCAAAGGTTCTTTGAGAATTAACTAGTCTATATGTCCCTGTATTTGAGAGTTAACATTTATGGTTTAGTTTTTTGTTTGTAAGCAAGCTATGACATGCAACAATACTTGAACATACAGAGAATAGTTCTTCAACACATTTTTTACTTTGATTATACTATTTTTAAGTGACCTTTTTATGTATATAATCATATCATGTTCATTTATGTTAATATAAGGCAGCTATGGAGGTAGTTCAAAGAGATGGCCCTGAAATTTTTCCTCATCTTACAAAGTCTGCAGGAACAAGAATAGGGATGAAATTTCTATAGTCCGGTTTAAGTTTGAATTCAAGAAATGACAAAATTGTGAAGGCTGGAATGGATTTTAATGTATCACTTGGGTTTCAAAATTTGCACCTGCATAATGGTAACCCAAAAATATAGAGTTATTCATTGCTCCTTGCTAACATTTTGGTTGTTGAGGATAAAGGGCTTGAAAATTCAACTGTTATTAGCTACAAAATATACACTGATGTTGCATACTCATTTAACGAAAATGATGAAGACAAGGAAGTGAAACAAAAACCAAAGGTTGAGGTAAATGGAGGAGAATCAGGCATCTCTAAGGAAACCTTACAATTTGATAATCAAGAGATGACTAAAGAAGAGCAACGCTGACAATACCAAGAAGAACTTGCAAGGAAAAAGAATGAGGAGACTGCAAGAAGATTGGCTATAGGGGGAATTGGTATAGGAGATGGACATGGCTCTTTGAATCCATCCATTGAGATGGTTTCCTATAAGAATGTGGATGATATCCCTGTTTCTAGAGAGCTTATGATTCAAGTTGATATGAAAAATGATGTTGTTTTGGTACCACATTTCTAGAGAGCTCATGATTTAGGTTGATACGAAAAATGATGTTGTTCTGGTACCCATATATGGAATCATGGTTCCATTTCATGTAGCCACCATCAAGAGTGTTACAAGCCAACAAGATGGAGGGAATTCTTATATAGGGATAATTTTCAATGTTCTAGGTACCGACATTAATGCCAACTACATGCCAACATTGAAATTTCCTAGTAGAATTTATGTTAAGGAAATTTCCTTTAGATCCAAGGATTCAAGGCACATCAACCATGTGGTAAAAATGATTAAATCTCATAGACAATCTATAGCAATGAAAGAGTATGAAAAGATAGAGAGAGCTACACTTGTGACTCAGGAGAAACTTCAGCTTTCAAAAAAAAATCCAATTAGGTTGGAAGACTTGTGGATTAGGCCAACATTTGGTGGAAGAAGAAGAAAGATGACTGGAACTCTGGAGGCCCACCATAATGGATTTTGGTATTAAACCATGAGAGAAGAAGAGAGAGATGATATCATGTATCAAAACATTAAGCATGCATTCTTCTAGCCATCAGAGAAGGAGATGATTACTTTGCTTCATTTTAATTTGCATAACCATATCATGGTGGGAACCAAGAAGACCAAGGATGTCCAGTTTTATGTGGAGGTAATGGATGTGGTCCAAAATTTAGGAGGGGCAAGAAGGTCAATGTATGATCCTGATGAAATTGAGGAAGAACAACAAGAGAGGGACATGAAAAATAAAATCAATGTAGAGTTTCAAGGATTTGTCAAGTGAGTAAGAGAGCTATGGGAGTAGCCTCATCTAAAATATTTTGAGTTAGAGTTTGATATACCATTTAGAGAGCTTGGTTTTCATGGAGTTCCTTTCAAAGCCTCTGCTTTAATTGTTCCTATGATAAACTATTTGCTAGGGTTGGTGGAATTATCTTTCTTAGTAATCACTACTAGTGAGATTGAGATTGTTAACCTTGAGAGAGTAGGACTTGGGAAAAATGAATATGATATGGCTATTGTTTTCAAAGACTTCAAATGGGATGTACTCTGCATTAACGCCATTCCTCAATCTTCACTTGATGACATCAAGGAATGGCTAAACTCCATGGATATAAAGTATTATGGAAGTAGAATGAACTTGAACTGGCGACCAATTTTGAAGACTATTATTGATGATCCAAATAAATTTATTGAAGATGGTGGTTGGGAATTTTTGAATATGGAAGCTAGTGATTCTAATTTTGATAATTCAGAAGAGTCAAATCAAGGATATGAACCCTCTGATGTGGAAGAGGAATCAAAATCATCTACATCCTTCTACGATTTATTCATGCACATAAATGGTTCAACTAGTTATGCAATGATGCATATCTGTTAACTTGATCAATGTCGTTACTTCAATAGTTTGACTTCTATGACAACCAACCATTTGGCCATTGTGTGCGGGAGCACGTTTATGTTTTTAGTTAGATTTTTTGGATAGCTCTATTAGGTGTTAAGGACATTCCATTTATCGTTTGAATGTTAAGAAGTCTAGTATTACATGCTTCTCTATGTTGATCAGATGAAGTTGCAGGTTTTTTACTACTGATTTCTTTATTTATGGAGTTTTTTTAACTTGGAAGAAAAGAACTTACTGCCTTTGTTTAAATTAGATGGACAAATTAAGTGGTTGGTTAGCTATGCCAGGTAATGTAGACTACAAGGATGTGTTAGATCTATAAGATGCCTACCAAGATGCATCAAAACATTCTTACATGTTAAAATAATGGAAACATCATGAGGAAGGATGGAAAAGAAACATTTGGATCAATTAGTAGAATGGCAACATGAATTCAAGGAAGCACTCCTTGAGATACCATGTTTGAGAGAAAAGAAGATAAATCAAATCAACATGTGACTAAGTTACTCAAATGATATAACTCATAACTTAAATGAGGAGACTTAAGAGATATTAAAAGACCATGATCATTAATTAAAAGATGTGATGAAAATAAGGAATGAATGTCACTCATTGCCCTTTAAGGTAAGCAATATTTTTTTCCTCAACATAAAATAATGGGACAATTGAGTGGGATCTAGGGCCAACATAGAAGCACTTTAGAACTCATCCTATGCATCAATAAACAACTCAACACATGAAATTAAAATTGACATATTAACACAATAATATCCAACTAAGTTATTGAAAGTCAACTATTGATACCTCGTTCTCCATCCAGATTACAAAATCAACCCACTTTTTTATTTGTAACTTTTCCTTTTCAAATTGCTCTGGATGCTGGCCATATTTCTCCTCCTGTCAAAACATGGCACATTGACTAGTTAAACTAATTAATATGCAATCATTTAATTTTTCCTAGGAAAAAAAATATCATTTAACATATTAAATATACTTACAAATGTACAGATCAAGGCCTATAAACCTTTCTGGCCATTGTGATGCATGGAACAAAGTTTTTCAAGCCTAGCCTTGGAGGCCTTGTCTTGGAATATATACTAATTCAATTTAACTACGCACAAATAAAATTTAAAAATCATTTAATAAATTTGATACAATCTTATGAGAAAATTCAAATACCTGCATACTCTCTTGATCAGAATTCTTCTATGCATCAGACTTCTCATATGATTTTACAACCTCTTTCCATACTTTCACACTTACATCAAGTGGCATTTTTTTGAGCCTTAGCTCGAGAGGGAGTTTTTTCATCTTCTTTGTTTGGTTGCACCGAAATCTCTTGCAATTTTGAGACATTCATAGCTTTATCTTCTTTATAGACCAACCTATTCCAAATTATTTCTCCATGTTATGGATAACTACTTTTTGCAGGTGCATGGGTATCTTTGAGAATGGAAAATGTAGATGGTCTTTGAACCATTGAAGGCATGATTCCTTCAACCTATTCACAATTTTTTTTTGAGCATTTGTCATTCAGACTTCCCTTGAAACCACATCATATTATATATTGGTATCATAAGTACCAATGAAAGATGCAAAATATGGCATGGTGGAAGAAGTATGTGTCCCAGGAGTGGCTGGGACATTGGAAGTCTCTGGTCCTTGTTCCACATTCTTAGAGTTTATAGTTATTGATTTTCTCCTGGATCTTTTGCTCGATTTAGGACTACTTGGGGAATCAATCGATTCCCTTTGACACGGTTGATTTGGTTGCAATGTTTGAGGGGATTCACTAGATCATTTTTCTATGTATCTGCCAAGCATTGCCAAGTCCACAATATCCAATTTGTTCACTTCCTCTACCCCCAATATGGAAGCCAATGCCTCTTTATCTTTGTTAGTCTCATGTCCCTATATATATAAAACAAATCTCTTATTTTAAATTTAAAAAATAAAAAACTAAAACATGAAAGAAACAATGGAAACATTTACAAATCTATAAATTGACAATGAATTACCTCATTGTGGCCAGAGTCTGCTCCCTTTGATCTCTTCCCTCTATTGCTTGACATTTTGAGGCAAACCTAGGGAAAATTATTTTCATCCAGTCTGTGGAGGCAAATGAAGTACACACTGTTAGGTGTGATCAAACCCTATTAAAATAAATTTGTAGGGAAAACATATTTGAAAGGATATAAATATATGCAAAATGAAACAAATGTATTGTAAAAAAATCAACGCTTGCGCATCTATATAGAATGGTAATCTTTGGGGCATAAAAAGGGTGCGGAGTGTGGTTTTATTGAGAGTTAACACAGATAGGTCCCATGCACAAGTCACATCCGCTTATTAGAAAGAAAATGAATGTGTGCGAACAATCAATTCGAAATGACAAGCTCATTGTTCTGTAAAAGAATAAGTGAAAATTAGTATTAGATAATTTAAGCCCGAAGGTCTCACAAATATGACGAAATGATCTATTATTCAGTTGTCATCTCAAAATCCCTATCTCCTCATATTGTCTCGACCAACCTTTGTTCCCACGGGACCTGGTTGTAGTGGAGCAGATGTAGTTTAACGACTTCTCTAGAGAGCTTGGGATGGGAATGAGACTTGAATGATTCGCCTATAAAAAAAAAAATATTCACAACCCTTTCTTCACAATCCTCTCCATTTAATTCAAACAAAAATATTTGTGGGAACGAAAAAAATAAATTGTAACCTTAATCTACTTGCTTGTAGCCCTCCTTCGTGTCATTTTTCCCTTTTTATCTTCTCTTCCTTTGTGCAATGTTTTTATCCCATCATCTCTTCCTTAACATGGGAAGTTTTTAATTTTATTTTTTGATTCATTAGTCGACACTATCGTCAGCATAGTTAATGTCGACTTTAGCGTCGAATTTTAGCCCTAAATGTGATCTGTTTGGGGTGCCAAAGGCGACACAAAGTGCGCCTAATTTAGCACCTAGCAGTGAAAAATGATGTATTTTGCTTGGAAGTCAATAAATAAATTTATCCTAAATTGACTTCATCTTCATATGTTCCAAGGGAGCAATCATGCTTTCCTATTTTATCTATTCCTTATACCATGTCAATTTTGTGGGTGCAAAACTAATAGAGGCTAGATTTGTGAGCTTAGAAATGACTCCTAAACTTTTAAATATAAATATAAATGGACCCATGTTCACTCTATACAACTATATGAGTCATCTAAAGTGTGAAATATTTCAAATTGCATGTTACAGATTTGTATAAAAGGACAACCCCTAATTCATTACTATCATCTTACATATAGGGCTTATTGGGGAATTATGAAAAATCATCTATGAGAACTAAATCATTATCATGTGACATTTATATTGCATCAACATCATATGTGTATTGCATGCTTCCTAGAGAGATTTGAGCTCTAGTTGTCAAGATTCTGTGTGTAAACTTTTTGTGAAGAGAAAAATGTTGCAATGTCCTATTTTTTTTTTCATAGTGTGTCAATGAAAAGCGAGCGTATTAATAAGATAATTTCAACAATATTCTCTTGGTGCACAACTGTTATGTGACTATTGTCATTGTTGTGTATTACAAGATCCAAAGGAGGCCATGGATAGAGGACGTGGACATCGTAGAACTACTAGATCGTAGAGAGGAAAGTGGGTGGAAGAGGATATGACAACGAAATCTATAGATACAATAGAGGTAAGAAGAGAAAGCAACCTCAACCAAAGGAGGAAGGTGTTTATGAATTCACAAATACTACAACATAGAGGAGATAAAGTCATTTTTTTGTCCATGAGGCCTTTGAGGTCAAAATTATTGGTTAAAAATGCATAGGAATGGTGATTAAATGTGATTCTATGATCAAGGGAAAATTTTGAAAATTAGGTTGGCCAAAACATGATAAAAATATGTAAAATATATGACTAAAGTGAGTTTTTTTTTGGATAGCATATTCGTTGAAATGATATAATTGGTGTACTAAACATTATTTACTATGTTGTGTATTATAGGGGCAAGACGAGGCCATGGCAAAAAATCATGTCATATCAAATGAGAACACAACAGATGAAGTGAAACATCAAGTACTCAAATTTTGACTTAACTTAGGAAAAAATGATCTAATGGCATTTTGTGATATGTCCATCTTTTTTTTACAGTATTATTGAAATTTATAATGTATTATCCAATATTGACATAAATGAATGCATGTTGTTGATTATTTTGGATTTAGATTGGAGAAAATGCAGAGCTTGAGAATTCAACTAGCAAAAGAAGAAGATATGTACGTGGACGTGGACCTAAAAATGTTAAATCATGTAGATGAAAGTGGGTGGAAGATTCCATATGACAATGGATCCTATAGACACAACAAACGATTACGCTGAACAAGAGGTTGGTCAGGACTATAGTATATGGGATGAATAATTTAAGAAAATTGTTATTTGTGGATGTTCTGTATGTCGTGGAAAGAAACAATTCAAACAAGCGATTGTACAAAGACATTACATATATGATGAGCTTCCAATTGGAAGTATGCCTTCTACAATCGATTCAAATCCAATAGGAATTGTGGTAAGGAATTTTCCAATTTGATATAAATAACATGTATACTTCATTTAAACATTGTTTTATATTATTTAAATAACTAATTTTTCTTAATGGATACTTTCAGGATAAAGTTCTTGGTTTAAAGTTTCCTGGATCATCGAATTCCATCCTAGAGGGAAATGATCATTTATTAGATGATACATCTAACAAAAATATGTGCCAATATACTAGCTCAAAAGATGATGAATTGATGGAAACAAGTAACAGAACAAGAACTAGTTTAAAGATGAATAATTTGCTTAAAGATAGGGGGAAGGTGAAATACACATCCTATGAGAATGAATGTGATGGAGATGATGACTTGCCCTTGAGTTTGAGGTCAATTTACAAAGAGACATTTGATCATCAACTATATTACGCTTGGCCTAGTGATCAACAACTACCTAGAATGTACAAGGTGTTTCAATTTTGGGGATACAACTACATGATACGAACCTCCAATATTCATGAAGCGAATCTAGGCCTCTTTATTTTCCAAAATGTACATGTGGAATATAAACATAGAAACAATTCAAAACAAACCACTAGGAGATTAATGCCATATTATGGTCCATCATATTATAGTGGTGAATGGAGAAGGTTAGCATAATATAAGCCTAGCATGTTAGTATATGGTCTAAATTCGAATATGTATACACATTGTCTCCAATTGGATAGTGGAAAATAAATGAATAGAGGTCATCTTATGTATATAGATGGACATGCATACACACACAAAAATATTGCAAGATTTATAAATAGTAGTAAGGGAAGGGACCCTACAGTAAGACCTAATTGTCAATTTGTTGAGGTTATAAATGATAAAGATGGAGATATGGAAAGAGAGGTAGATATATTGATAATGGTTGAGGCTATTATGGACCTTACCATTGGGAATGAGTTATTGATTTATTACCTCTTCTTAAAATGCACTTTTGTGCGAAAGAAAAGGGAAGAACAAGGTCTCCCTAAGGATGTTCGTAAGGGAAGAAAACCAAAGAATAATAAATGAGTGTGGGCTGATGTTTTATAAACTATGTTATCAAAATTGTGTTTTATTAGAATTATTCTATAAAAAAGGTAGTCTATAAAATAATGTTCCATTATTTTAATTTTTGACTAAAGGTTCATACTAATTTACTATTCTTATATTAGGTGGATGACCTCCAAGGAGATCCATGAATGTGAAGTTCCAAAATGAAAGAAGGAAATTGCAAAAATTGTATGTGTATTTGAGAAGGAGCTCCCTACAAGTTTCATGGACCTACAAGTCCATTTACTTATCCACCTAGTCGATGACATTGAATTGGTGGGTGTCGTATCAATGAGATGGATGTCTTTATTGAGAGGTATATGAAAACTATAAAAAATATGTCTGACAAAAGGCACATCCAGAGGGCTGCATGGCTGAAGGGTATGTATTGAATGAAGCATTTTTCTTCCTGTGTGAATTCCTTGGTAAGGATTTTGAAGATGGGTTGCATGTCTAGGATGAAGAACGAGCATAAGATATTACTGATGGAGAGAAACCACAATCTAATGGTGTTCAAGTAGAAATTAGTAAGTAAATTCATGATCAGTGTGGTTGTTTTTCTTGCAATCATTAATTTAATCTATAATTTATTTTCCAAATTAATAGCGTGACATTTGGAGTTTGAAATAAACATGTTGACATGTAATAGGTGTAGACAAAAGTGCTATACTCAACAAGTTCATTCTGTACCACATGAACTTTAGGAAAAAATAGATTGATCTATATGATAAAAAGAGATAAGAAGTGTTAGAAGCAAGGAGATAGTTTAAGAGATCGAACCCAAGGAATACTCCAATTCCCATTGATCTGCTTGGAGAATGGGGCAAACATTGCACACTAGAATGGGTTACTAAATAAATTCAAAACCAAATAGAAGATGTAGGTATAGATTCAAACATAATAGAAGATGAAATCAACATGTCTAGAGGATGTGAAAGAAAGGAACGGTTGGAATTTTATAAAATGTTGTTTCCTTATAGTTTTGACACCATTAAATATTTTAATATTCGTCATTATATTTGTTTTCACAGACAAGGAAATATCCAGGAATGTGGGTATATGATCAACATTAGGGTGTAGAAAGTGTCAATGTAAAGAGACGATCCTTCAATTATGGCATCATGGTTGAATTCAAGCAATCCAGTTGATCAAGCTCAAAAGATAAGAATATAATTGAAGTGAATCTACAATATCTTGGGAAAATACAAGAAATTACTGAGTTGGATTAGCGATCTTTTTAAATGTTGTATTTTAAAGTGTAGATGGTATGAAGCATTTGAGAGGACACAAAGACATGATACCCATAGTGGATTGTTTTCTATAGATTCCTCATGCTTCCTACTAGAGGATAAGGAGCCTTATGTTCTACCAATTCATTGTCAACAAGTATTTATTTAACTCAAACAAGAAGTGGTAGTGATCATTAATCTATTAATTCATAGTTTATTGTGAATATATACATGTGTTTATTAATCAATAAAATTGTTATAACATACGTCTAATATATGTATGTCGTTCATGTGCAGGTATTTTTCTATGAAGATATTTTGGACCCGAAATGGATATTTGTCATACATTATGATCCAAGATTAAGGCATGTATTTGACAAAACATTAGTGGATACTAAGCAAAACAATGATGGCCAACAAAATAAGAGAGATGGATTAGATAACATCAAAGAAACTGACATCCATGATGATGTTGAAGATGGTTATGTCCAGTCACAATAAGAAAACAATCTAGAGTTAGATGATGTTATGGAAGACAACAATATGGATGGTATAGAAAATAATGATCCAAGTACATCTGGTAACAATATAGATGGTCTACATTCAAATTTAAATGATGATGAAGATGATGCAGGTCAAGATGAGGATGATGATAATATTAATTACTTGAAAGAACATATGAACATTGACAATGATACAGTGGATGACATTGTAGTAGACAATAATGTTAATGACCAAGACTTCTAAATTTTTAGAATTATTTGCAATCCATCTTTAAAAAGGGATGATTCTTATGGTCTAAACTTTGAAATGCTTCAGTAATATTATTTGTGTTGATACAAATTACCTATTGCAATATCCTTAAATTGTTCAATCTTTGGTATGAATTGTTGGAAGAAAAAATTAGGATTACTCAAATGCTTCTTCCATTCATTTTGTATCAACATATGTTCTTGAAGACACAAAAGTTAATAAAATATTAATGCACGTAACTTACAATTATTTAAATAAGCGACTTTTTTAACTTTATTATTTTTAAATAGTTTCTATTTTTATGTTGAGCATGTAACAAGGCAAAATAAGCTCAAATTTTCAATTTTTTTAGCAGCTCTACCAACATCCATAGTAAATTCTTTACTGTATCAACATTTTCATTCACATAAGCACAATATTGAGGCTCAATAGATGATATTCATTCAAATATAAGAAGAAATAAGGATGGAAAACATAAGAAAAATAGAAAATGATAACATAGTCATGGAGAATCTCTGATAATGAGATGTTCTCCATTATATTGCTTCAATTGATATAAATTAATAACATAAGTCTTCAAATGATGATGATCATTTAAAATTAGGCCTTGGTTTCCTATTTATATAGGAAGAAACAAGCTACAAGCCTTTTACAAAAAGAGACGACCTTTCATAACTACTTCTTTTACTAACAACTATTTAATTAGCATAATTAAGGAAATAACAAGACTTAAGACATTTTGACATATGGTTCCATTATTCAACTTAGAAGACCCATGATCATTGATATGGAAAAGTCTTCCTCTCCATGATGAACGTCCAAATGATCTCGCCTTAGTGTCCTATTCTTCTGAAACCAACAACTATTTAATTAGCATAATTAAGGAAATAACAAGACTTGAGACATTTTGACATATGGTTCCATTATTCAATGTAGAAGACCCGTGATCATTGATTTGGAAAAGTCTTCCTCTCCATGATGAATGTTCAAATGCTCTCATCTAAGTGTCCTATTCTTTTGAAACCAAATAATTTTCCTCTCACTGATACACTGTAAAATTTGATGGCCACTTATATTCCTAGATCTTTGGCATGTTTTCAAGATGGGTTTTCCATCAACTATCTAGTAATGCCTTTGTATCATTGACAAAATTTAGGTATCCTGCATCAAGAACAATCAACCCATCCATGATCTAATTTAGCCTGTGAAGATTGATATCATCATCCTCTTGTATATGAGTTACACACTTATGAATAACCTAACTGAATTCTTTCTTCCACTTATCCAAGTCCTTCAACTGATCACCATCTCTCACGATTTTAGGTATATACCACTATTTCAAGGTATGGAATAAATCCATTCGTGTTACAATATTTTTATCTTCCCCTTGCAAATCTTGAAATTCATCAATAATCATCTTCATAGTTTGTTCAATGGCTTTAATGTTGTGGGATCATCAGGACTTCTTTGTAGAACTTTGCATAACTTAGCCAAAGTGTGGTGAATAGGCTACCACCTTTTGAAAAAAGGATCTAATACAAGCATATGTATCTTTATTTGATCCATTTCCCGCTGAAGTGTTTTATAACTATCATGCACATTCTCCAATTTATCCATAACTGATTTTATCCCATGCTCAAGAATATTTTCCATAACATCACAAATTCTCCTTTTCACTTCATCTTGGGTTTGATTTTTGGCCTTCTTTACATCATCCACTTCCTTCTCTGGAGTTTTTACCTGTTCTGTAGAAATGTTCTTCACAATATCCAGTGGAGCAATAGGAGGCCTGTATAACACCATCTCCTTGCTTTGTGAGGGTCCTGCTCCTCTTAATTGTTTTTTTCAATTTGACATTTATCATGAACAGATTATTAACTTCATCATTTAGGATCCTTTGTTCCTTTTCATACTCCTTCAATCTGTCTTCTAATCCCTTAATAGTTTCTCAAGTGAACATGGACGAATGCATGGTCATTGTGGCTACCTCCAAAGGGGTGGTATCTTGTATTTTCCTTACTATCGTTGCCCCTTTCATCTCATGAATTACATCCAATAATTTTTGCTTCTGTGTATTTTTTTGTTTGATCCATATGGCTATGGTTTCAATCTTTCGGTTATACCCAGTTCCACTCACTCCTTCATCAGAGTCAAATTCTGCAACAAGCATTGGATCTTCCTGAGCCCACACTTGATCAAGCAAAAAAAATTTCTTTAATTCTAAGCCAGGGAAACTGAGCATATTGCTCTTCAAGACCATTTCTCTAGCCTTTTGGGGGCTAATGTCAATGTTGTCAACTCTTAATTCCTATAAAGTATGTGCTACCATTTGATTTTTCTTTGATTCTTCAATTCTTGCTTCAGCTGATTCCATCCTCTTCAAATTCTTGTATCTTCATCTTCATCCAGGAATCCCTAAACTTAGGAGTCTTAATGAATTCATCATCTTCTACGAATCTCCTAGCTACAATTTCCCTTTCATCTTCATGTACCTCTATACAAGTGTTTTTTCTACATCACCCATCCTTTCCTCATGTTTATGGGCATTGGTCTCAAGGATGGGTTGATCAACCTCAATATCACCTTTCAATGACTGCAGTAATGTAGCCACTTCCTTAGTATCACCCACCTCTTCAGTCTCCTCATATATAAGGTAATAACAGTTTAATGCTTTCTGTCTTCTATCTTTTGGGAGGTAACTACTCCATGGGAGGTTCAGAGGTTTCACCTAGGGTATGCTCTACAGTTGCACCACTATCATGTTCTTGGAGATATGCTTCCTTCTTATTGTACAAGTCTTGAAATTTACCCATTATCAAATCTATCCTCTTGATGGGGTCCTTTTCCTCAATAAAGTATCCTAGGAAATCCTTGGACCTTCGCTTCATCCTTTCTTCAAGATTCTTCATATATTCCCATTTTTTCCTTCTACTAAATACATAATTATAAGTAATGCAGTTCCTTATGACATCTTCTTCATAGTCCACTTAGTGTGCCACTGTCATTTTGGTAAGAAGATTTTTCCTTATGTTGTTCATGTGATTTTCAGGGTCAAAGGAACTTCCTTTTGCAGAATTCAATGCATATCTTATCTTCAAATAATACTGTAACTCCTCTAGTGTGTCTGAGCCTATAGTCCATTCTTCACACTTGCTTTGGTTTGGCAGGAAAGTTCCTTTATTCTACTTGTGTATTACATCTTTCTCCGTCCAAATTATTTTCCACATAAATTCAAGAAATGCTAATCTGAGGGGCACAAATTTTGGGAGTATGTGTGGAGAAACAGGGCATCCATAAACTCTTGTTATTGTAACTTCTGAGAGGAAGAACCAATCTCCAAAATTGTGTGTATGACCCTGCTCTGGTCTTAAAGCCAAATTTCTCAATAGTTGTAACATTTTGGTTGACAATTGTAGACATGCAAAACTAACATCATGCATCATACAAATTAACATTCATTTCTTCTATTAATCAATTAAAGCAATTTATTGATTAATTTCCTAAGGTTCATTAAATAAATCAAAGTATTTAATCCTTATGTTCTTCTCATTTGTTATAATAAATCAAACTGATTTAATCAAATGTCAAATCCCTAAAACTCCCTAAGTTAATTAATCTAAATTAATTAACTTCTAATCATGATTATCATTCTCTAGCTTTTGACTCAACTAGAGTCAAATCCAAACTCCTAACTAACCCACCCACTTGCACCAATAAATCATTTATTTGATTTATTATTTCCTCTAATTACATTCAAAATGGAATCAAAATGGAATATTCTTCCAATTTGAATCTTCCCCCCAAAAGGGACTTGTCCCTTCCAACAAGGTTTTAAATGCTATTTGCACAAGTCAAACATGGCATTTATTGCACCTTTCATCCCCCCTAAACATGTCATTTCATCCAAATTTGAATTTCAAATTGGCACATTGGCCAAGACTTGCACATTCCTCACCCTCTCATAACTTGACAAGTGGCATCTTGTCATTGGCTCATGAATGATCCCACATTCATCCAAATCTATCACTCTTCCTAATCTTGAATCTATAAAATGCAAAGCATTTCAACACAAATCATCTACAACACAAAACACATTTTCATGCAAGGTCATTCTCTTCACTTGAGAATCAATCTTGTTCTTCATTGTCTACAATCTACAATTTGAGCACTATCATTTTAGGCAACTTGAGATCACTTAGCATCTCATTATCTATCATATCACTAAGCTTATCAAGGATTGGGAAAGGGCTCTTTCACATACTCAAAGAGCACCAATCCACTATGGGATAGGAATGATTCATGTTTTTGCATTGTTCTTATTAATTGCATTGTTTAACATGATTCTATATTTCATAGGGATGTTTAAATTTGCTGATTTAAACTAACTTTTGTGCTAACAACATGAAATTGTTTAAGTCTCTCTTGCAGATTTTAGCATCCACAAAATGGCGCTAGAAGGAGGGCAGTTTTGTTTGCACAATCTCTTTCGTAAGTCTGCATGATTGAAGTTGTTTTCTCCACTTGATTCATATAGGTTGATTTTATCTTTTGTGTTTGTGGATAAGCATTTGGAGATTACGTGTCTTGTAGTAGACTTGCAGCTTGTTATTATTTGGCTTATTACATTTCCTGTTTCAAAAATTTAACATCCATGCACCATTGTGTTTTATTTACAATGAACTTACACAACTTGGCTAGCCAATGTGGACGGCAGGATTCGAACCTGCGCGGGCAGAGCCCACATGATTTCTAATCATGCCCGATAACCACTCTGGTACGTCCACCTTTGATTTATTTTCTTAGTATTTGTAAAGCATTCCACATAGTAATTTTATAATTTATCTTTATCCTATTGCAGATCCATTTTTACTTTTATATGCCTGTTTGGAATATATAATGTGCTTGCTTATACTTGCATATCCTGCAAATACTGTACTCACATCCAACTCTCATGAAATGATCTGAGTAAAATGTAATAAATTTTTGTCAAGTATTAACCCTCAAGCCGGTGGTCAGGAATGACTGTCCATTGTGTCATATCTCTTACCTTGAGTGAACAGGAATTCCAGATTAATGGTGTAGGTTGGAAGGCTTCATGTCAAACTTGAAGAGCTCACCGAATGTTTTTTACCATTCATTGTGTTTGCTTAGCTTGTAGCTATTGCTCACGCCACTGCAAAATCTGCCTGAAGTTTGGCTTTACACTTACCAATGACATTTTCGTGAAAGTCCCCAAAGCATTTTTCAACAGATCATTTCATGGATATCCTACAGCTATTGCAATCCATGAAACTGCACTACTCCTAGGTATTCTATCAAATGCTTCTCGTGCCTTTGATGTTTCAATGCATGTCGCCATGCTTCTTGCTTGCCTGTCCCTCCCTCTTCTTATTTTCCTCTAGAAATAGATCTGAGCTTCTTTTTTTCGCATCCCTGTCACCATACCTTGAGGTTGACGCAAGGCATCTCTCAGGCTCACGTATTTCCTAAGCACCACTCACCCATTTCGTTGACATTCCTAAACACACTCACCATTCCTAAGTACCCTCATCTTTATCCGTGACATCTCCTTTCTTGGCATGGCTGTCGTGAGTACTTAGGCAATTCCCAGAAGATAATCAGCATGAGAATCTCTCCTGTGTGAAGAGTAGTAGCAGCAGCATCACTCCTGGGCACGGGTCAGCAAGCCAAGGTGAATACCACACGATCTATGTTTGAGCCTCCTGCTCTGGCCATAATCTTCACATTCATTTAACATCTTTCTAGATATCATTGATTTTAATGACTATTTTTCACCCATCTCATCAATGCACATTATATCTATCAAATGTATGTCATTTTCAATGGCAGAAATAAATCTCTTAGCAAAAATAATCTAGCAGTCACCTCAGCGCAGGGCAAGCAATGAAGTCACTGGAGTTTAGCCTTCATTGTCTTCAATGAATCGATAGTAATTTCTTTCACCACATCACCGGTTTCAAAAAAGTTTGGTAGGATAGTAAAGTGCATGTATTTATTCAAATAAGAGAATTGTGCGCCCTATTCTATCGAGAGATATAGATAAATCTAGTAGATGTCAGATGAATTAATGATAGCGTTTGAAACACTCTTGCAGAGAAGCACGATTTGTTTGTACGAAATATTTTAATGATCTCCAAATAAACCTGTTGCTAAAAATTTGCTGACATAGATGACTCCTTGTAGATATTGGAATCAGAACAACCATGTGAATAAGACAATGGGTAGTTGAGACATGATATTGATCGAGAGCATTGAGACAAGTGTTTGGAAACCCATGACATGTGACGAGACAGTTGTTTGTTTTATTCCTGAATTATACGGTGGCATGCAGAAATAACTATAAAGTAGAAAAGGTTGGGTATTACTTGTGGCTATTTCTGAATATAGCAATGGTGCTTCATACAAATATGATGTTCTGGAGTCTTTTAATGACATTTATGGTTGTCAGAATGCCCTTAAGCTTCCATTTCTGATTTAAACGCATTTGCATTAGAATCTAGCTGCCATTAAATATTGATTTTTTATTCCTAACATGTCACAGTCTAGGAATAGTTAAGTTCATTTTGTGTAGAGCATTTATGTTGTTGAGAGGTTTTTTTTTAAAGACTCCTTCTAGACACAATCATTAGAACAATCACAAAATAAAATGAATCCTAAATACGGCTATCTTTGGCATTAAGTAAATTCCTTTGTCATTGTGTAGGGACATTTAAGTTTGCTTCTTTTTCTTTTCTAATGATTGTGTTTGGAAGAAGCATTAAAATTTAATTTTGAGACTTGACTATGAAATGTTCTTTTGACACTTGATTAGTATCCTAGTTTAGGCATAAAAACTAATGGACCCACATTAATGAAATATGATATTGTATATTTCATTAATTTTTGAGATAAGTCTCATGACTTTGTATTCTTTACAGGTTGGCGTTGGAGGAAAGCGTCAAAACTAAACAAAGGCAACGAATCAGAGCTTGAGAAGTTTCAAAATTAAGACTTGAAAAGCACTTTTTAATGCTTGTGGTTATAATCCAGGGCTCCAATTCCTATTTTAGTTTTCTATTTTGAACCAGGACACTTTTCAATTTGGGTTTAAAATTAACCACTTGACTTGATCTTTTCAAAGTTGGTTAAAAAGAACCTTAGACACTTACTAGATTTCTATTTGGGATTAAAATTGAACAAGGCAACCTTAACACTTGGATTTTGGTGCTTAAAATGAACTCATCACTGCTTTGTGGTCTAAAAAGAACAAGTGTTTTTCATGCTTTGTAATCTTTTTCACAAAGTAATATCATCGAAAAGACGTATGCGGTTCTCTCGTGCCTCACGGTGATCTTGAGAATCAAGTCTTTTTCTGATATTAAGTTATCAAAAATATTGCCTCCACACTTCAATTTGGGCATTTTAAAATTGAACAAAACATGCGAGTGTGAGCATGATATATTGCGGAGGTTCTCCCCTTTTTTTTTCAACAAAGGTTGTGTGAACGACGGGATATGTTAGCTCGCTTTTGTTTATCTTAGAGGGCCTGCCTTGTGGGAAAAAGTACTCACCCAAGGGAATGACCCAACCAGGAACACGCTAAAGCCAAGAGACTTCCACCCGGGATATAAGTGTGGATATTGGAACAAAGGCCAATATCATGAGGATTATTCCGACGAGATGGACAACAATGGACTCTCGCTGACGTTGGATAATCCCCCATGAACGGAATGCCCGAACTAGAACCCCTTGTTTAGAAATTGGCCAAAACCTTTTCTATCTTGTTGGTGCAAAAGGTCATGTCCTTTGAAGCCGCCCCACATAACATGCGGTCTTGTTGTGGAAATGGAAAGTATGCCATGGGAGATTCATGGGTATTAATGCTTGGCTGACTCGAATAAGTGAGTGACGTGGAGGGGAGCCAGTGTGGTCAAGCATTTAGCCATTCGCACAAGATATGCACAACTGGATTAATCCAAGTGGGAACCCAACAAGATATTGCCTCATCATCCTAGGGTTGTAAAAAGTGCTTGGAATCAAAAAAACTTTGCTTGGATTCAAAACATTGAAAAACGAACATTCACAAGAGCCTCAAATTTCAAACACCTTGGAAGAAACAAATATCCTTTGATGAATTTAAGCACTCTTGCTTTCCCTAGGGATCATATCCTTAGAGGTTTCGAAGTGCTGGAATTCTATCGTCATTTGTTTTCAAAAAGGTTAAACATAGGTAACTTTTGCCCTATTTTCCTCGATTTCCACACAAAGGACCTTGTGGGATGAAGAAGAAAGCAGGACATTAGACATTCAGTTTGAAAACATAATCAAGCAAGTGCTTTTGGTAAAAGGAATTCACTAAGACAAGATAAAAGACAAATTACATTACACATGTGTTTTCTAAACATGATTTCTCGCAAGTTCAAAAATCCCAAAACCAAGGTTCAAGAAGCTTAGTCTGAAAGCTCGTGAGGAGCATCTTGAGATCCTGAGTTGAATGAGTTTTACTATCAACAGAATCCCAAACTTTTTGAAAGGATTACATTCCTCCCATAGGAAATATAGCGTGTTCTTCAACACCGAGGTCTTGTAAGCAGAAGTGTTATTCTAGGTCAAGTCTAGGATCAAATTCAATCACTTTCATCCATCTCTCAACCATCAAAATCAATCAAATTTCCATCTCACCAACTCTTGGAAACTTTGTAAACATCTTTTATTCTAAACTTTTAGGCGAAATCAAAACCTCTTTATTTGACTTAACACATCTAGTCAAACCATCATCTTATACACGAGTTTTCTCTAGGATAACACAACTTCCTAGGGTTTACAAGTTCATCTTGTTTGGCTTAACACACCTAGCCAAATTATCAAATCATCACCTCGTTTGACTTGACGCACTTAGTCAAACTACCATCTTGTAGGAGTTCACTCTATGGATAACACAACTTCCTAGAGCTTTACGATTACATTTATCACTTTTGTTTGACTTAACACATCTAGTCAAACCATCAATCCAATCACAATCAATCAAAGTCCTAAAAAGTTTAGCATTTCTTTCAAAGTTTCTTTAAGAGTTCCATTCATCCGTATCACTCATCTTTCGTTTATCTCATCCTCATCATCACTTTGATCCTTCAATTATCCTAGTTCTTCACTTCTTTGAACCTAAGGTTTAGACCGATCTAAAGGATTAGAGGTTCATCTCTTACATTCTTGAAAATTGATCTTCATTTTATGGTTCAAACTCGATCTCAACACAAGAGGGACATGGAATATAAATTTGATCCATCCATCATGAGTAACCCAAATCAACTAAACTATCCAAGCCTTGCAATACCATTTGATTTTCAAAGCTTGTATAATGCATACATGGGATCATTATCTCATACAAACATCAATGGTACAACAAATATGAGCATACCCAATCTGAAGTTTGGAACACCTTTCCCAATGATAGATTTAAATCCAAGTCCAAATCTGAAAATCTATCAACCAAACACTCAAGGCATGAGTTTTCCAAACAACATTATCCCACCAAATCCATACATGCCAAGTACAAATTTACCAAACATGACCATTTCAAATCCACACTTGGTAAATTTTGGGGTAGATATGCTTGCAAATCCCCCTAATGTTGTTCAAAATCCTAGCAATATATTGGCAACTCCATATGTTGATTCAAGCCAAGGTAACACCATGCAAAATCAAAGTTACCTAAATCCAAGCAATATGATTCCCAACCACAACAATGTTCAATTTCAATCTATCATGCCAAATCAAAACATCATACCAAATCATCCCATTTTTCCATCGATATCGCAAAAACAGATGGAAACCATCCAAGCAACCCCAACAATCAACAACATTCCCATTCCACCACCACCGCCACCACTGCCAAAATACAACACGACCAATTCATTCTCCATCATGTTGCAAACCGCTCAAGAAGCTTCCCACAAAAAGGCACTCCAAGCCCAACAAGCTACACAGCTAGTTGCTCAACAAGCACAAGCGGCTCAAGTAGCCCAACAAGCGCAAGCGCAAGTATAATTCTGGGCACTATTGCAAGCAATCCAAGAAGAAGTAGCACAACAAAGAGCCCAACAAAAAGCTTTGTTGGCACAAAAACAACATGACGAACAACAAGTGTTGTTGGCTCAGCAGAAAACGCAGGCCTTACTCCCACAACAAAGCTTGCAACTGATTCCCACCATAATATTTCAAAATGATGATCAAGATCCTTTGACTAATGACAATGTTGAAAATGTCTCTACATCACCTAATGAGTTAGAAGACATATCTCAAGAATTTGTTCCAAAGCATGATCAACATCTTTCACCAAATTCTAGCAATGATCCTCTCCAAAACATATGGCCATCCTTTGACCTCATGAAATTTGAGAATATTCCTATGCCTAATGAAGATATCCAAGAAAGAAATCCATTCTTTGAAATTGCCCCATGTCAAGAACTTGATCCAAAGCATGTTGAAAGCAATTCCGAAATCACTCAAGATCGAGAATTTGTATCTCCAAGCTACTACAATGATATAATGGACACTCTCCTATCTATACAAGATGTTGCAAATGATGACCATATCTGCATAGCACATACTCTTCCATCTACCCATGAGATGCCTTCTTTGGATGGACCTATAGATGATCTTCATTCAAAACAAGAGTCTCATACTCTTACTGAGGAACAAGAGTCTCCTACTCTTAAAATTTGTACACATGATCAAGATGTAGAGAAATGCAGAGACATCAGAAATAGGTCATGAAGAGGGCTCCTCCAGAAGTCACGAATCAAAAACATCCTGTGAAATGAATCATGAGGAAGACTTTTACAAGGACAGTGAAGCATCAACACCTCTTGAAGAAGCATTACAATCTGGAATCTCACAAGATCAAGTTGAAGATATCAATCAGGCATTCATCCCACTTATGGAAGATCCTATCACTTATAAACTTGGATCACTCACCTTTGTAAGGGAAAATCATCTTATCAATGAAAGAGCTATGACATTTGAAGATCCATGACAGAGCAGAGAAGGAGCAACACCTTGTTTCCAAGGGAAATCATATCCTATGGCAAATAATTTTTTTCAACAGATGAATTATCAAGGCAGAGGATTAGGCCTACATGAACAGGGTATCTTGAAACCAGTGCAAATTTTTGGAAATCCTAAGCATCAAGGCCTTGGTTACTCGACAATCAAGGGATCTCAACATATCAGTGATACCTCCACAAAACTGGGGGCAACTTCATCTCGAGCAAACATCAACATAGGGAGCATGAAGAATCCTTATGATGAAATCAATGCCAATACTACAACCCTCCATGTCACGAATCTTCATCCACCTATCACCCCATCCACGAATTGGGACCAACGTCAAAACAAAGACTTGAATCGAAGCATGCAGAATAGTATCAAAGAAAAAGAAGCTAAGAAGCATGAAGGACAAATCAAGTACATATGGATACCAAAGAGTACAAAGAAAAATTATCCCTATCAAACTCCATCAGTCAAAGAAACTATGGGGCAAAATCAAAAAGGGAAAAGTATCCATCAAAGATGTCCAGAAAAGAAAAAGCATGCTTCTCAAGCGACGTACAAAGTGTATCAAGAAGTCGGTCCTAATTTCATGCACACCTTCATATCCACCCATCATTGCTCATCTTCCCAAGTTTGGCGAATCAAAGGTCCCAAACTGTCGACCAATCCATATTTTATACCTAAACGCACTCCATCCACGCCTCCACGCATGATATCCAACTCTCACATTGACCATGTATTGGCAGTGACCCTTCATCATAAGGATTCAAAAGGTACCCTATTGCGACGTGTGCATAAAGACAAAGTTAACTCTGGTATCAGCAAAATAGATCAAGGATCTCAAAAGTTGCATTCAAGTGCACGTGTCTTGGCAAAACAACTTCTTCAAGCAGGATACCGATGGCACATTATGACAGAAGCATCAACATCAGCACCACTAGGTGGTTTAGCATCAGCTTAAAATCTCTCAAAAAATATAAAAAAAATCAAAAAAATGTCCTGAAAAAATGGTCACGTTGATGAAAACTTGGCAAACAGGCATCTTGGCGACAACAAAAAAAATCAAAATATACAAAAAATCCAAAAAAAAAAATCAGAAAAGGGATTGAAAACAATAAAGAAAAAAATCGTCCTCCAGCGAAAACCATTTCGGTGGTGCTTTGGACAAGCACCATGATGAAAACCTAGCAAACAGGCGTCATGTGTAGAATTGAGCATCTACGTGCACCAGTTCAGGAGAAAGCATCTTATCGCATCCATAATAAATCCGACATTCCATTCATATCATCTGTTCATCCATGAACCACTTATCCAATCCATTTTCATATATTTGCATCCATCTTCCACCTTATCTAGATCTTGATAAAGGTTTGGTAAACAGTTTACACTCGCTTATGGTAGTCATCTTGACATGGGTCATTTTCGTTGATCCTATCCTACCCAACGCTATCTGAGCCTTGAAGCATTATTTGAGTGAGCATTCCTCTGTTTGAACACCCTTATCTTATCGCAAGATAATCCATATCCATTCGTATCCAAGAATCCACCCATGGCCATTCAAACATTGCTAGACACTGGGGGTAGATAATTACATCTTGCTTCGTGAATAAATCTTGATCTATATCCTCCAACTTATGTGGAGATCCGAGCATTGGCAAACGTGAAATCAACTTGGTCAAATCATTTGTGAGCCGCCAAATTCCAAATCACTAGCCCATGGCATATTTTGACAGCAAGACGACATTCCTAATCAAGCTTTATCTTCCATAGAATATCCATCTGAGAAATCAATATCAGTCGCATCTAATGCGCACATTCAACATCACATAAAAATCATCAAAATAATTTTTTTCCAAATCAAGCTTCATCAATCTTGATCAATCGAATCCAATCAATCATCACTTTGTTTGACTTAACACACTTAGTCAAACTATCATCTTGTGCACGAGTTTACTCCAGGAAAACACAACTTCCTTGGGTTTACAAGTTCATTATCATCACTCTGTTTGGCTTAACACACTTAGCCAAATTATCAAATCCACAATCACCTTGTTTGGCTTAACACACCTAGCCAAATTATCCTTTTTGTACGAGTTTACTCTAGGATAACACAACTTCCTGGAACTTACGAGTGCATTATCACTTTTGTTTGACTTAACACACTTAGTCAAACAATCAATCCATCAATCTGATTGATCAATAATAAGCTTGGTTTTCAATGAAATCCAAAACAAAGCACTGATATCATCACATATCCATATCCAAATTGTCAAAATCCATCAAAAACATTCAAAAACATTCAAAAAATTCAAAAAATCCAAAAAACATTCAAAAATTCATCAAAAAATCCAAAAACATCCAAATCATCAAAATCCCAAAACATGTCGAAATATCAAAAAATCTTCAAAAAAAATTCATCATTTAGTCTTGTCAGTCTTCCACCTTGTCGAACTACGTCGTCTCTGAGCTTGAACGTAGGCAAGGTTGATCATTGATCATCCCCTGAGACGGTTAGGTCAGTCCTTTAGGCGTCTGTCGCATTGGCAATTCATTTGCCCATCTAGTCTGCATCTTAAGTCAGTCCTTTAGGCAATAAAATGGCAATCCATTTGTCCATATTATCATCAAGTCAGTCCACCACCAGTCGAACTACATGGTCTCTGCGTGTATAACGTAGGCAAGGCTAATCTATGGATCAGCTCCTGAGACCCCTAGGATAGGTCTTTAAGTTAGTCTGTTCATCGTAAAATCTTGAAAATACCAAAGACATTTGTAAAACATCTCAAAATTCCAAAAACAGCCTCAAAACATTTGAAAAAACCAAAATGGTGCATCCATTTCATCTCGCTTTCACCCGTGATTGTCGCCGCTCATAATAAATCAATTGTCGCCTTCACCCTTTGGTGATTCAGTCAGAAACAAGTTTAGCAGGTTCCAAAGTGAACGCCTAATCGTTAGAGTCTCAAGCCTAAGTCAGTAACCAAGCAAGTTGGTCAATTCAGAGTATCAATAGCTTATCACACAATCAATCTCACTAAAACCCTGATCTCTACATGTCCTAGGATGAAGCTTTCCCATGATGGACATAAGCATCAGGTACCCCACATTAGTTTAGCCTAGCTAGTGGTACGAAGAACATTAGCTTGTTTGTTTACTTTATCTTGGTCTTTTTGACTTATCTTATTTTGCACTCATTCCAAGGACCTCTATATGATGCCTAAACAAAACATGTTTAGAGAGAAAGGAATGGGGCAATGATCATTATCTTTTATCTATTGTGCTTGTTGGATGTTCTTGTAAAATAACTTGGCAAATGCTTACTTTGTTGGGTCCGTCCTAGCAAGGTTTTCGTATGTCAAGTGTGAACAAGAGCACTCCTATCTGATTGTCGAGTCAAAGTCCATCACACTAGGTGCCACACCATCCTGGTTCTTAATACCTTGATGCATCGCACCTATGTGTGTTATCAAACATAAAGAAAGGTATGCTCTTTTCCCATCCTTGGATAAGCAATACATCATCATCGTTCATCATCATTTCTAATAAAGTTGACTTGTTGAACTTCTGCATCTTCTTGGATTCAAGAGTTGATCCCCCTCATTCTTCTATCCTCTTTCATGCTAACAATGCATCCATCCTGCATCCATGTTGCATTCATCTTCTCATCTTGTATAATCACGTCATATCATTATAGGACAACATCATCCATCTCATCCATCTCACATGCATTGCATAATCATTTAAGTTGTTTAGGATAATATAAATTTGTTATTCTAAGCATCTTCCAAACATCTCATTTTCATCATCATTATTATATAGATCATATCATCTAACCATCCATACATTCATTTTGAACCTCTTTATCGCGAGATCGACCTCAAATCAAATCTTTTTGCTCGATCTCTCGAGGGGGCAACGTACTAATGTACTTATTTTCGCTGGGGCATCCAAAAAATCAAAAATTCTTTAATTTCGATGTCAGTGGCATCATTCTTTGAACCAATGCAATGAGTACATTGCTTCAAAGAGGGGAAAAATATAGACATGCAAAACTAACATCATGCATCATACAAATTAGCATTCATTTCTTCTATTAATCAATTAAAGCAATTTATTGATTAATTTCCTAAGGTTCATTAAATAAATCAAAGTATTTCATCCTTATGTTCTTCTCATTTGATTTAATAAATCAAACTGATTTAATCAAATGTCAAATCCCTAAAACTCCCTAAGTTAATTAATCTAAATTAATTAACTTCTAATCATGATTATCATTCTCTAGCTTTTGACTCAACTAGAGTCAAATCCAAACTCCTAACTAACCCACCCACTTGCACCAATAAATCATTTATTTGATTTATTATTTCCTCTAATTACATTCAAAATGGAATCAAAATGGAATATTCTTCCAATTTGAATCTTCCCCCCAAAAGGGACTTGTCCCTTCCAACAAGGTTTTAAATGCTATTTGCACAAGTCAAACATGGCATTTATTGCACCTTTCATCCCCCCTAAACATGTCATTTCATCCAAATTTGAATTTCAAATTGGCACATTGGCCAAGACTTGCACATTCCTCACCCTCTCACAACTTGAAAAGTGGCATCTTGTCATTGGCTCATGAATGATCCCACATTCATCCAAATCTATCACTCTTCCTAATCTTGAATCTATAAAATGCAAAGCATTTCAACACAAATCATCCACAACACAAAACATATTTTCATGCAAGGTCATTCTCTTCACTTGAGAATCAATCTTGTTCTTCATTATCTACAATCTACAATTTGAGCACTATCATTTTAGGCAACTTGAGATCACTTAGCATCTCATTATCTATCATATCACTAAGCTTATCAAGGATTGGGAAAGGGCTCTTTCACATACTCAAAGAGCACCAATCCACTATGGGATAGGAATGATTCATGTTTTTGCATTGTTCTTATTAATTGCATTGTTTAACATGATTCTATATTTCATAGGGATGTTTAAATTTGTTGATTTAAACTAACTTTTGTGCTAACAACATGAAATTGTTTAAGTCTCTCTTGCAGATTTTATCATCCACAACAATATTGGTATTGCATACCCAATAACTCCAAGGATTATGTGTACAAAGTCTTCATAGAATACAACAAAGCTTGAATTCTTGCATCGACTGTCCCAAATATAGCACCATTTTTGGACAGGTGTGGGATTCCCTTGCTCATCTACTCTAGCCAAGTCAATTATTTTAGTCCAATGGTCCCTATTCTGGTACAATATCAGATGACACAGTAGGGAATAGTGTCTAAATATAATCGGTGCTCTATCCTCTATAACTTGGGAGAATTCATCATCTAATGCCTTCTCAAGGTATGAAGCAAAGTCATATTCAATATTAGTTTCAAGGTTTTGAATTCTCATGGCCATCATCATTAGGCCTATTGGCATTTTATCCTGAGCATCGATCCCCAACACTTGGTAAAGAGCTAAATATGTATTCACAAAGTAATACTGAAAATTTGTCACAATAAATGGTTCAGTAGTGGTAGTAGAGATGGGGATTGTTCTGTTACCAGTGCCTCTTTTCATATATAGGGGTACCTCATCACTTCTATAAGTCCTTCTTAACCTAGCATAATCCTCCTCAGTTTTCTATAGGTTTATCCTGGTCAGAGCTTGCTTGTTTAAGTCAAAACACTCAATGATGGTTGTTCTGGTTACTTCTACCAATACTGTGCCATTTGGAAACCTTACTATTTTGGTAGCTAAGTGATAGTGTTTGGCTAGCAGTCTGATAAATTCTACATCAACAAACATATTTGGGACAATCAACCTTGCTAGATCCAACATCCAAGGGTTTGACACTAGAATCTTCTCATTTCTCTTACTGTAAAAATACCAAAATAGGTCCCATCCAGATTTGGGAATGAAGGAATCCCTACAACTTTGTACGGTGTCTATGAGAAACTTCTTATTACCCTCTTTAGTAGACCCTGGAAGTATATCTAATATGGATTGTTGGAGTGGTATCTTCTTTACTTTAGGTTCTTCATCTTTAATTTTAGGTTGACTTTCTTTTACTTCTAATTGTTTTCTTTTAGGAGGCATGTTTCAATTTTCTCTACTATGGCTTCAGATGACAAAACCTTGAAAGATTTTTTATATTAACAAAGCTCTTTCAGAGAGTTTTTGTGCACTTACTCGAGTATTTGATGCTTGTAGGAATTCTTCTTCTCGTATCCTTAGCTCCTTCCATGCTAGTGCACTGCAATTGAGTGCAATATTGGGAAAACTCACTTGTCTTTGGATGGCATGTTATTCAGTCATATTAGTTTTAATGCCAATTGTATTTAATTTTGGCAACTGACGTGATTTTATGCATTTATTGTTATAAATTGTAATGATGCCACAATTACCGTACTACCGTAGTCTCTTATTATACCCCTTGTAGTATGGCAGTGTTTTTCCCTTCCCTTCTATTTTTTACTGCACTACTGCCTTGCTTATGACCTCTTACTATGGGGTTGCGGTGTATACCGCTCTACCGCAACCATATTTTCCACCTCACGCGGTACTACGGTGTCCACTTTTCTTCCAATGCTTACCGCTCTCCTGCCTTGCTTAAGAATTCTTGTAGTGAGGTTACGGTTTATACCGCTCTACTGCATATGTTGCTCACCCTCCCCATGGTATAGCAGTGCATGCTTTATCTTCTTGTTGTTTATCACCTTACCGCACTCCTATTAATCGCCTTATGTAGGATGGCGATGGGTACCGCATTACTGCATTGCCTTATAATTTTCCCCGTGGGGTGGCGGTGAGTATCGCTTTTCCGCACAAGATATATAATCTCTTGTTGGTATGGTAGTAAAGTATTATTTCTTAACTTAGAAGCCACCATCCTGTGTTGCCTTTATTTTGATGCTGTAGTTTTTTGGTAGAGGTGAAATTTTCTTTGTTTATAATTATCTGGAGGAATAAATGGGTATATACAAAGGGAATGCTAGTGACAGTATGGATCTTGTCACACAAATTGTTGCATTTCATGTCAAATACAATGAGAATATTAGGTTGAAGGATTAGGGTATAGGTTTGAGGGTATATGGTTGAAGGATTAGGTTGAGGTTCCAATGTATAGGGTAGAGGGTATAGGGGTATAGGGTTTACGGTTTAAGGGTTGAGGGTTGAGAATTGAGGGTTGAGGGTTTATGTATAGGGACGTAGAAGGTAGAGGGTAGAGGGTTTAAGGTTGAGGGTAGAGGATTGACTAGGGTATAGGGTTGATGGTCCAATGTATAGGGTAGAGGTTATAGGGTTAATTAAGGGTTGAGGGTTGAGGGTTGAGGGTTGAGGGTAGACTAGGGTCGAGGGATTAAGGGTTGAGGGTTGAGGGATTAGGGTAGAGAGTTTATATGGGGTTAAGGGTTAATGAGGGTTGAGGGTAGAGGGTAGAGGCCAGTTAAAGGTTTACTAGGGTTTAAGGGTTGAGGGTTTAGGGTTGAGTGTTTAAGGGTTTAAGGGTTGATAGTTTAAGGTTGAGGGATTAGGGTAGAGAGGGAGGGATGGATGGAGTGAGAGATGGAGGGAGAAGTGAGATAGAGAGGAGAGAAGAGGAAGGAGGGACAAAGATATATGAGGGTTGAGAATTGAGGGTATAGAGTTGAGGACCTATAGGTCTGATGGTTTAGGGTATTGGGTTGAAGCCTAGCTACTAGGCCAATTGAGGGATTAGGGCTGAGGGTAGAGGGTATATAGAAGGTTTAAAGGTTTAGGGTCTAGTGTTTAAGGGTTTAGGGTTGATGGTTAAGGGTTAAGGGTTGGGGGTAAAGCATTTAGGGTATAGGTTTGAGGGTATATGGTTGAAGGATTAGGGTTGAGGGTTCAATGTATAGGTTTGAGGGTTGAGGGTTGAGGGATCTTTTGATGCAAGTGAAATGTAGGCAAGAAATTGAAGGCCAATGAATATTGGGGAAGGAATTTTTGTTCTAACACCCTAATCCCTTAACCCTTAATCCTTGCTAGATTAGAACAATTAGGCACTCAATTAGGTGCTAAATTAGGCTCTAAAGTAGGCATTAAATTAAGCATTAAAATAGGCGCTAATGCAGGAACTAATCTAGGTGTTAAACTAGGCGTTAATTTGGGCGCTACTTTAGGCGCTAATTTACTCCTAAATTAGCGTTGACTTCTTATGATCAGTACATAAAATGCCAAAAAATAGCACCGTCTCGATAAGTAGCGCCAAATTTTTCAAAAAATTGGAGAAAAATACATTAAAAGAGTGGGTGGAAGCAAAAAATAGAGCAAAAAGGGGAGCTAATCATAGGGATTTGTTGTAGTGTATTTAACGAGAATATTTTTTGAGGTTTGCAAAAATGAGAAATATCTGTGAATGAATTTGTGCCTATTGATGATCTTTTTATAGAGGATAATACAAATTTTAGAGGACTTGTTTCTAGTTCTAGTTTAAGCTCGCAGACTATCACCATGTCTACATTATGGGGTTCTCTACAAATGTCAATGCCAGGTCTAATTTCTCTACCTCTCTTGTCTTCTTCTATTAGCGCCCCTATCTATGCCCCTGTCTCTGTATCTACACAAATTATAGGAGTTTCCCATGCGGCCTTCAACTCTTAATGTACCACCTCTAGTGAATGTTACACAACCCACACAAGTTCATACGTAGCCTTTAATTGTTTCTTCCCAGCCTTATTCTTTCTATGCACAACCTTCTAATACTCTTGTGCAGTCTTCACAAGGTGTTTTTCAAACATAGGCTTCTTTTTTCAATTCCACACAACCAACAAAGGATTTGTCGCTGCCACAATACAGTTCACTGCCTTCACTAAGTTCAATGCAGCTTTCAGATATTTCAACACCGCCAATTCAATCAAAAATTAAGGATACAGAAAAAAGAATTGGCCATAATGTGTTTTCACATGCTCGTATTGGAGGTAGTGTGCAGGATCATGGGAGTTTTGATGTGCAAAGGCAGAGTCTTGAAGGTAATTTACAGTTTGATATAGTTGTTCAAAATCAATTACAAAGATTAAGCTTGGACAATAATTTTCAAGAACCAACTCCTCAATTAAGGATTTCTACCCGACAGAAGAGGCCTCCAATTGTTTTTGAAGATTACGAGTTATTGCTCTTCGTTCAGTCACAAAATAAAACTTTTAAATAGGCTTGCAAAGATGAAAATTCAATGAAATGGATAGAGGTGATGCAAGATGAAATGGAGTCATTGATGATAAATGATACATGGGATTTGGTTACCCTTCTACCAAATTAAAAGCCACTCAAGAATAAATTGGTTTATCGATTGAAAGAAGATGGAGGTAGTAAAAATTATAGGGCCAGATTGGTTGTGAAAGGTTTTGATCAAAAAAAGGGGATTGATTTCAATGAAATTTTATCACCAGTTGTTAAGATGACAACAATTCGTGTTCTTTTGGGCATGGCAACTGTTTGGAATCTTGAGCTTAAGCAATTTGACATCAAAACAACATTTCTTCATGGAGATTTTGAGGAAGATTTATATATGGAGCAACATGAAGGTTTCATTAAACAAGGTCAGGAGCATTTGTATTGCAGATTGAAGCGGAGTTTGTATGGGCTTAAGAAATCCTCGAGGCAATGGTACCTTAAGTTTGATAGCTTCATGACTCAACAACATTTTACTCATTGTGAATCAAACCTGTGTGTCTACTATAAGAAGCTTGCAAATGGTGAGTTTGTTATACTTTTGCTTTATGTTGATGATATGTTGGTTACTGGCACTAGTGTGAGGATAGTTCATGAATTAAAGCAACATTTGGCTCAATGTTTTTCCATGAAATATTTAGGGGCAACGAAGAGGATTCTTGGGATGACAATAATCAGGGATAGATAGAAGAGAGAAATTAGATTGTCTCAAGAGAAATATATTGCTAGAATATTGGATAGGTTCAATATGAAGAATGCCAAGTCTGTTAGTACTCCATTGGTTGATCATTTTCGTTTATCCTGAGCTATGTGTCCAAAAACTCTAGAAGATCAAGAACACATGAAAATTTTTCCATATTCATCAGTAGTTGGGAGTCTTATGTATGCCATGGTTTGTACTCGTTTGGATATTTCTCATGCAGTGAGAGTTGTGAGAAGATTTATGAGTAATTCGAGTAAATCTCATTGGTAGGCAATTTAGTGGATTTTTTGATACTCGAAAGGTACTTCAAATCATGTTTATGCTTTGGAGGCAAGGATACTCAACTACGAGGATATGTTGATTCAGATACGACTAGAGATTTGGACAAACAAAGGTCTACTACAGGTTATGTGTTTAAATTTGTCGGGGCTGCAATTAGATGGGTTTCACACTTGCAATAGGTGGTTTCTCTATCATTTACAGAGTCTGAATACATTGCTCTCATCGAAGGAGAAAATGAAATGGTATGGTTACAACAATTGTTTGAGAGAATTGTGGTGTAAGCAATCTTTTTTCACTTTTTTTTGTCATAGCAATAACACTATTCACTTGGCAAAGAACTTCACTTTTCATAATAGAACCAAGTATATAGAACTATGATACCATTTCATTCGACATATTCTTGATGAGGGTAAGCTAAAAGTTGAAAAAATTGATACCAAATTGAACTCGACGAATGCATTGACAAAGGTAGTACCAAGGGAGAAGTTTTAAGTTTTTAGAGCTTCTCTCGGCATTTTGAAGAAGTGATAATAAGAACGAAGTAGGGGAATGTCTGGTATGTTGCAACACTCATTGGGTTTCAAGTGGGAGATTTTTGGGTTTGTGAATCCCAACAGTTCTTTTATCCATTTTCTTTACCTTGTCTCTTTGCCTTCCTTCTTGAAGGCTTGTTATTATTAAAACTTGGAAATGTAAAAACTCTTTCTTGATGAAGATGTTTTATGCTGTAACATATGGTGTACTGAAAAATAGAATTCAATAAAAGTTTTTACCCTGCTGAAAGTGGATGTAGTCAGTTGGTTAACCATTATAAATTTTTGTTTTTTTCTTATATATGGATTTTGTCTTTCAATTATTTTTATTTTTCTGCAATTGTTTCTTTTCATTTATTCTACGATAATTCCATCAAAAAAATTGAGAAGATTCGATAGATCTCACACATGCAAAGGACAAACATGGTGAAATGGAGAGGACATAAGGCATGTGAGGTGATACCAAGCAAGAATTAATGAATGCGAGTGGTTGGCAGCAAAATGTCTTTATGAGCCCACGACTCAGATTCAAGAAATAAAAATAACCATATCCCTTGATGCCAAGGAAAGGAAAATGGACTTCAGGGGTATAGTTACAGATAATCGACCGAGGAATTTTTTTAATGCAATAGAGATGGAGACATTGGAATTTATTAAAGCGGCCTTGGGCAATCGATACCTTGTCTCCAACTATCGATATCACATCAACAATGATATGACATCCATGTTAATGGCTTGGTTACTCTAGAGGCAAGGGATGATAAAGTGATGGTGAGATGGCCAATGCATAAATTAGTGAAGGCCTGTTGGTGGGAGGGGATGTATCGGTATCTAGACTTGGCAGTTGTGGGTTAGGGGTTGAGATCCATGATGGCGGTGTGGCCTTAACTAACTCAACATTATAATAGGCCATGGGTTCCCTTTGTGATATGGAGTGTGGGGGAGGACATGTAGTTGAGAACACTGGAAGTGACATGAAATATCAACCTACTGAAGGAGATATCATGAGCTTACCATTTTATGGAGGTGCTTGTGGTGCTGGCTCTTCTAATGATACAAGGTGAGAGAGTGGTGATGAAAGACCAGGGGAAAGAAGAATGCATAAGAATAATAGATCTCTCACACAGACTTCCATGAGGTAGATTTTGTAATATTTTATAAATTTTGTTCATGAATGTAAAACAAACTATCAATGCATTTTGGGTTTGGTCCCCTTAGTGTCAAATTAATATATCAAAAAAAAAATCAATAACACCGTTTGATCTTCGTGTATTTTTATTGCAACTGAAAACTATATTTACTTGACATTTAAAGCCTCTATAATGTCGACTAAAATTGACCATGGAAGTTGATTGAGGTTTTTTTAAGATTTAGATTATTGAGTGGGTTTATGTGGGCACACAATGGGGCCAATGACCTCTCATGGAGTCGCGACCCATAAGGGCCGGGTCTCTATGGGAGCCCATGGCTCTCCATGACCACCAGGGTAAGGGCCACCTGTGCATACAAGTCAACCCCTTCTATATATATAATAAAAAATGTTTATTTTTTTAATATATTTCTTATATATATTTATAAATTACCAAATATGTGCATTTTATTTTATTTTATTTTTATAAGTAAAATGTCACTTTATATATATTCTTTTACTCAAGTTTCTACATAAAAATATTTATGATTAATAATTGTAAAGGAATTAAAAAAAGAAAAAAAAATTATTAAATTTTGGAGAAATAATTAAATCTACGATTTAAACATTGAGAGCAATAAGGATTAAATATGTTTTGTCCACAAACATCACAAACTAATTATTATACAAATGACACAGATGGGAGAATGATTTTCCTAAACTCACTTTTTTTCCCTTATTAATTTTGACTACATTGATTTCCAATTCTATCTTATATTGTTCATTTATTGAAACAAAATTAACAATTAGAACTTTTACATTGAAGTGAATAATCCATTTAGTTCATCTCTATGCATTTATTCAACAATAAGTAAATAAGAACTATTCATCCTTTTTGGATTTACATACCATAATATATTCAATTTACACAACAACCATTTGAAACTTTCCAAGGGCAATTATGACCCACTTAAATCTTGTTTGGAACCTTAGTTTGATGATCACCCAAGAAAATATTCAACTTCAACATATGAATCTGAAAAATAAAATTAATATTAAAATAATATAGCTAATGGGCCCTCCACCCAACCATAGAGTTGTAAATTCAACTAACCCTGAGCTAGGGTCATATAGATCTCCCAAGGTGTACATACACAATATATTTACAAAACCAGAAACATTTTATATTAATACACATTCAAATAATCACAACACCCAACATTTTACATTACTTAATCACATATTTCCACTCTTCAACACATCAATACTAATCCTCCCATTCACAAAAACACAACATAGATCACAATAAATTAAAATTTTCCATTTCACAAGATAATAATTCCAAATGCAACCTTCACAACAATTATCTACAAAAATCAAGAAAAAGGGGAAGACCCTTCCTTAATAAAGCTTATCCAATAATGGAAGAAGTTTGGTGTAGACTTCTCTAAGACTTCTCCTCTCAAGCCCTTCCTTCTTCTACTTCCTACTCTATCTTTCATCTCTTCCTCTATCCTCCTCAAGGCACTACAAAAATGAGATTTTCAAGAAAAGCCAAAATACAACAAGATTAAAAAGCCCCTTCCCATCCTAAGAAAATAATCTAAAATAAAAAGAGAAAAACAACTTCCTTTTCCAACTACCCAAACCAACTAAGCAACTCCCATTTTTGCCACTCTTAAAGAATTCAGATTTTAAGAGGGTTTAAATTACTTAAAAATATATTTCCTAAGTTAAAAGTGTTGGCCCCATGGTTGTCATTGCACCAAAAGGTTGACCTATTAATTCTCGATACAATCACCAGAGTTAACAGATCCACGGGAGGTGATTAAGCCATTTCAGGAATCCCAAGGTGAGTTTTGACCATTTTCCAACAATATCCCCCTCAACGTTACTCAAATGGATTCAAACTTGTAACCTTTGGCTCTGATACCAATTGTTGGTCCCATGGTTGTCGTTGCACCAAAAGGTCGACCTGTTAATGCTCGATACAACTGCCAGAGTTAACAAATCCATGAGAGGTGGTTAAGCCATGCCACAAATCTTGAGGGGAGCGTTGGCCATCTGCCAACAAAAAGAAACCCTAACCCCTATATCTAACACCTAGGGGAAATTAGGACTATAAATACATAATTGGATTCACATAAATAACTCATAAATCATAAAAGGTAAACATACTAAGAGATAACCCTTAAGGGTAACAAAATAAAAAGTTCGCATAAACACATGACCATAAACACATTAAACTGCATAAATGATGTTTCAAAATATTACATCGTGCATGACCTTATTTTCTCCATAATACAAAGGAAGTAACCATGTGACCCCCACCACCATTGAAAAAAATTACTTGCTCACTCAACAAAAAGTGATAGTATATCATATGAATAATAATAACTGAAGCAACCATCATAGATCAAAATAACACTTCGAAAGAAAATACTCCTTTCCACAATTTCTTATCTAAAATAATCATCTAAGAAATCACATAGAATTTTTTTAATTGAATAAACCATCAGAATGAACACTTAACTTATCAATTATAATCACAATAACACCTACTCACACATCCACTGTAAGGAAGTTAAGGTAGCAGAATAACTTCCTACATTAATCTTGAGAGGAGACTAATGCAAAACTTTTACAGATCTTTAATAGTTACAAAAAATTAAATATAAATAAACACAAGTATCATGCATACCACAACACAATGATTTACGTGGAGAAAACCCTTTCAAGAGAAAAACCCCACTCCAAAAGCCTTCCAATATATTGTTCAAAAATCAAAAGATTACAATATACTTGCAGAGCAAGCTTCTCATAGGAGTATCACCACTAGAGATCAAGAGACAACCCTACTGCTATCAGAATCTTAGAATACATCTTGTCTACATACATCCCACCCACTTATAACATGCTTTTTGGAACCTTCTAGAATTAGGTTTTACAAGGTCATTTTTCATTTGTGTTAATTGAAAAAACTTGACGTGTCAGCGGGAAAAAACCTTGACATGTCAGGGAAAATTTTTTTTAGGGCATTTCCGCAAACCCCACATCTTGTTACGAGTGCACAATATTTGCATGATCAGTCACTACATACCAACATACATCCTATCAGTAAATCGTATATAATTGCAAGGTTGAGACACATTTTCCCAACAAATCTCCCACTTGTCGAACACCTTGCAAGGACAATGGAAGGGTGTCATTATCATCTCTAATTGCTAGGGGCTGAAAGGCCCATAGTCTTTGAATGCCATATAAAATTCTCTATTCTCAAAGGATTAGTTAAAAAATCAACAAAATTCATCAAAGTCTCTACCTTAACCAACTTCATCTTGCCATCTTCGACCATATCTCTAAAAAAATGATATTGTACATCAATGTTCTTGGTCCTGGCATGAAACATTGGGTTCTTGGCTAGACATATCGCACTTTGACTGTCGCAATAAATTGTCACTGCACCTTGTTTTATTCCAATATTTGAACAGTCTCTTAATCCAAATGACTTCTTTACAATCATGAGTAGCTACCATATACTCTACTTTAGTAGTGGACAAAGCAACCATAGCCTGTTGCTTACTCATCCAACTAATTGCACCACCAAATAAAGTAAACACATAAGCACCGGTGGATCTTCTTCTATCAACATCACCTGCCTAGTTTGAATCCACATAACCATGAATATCAAGGGAAATCTCATCTCCAATCATATTACTGTGATAACATAAGGAATAATCTGAGGTACCACACAAATATCTGAAGACTCTTTTAACTGCATCCCAATGAACTCTACCAAGATTAGACATATATCTGGAAATAACTCCCATTCTTGGGAAATGTCTGGTCTAGTACAAACCATAACATACATCAAACGTACAACTACACTTCGGTAAGGCACTCTTCTCATGTATTCCATCTACGATGGAGATTTTGGACAATCTGAAATAGATAACTTTGTTCCAACTAAAACAAGAATACACAATGGTCTACAATACTACATATCAAACCTCTGTAAAATTGAATTGAAGTACTTACTTTGGCCAAGCAATAACTTTTTGTTTACTATATCTCTTCTAGTTTCCATCCCAAGAATGTGTTTAACTACACCAGGATCTTTCATTTCAAACTTAGCAGCAAGTTGAGATTTCAGTTATGAAATCATACCTTTCCCTTTACCAATGAATAACATATCATCAACATATAATGCAATAAATAGGAAATGATCACCATCAGTTTTATAACAAACACAATGATATGATTTAGAATGATCAAATCCCAAACTCAACACATATGTATAAAATTTATGGTACCACATCCTAGGACTTTGTTTTAAACCATACAAATATTTCTTTAATTTGCAAACCAATTTAGTTTTACCTTTCACCACGTAGTGCTCTGGCCGTGTCATATAAATATCCTCCTCCAAGTCACCATGAAGGAAAGCAGTTTTCACATCCATTTTCTCAACCTCTAAATCATAACTAGCAGCAATAGAAAGAAAAAATCTAATGGATGTCATTTTTGCAACAAGAGAAAATATCTCACCATAATCAACACCTTCAACTTGAGAGTAACCTTTTGCAACCAACCTTGCTTTGTATTTCTCAATACTTCCATATGAACCAATCTTTTTCTTTAACACCCATTTACAACCAACATGTTTTCATCCTTCAATAAATGGTACAAGATCCCATGTATCATTCTTTTTCAAAGATGCCATTTCTTCATCCATATCAATCTTCTAGGATTCTGCATCATTCATACCTAGTGCCTCTTTTACAAAACTGGGTTCATCCATGTTAGTATTCAAAGAAAAAATACATCTCCAATCATCAGGTGAATACCTTTCAGGTGGTTGTCTATGCCTTGTAGACCTACGAACAAGTTGAGTTGGAGGTTCTTCCTCTTGTTTTGAAGAACTAGAGCTAGATGAGCTCTCCTCAACTTCTTGTCTATCCTTGGGCCTCGATTCAACTTTCTCAAGTGTAGAAGGAAATTGAATCACATCTTCTCGTTTACTTTGTTTTGGTTGCAATGTAATAGAAGAAGGCTTAGTTTCTCTAAAAATAACACTTCTACCATGTATTACCTTCTATGCAACAAGATCCCAAAGCTTGTATCGTTTCACACCATAACCATATTCGATGAAGATATATTTCACAACCTTATTCTCCAACTTTGTTCGCTTCTCCTTTGGCACATGTGCATATGCCTCACAACTAAAAACTTTAAGATTTCTTAATGAAGGATTGCGACCCGACCATGCCTCTATAGGCGTCTTATTAACAAAAGTCGATGTAGGAGACCTTTTTATTAGGTAACAAGCAGTGGTAACAACTTCAGCCCAAAACCTTTGTGCTAGGCCAACACCACTCAACATACTCCTAGCCTTCTCCATTAGTGTCATGTTCATTTTTTTTGCAACTCCATTCTGTTGTGGAGAATATGGAGTTGTCTTCTATCTATGAATACCACAATCTTTACATAATCTATCAAAATCATTAGAGAAAAATTCACCGCAATTATCAGTCCTTAAACATTTTATTTTCTTTCTTGTTTGCAACTCAACCATTTCTTTAAATTCTTTAAATCGACTGAAAACTTCAGATTTACTCTTTACAAAATATACCCATGTCCTACTATAATCATCAATAAATGAAACATAATATGTGGATTTACCAATTGAAGAAACATCTACAAGACCAAATACATCAGAATGAATAAGATCCAATACACCACAAGATTTATGAGAACTCGAGTAAAACTGAACGTGATTTTGTTTTTCATAAATGCAATGCTCACAGAAATCAAATTCAATATTAGAATCAGACAAATCTTTAAAACGGTTTTTATTTTTCAAGGTCCTTAGACCCTTTTCTCCAATGTGGCCAAGTCTCTGGTGCCATAACATAGTTTTCTCTACATGTAATTTTGTCCCAGAAGAAAGAGCACCCTTGGGTACCCAAAATCCATGACCATCTATTGAAGGTGAGACCCTCACTTCTTCCACAAACTTGCTTTTCACATAAGTACTGTTGCACTCAACAGTGCATGCATCAAGCTTATACAATGTGCCATATTTGACACCTCTAGCAATCACCATAGCACCTCTGACCATCTTGCATCCTGCACCAAAAAATACTACCCACACGCATCTATTAGTTTGCTCACATATAGAAAATTTTGTGCTAATCCAGGGATATGCAACACACCATTAATCCTTTTTATTCTACCATCAGGAAACCCGATTTTAACTTTACCATGGCCAAAAATGTCTAAATGAGAATCATCACCCAAGTACACCTTACCTCCATCAAATTCTTCATATTCACAAAACCAATCTCTATTAAAGGTCATATGAAAAGATGCACTTGAGTCAATTAACCATGCATCATTACCTACACAAGTTGCCAAAGCTACAATGAATGCATCACCATCTTCCTTCTCGGACTCAGAATCAGAATCAAATTTCTTCTTTTTCTTCTTTGCAGTCCTTACAAACATGTTTAGGCTTACTGCAGTTCCAACAAATAACTTTGGACTTTCCAAGAGACTTAGATCTCCCCTTGGACTTGGATTTGTCATGCTTCTCATTCTTCTTGCCTTTTCCCTTAGGTCTTCCACAAACGTTCAGAGCCTTGTTGGCACTGATGGACACCTTCCTCCTCATCTCTTCAGAAAGAAAAGAACCCACCACATCTTCAGTCTCCAATATAACAAAAGTACTCCCTATAGCTATAACAAGAGAATCCCATGAATTAGACAAAGAACAAAGCAAGATCTGACATTTCTCTTCCTCATCCATTTTGACACCAACTGATGCCAACTGAGCTACCAACATATTGAATGCTTCCAGGTGGTCTGTGATTTTTCCACCCTCTTCCATTCTCAAGGAATACAATTTCTTCTTCAAGAAAATCTTGTTCACTACATATTTGGCTTGATACATCTCACCAAGCTTCTTCCATAGTTTCTGTGTAGAGGTCTCTTCATGGACATTAATTAAAATAGAGTCTGCCAAGCATAATCTGATTAGACCTTTGGCTTTACGGCCATAACATCATATTGAGTGGCTTGAGTATGATCTACAAGCCTTGAAACAAACAACATCCCACAAATCTTAATCTATCAACATATCCTCCATCTTTAGCTTCCACATCTCAAAATTTTCTCCACCTCTACTCTCCCTGATGAACTAATTGCCATTTGAAAATTCCCGCAACAAGATCACAAAGTGTCTTCTGCACAAGCTCCCACTCAAATTTGGATTAGTTCAAAAAAACCCAACAACCCATAACTGAAACCAAAGGTTATCAAGCTCTGATACCACTTGTAAGGAAGCTAAGGTAGCATAACAACTTCCTACACCAACCTTGAGAGGAGAATAAGGAAAAACTTTTACAGATCTTTAACAGTTACAAAAACTTAAACAAAAATAAACACAAGTATCATGCATACCACGACATAATGATTTACATGGGGAAAACCCTTTTGGGATAAAAACCCCACACTCTAAAAGTTGCCCAATATATTATTCAGAAGTCAAAATATTACAATATATTTGTAGAGCAAGCTTCTCACAGGAGTATCACCACCAGAGATCAAGAGATAACCTGATCGCTATCAGACTCACAAAATACAACCCATCTACATACATCCCACTCGCTTATAACAAGCTTTTTGGAACCTTCTAGAATTAGGGTTTTACAAGGTCATTTTTCATTTGACGTGTTAACAAAAAAACCTTGATGTGTCAGCGGGAACAAACCTTGATGTGTCAGTGAGAAAAAACCTTGATGTGTCAGCAGGAAAATACCTTGACGTGTCAACGAGAAAAAACCTTGACGTGTCACCCATTTTTTTTACAAGTGCATAGTATTTGCATGATCAGTCACCACATACCAACATACATCCTATCAATAAATTGTACATATAATTGCAAGGTTGAGACACATTTTCCCAACATCCACATAATGTAATCATCTAATAATCACATCACTACCCCTGACAATAATCATTTGAAATCCATCATATAATCAATAACCTATGACAAATGAACATTTTCAACTCATTAAATCTCATCCCAACCTACACATACTTACTCATCGAAAGGAACTCATTTGATTATCATAGAGTAATCACAACAAACATTAGTTAGCTAAAACCAATAAGTTAGTCATTATCCCAATAATAACCAAGACAAACCATAATAATACTGGATCTATGCATATGAAGAAATTATCATTCATAAAACTTATGTATAACATTTGATCATAGAAATACATGAAAAATTTGAACATGAGATGATATCAACATGGACACATACATCAACAAGATCACTAAAAAGGTGGGGTCTCACAGATACTTAGAAGTGTAAGAATTTTTTTGAGTTCAAGTTTCATACGTAAAGGTATTATGTGCATTCAATTTAGATTCTACAATTTTAACATGTCCACACAAATTCATGAAAGATTTTTTTAAAAAGATACAATTTCTTGTATTAATTATCCCCTTAATAAATATATTTTTAATTTTAAAATCATCTATAGGGGTAATTAACTTAGAGAACACAGACTAAAATTGAATGACACAATCACTAATGTGCTCATTAGATTGTTGGGTACACTCAAACAAATTGAACTATTCCTCTAAGGCCCATATTAAATTTGAATTGATTTAGGAACACTTTAGTGAGATCGTCAAACAAAAGAACAATTTGAGGAAGTGAAAAGAACCACCCAGTAATATAATGTTTCAAATTATATAGAAGTAGCATTGTGAACAAGTTATCCTCATAAAATAATTTACACATGCAACTACATATGAGATTTAAGATGTGTGTTATGGTCACCTTTTTTACCATATATTGAAAATTGTTGTACCACAAAATCCATAGGAAATATATGTCACAATAAAAAAACTTGTTATATGTTTATCATCCTGAAATTCATCACTATCTTGTGCATTTGGCTTCACATCCACTCTGTTCTCTACTTGATGTGTTTTTGAATAGTACATTTAGGGTAGATGAAGAGATGGTAACTAATAAGGGTTAGGAACCAAGGCGTGAGTGTATGTATGGGAGGTAAGAGGGGTACATGAAGTAATGGCTTGGAATAAAGACATGGAAGAGAAAAGGAACCCAAGGGAATTTAGGGTGTGGGATGTGGTTTTGGGGTATGGAAGTGGCTTGGCTAAGTGAGATAACAATATGTCTAGTAGTAGTGAATGAAAGAGGTTTGGGAATATGATACATCATATGGGTAGTAAGTATCACATGAGGAGTGTATTTAGGAGCTAGGTGATATGATGGAGGATAAGTGGAAATGGATAAGTACTAAATGGTAGGAGACCAGTGGCCATGGTACTATGGGGATGATTGGTGGTGGAAGGATTTATTGGTAGAGGATAGATTTATGGTAGGAGTAGGGGAAGTAATACATGCATTACTCACAATAGAAGAAAATTCTTAGCATAAACTACTTGAAAGGTCTCTAATTCATATGGTTCAATAGCAAACACATCATGAAAAGTATCCACTATTTAATTAATATTTTCTACATTAGTGAAATCAACCAACTCACTTGTAAAATCTTGAGTGTTCACATGCATATCATGATCACATTCCTTATTGTTATCATTATAAGCATTAGAATAAACTTCATTTTTATTTATTTGAATCATACTAGGGTTTATACAAGCACTCCTTAATGGGATGGATAGAAGATGAAAATAAAAATCAAAGATATACTTTCAAACAAAAATTAGTAACATTGGTGATATATCAAATCTAAAAGTTCAATCTTAATGTGATAGCCAAGGGTAACTAGGGTGGGCAAAAAATATATCATATAAATCACACAAAACTTAATAGAACAAGATATAACAATGTAAATGAAAATAAGGCAAATGAATAATAAAGACATTTAAATCTAATAATAAGGTGTATCTCAAAAGTACATAACTAAAAAACCCAAACAAAATAGAAAACCTAAGAAATAAACTAGGTTGTGTAAAATTAGATGGGTTCACCAAAATATAAAGGAAAATAGGCTTTCCTTCAGCTAATTAAATAAATACAATAAATTAAACACAAATCAACCTAAGTAATTAATTATAGTTGAGACTAGTATTCTATTAATTTGCAATAGCTAAATTAGGAAAGTAAATGCAATGTATATGGTACTTAGTTTATTGACCAAAGAATGAATGCTAATGAAGATTTTGAAATCAATTTGGTTTATGCTAAAAAAATGTGTTTACCAGTGGAGTGTCATGGAGTTTGCACAAGATTTGTGCTTTGTGAAGGGACAAGTTCACATGATTGGGACAAGATTGTAGTCATGGACTATTCTTCTAAGTTTGGATTTGTCTCTACACATAGTGAGGTTTTGTTCTATCTTTTGCCTAGTGAATATTTGTCTACTCTACTCCTCTTAAAGATTTGAGGACATGTGATATTTAAAAATGGTTTTTATTTTTCATTTCATTGCGAACAAACAAGTTCTCCTAGATCAACCCTTGAAAAGTGTACGCAAATTGAAGATATTAGACAAGGGCATTAGAATGCATAATTGTTACTATTCTTAGTTTACCAGATCCAAATTCTTCAGTATTGATTAATCCTTTAATGCTCTAAGATGAGAGCAATCATGAATGATTGCCAATTTTTTCTAAATGAATGTATTTAAATATATTTAAATATTAGCATGTGTAGTGTCAAATTGCACAAAAATGTGCTTAATCAACTCAAGGAAAGAGGGTGAATGGGGCTAGTCGACCAATTTTGAATTTTGAATTTTGAAAAAGGGACAAGTCTATGACTAGGCTAGAGAAGCATCTTAGGATGGAGAGCTGATTACAAATCTAGGGGGCTAACATCTATAAGAATGTAGGTGCATAGGGGAATGTGATAATTGAACATATAAGATGAATGTGTGAGAGTATATAAGAATAGGAAAAGGTGGAAGCTCAATGTATAAGAATATGTATGTATACAAATAAATAAAAGAGTAGGAAGTGAACTCAATTCACATAAAATTACCTCATTTATCAAAATATATCAATACATAATAAATAGAAAATGGCATGGGTATGCAAATTACAGAAGTGACAGTGTTCCTTTTCACCTTCCTAAAAGTTATTTGGTTTAAATTTTTTATCTTACGACACAGAAAGCTCTTCTTATTTATTAGCTACTTGTAGCGCTATGTAGGATGACAGGAGAGCCATTGTTATAACCAAATAATGCATGCCTGTCAAATACGAACTCAAGTTGCAAGCTTACAGTGCAGTTTAGATGCTTCCACAACGATCGCCCTGCAACCATGGGATTACAATCAGACGAGCCCATTTAATGTTTTTTGCTGGAAGTTTTAGCTGTTACAGTGTTGCCATTAAGGAAGAAAAACTAGCCATGTTATTAAATGATACGACGAAGGAAATGTATCCCACGGATTCCAGCCGCTATTCAAGTCTTTTGCAGGAGTGTATCAACTTGAAATCCTTGAAATATGGAAAAAGAGTCCATGCCCACATGATAAAATGCTGGCTAAATCCAGCAGAAATTTTTATAGGCAACCGTCTTGTAGAAATGTATGCCAAGTGCGGAAGTTTATTGGATGCGCAGAAAGTGTTTGACAAAATGTCTGGACGAAATTCCTATTCCTGGAATGTAATTATTTCAGGTTATTGAGGATTTTGAAGTTGAAATTTCTGCAGTGGACGTTTAAAATCTTCTGATTCAAGAGCATATCTGTTTTTATTTATTTACAGGCGTTTTGGATTATACTTCTTGCAGGCTATGTCAAATGTGGGAGCATGGAGAATGCACGGAGGCTCTTTGAGACAATGCCTCAATCCCAGCGGAGTGCAGTAGCATGGAATACATTGATTGCAGGGTATGCCAAACAGGATAATGGTGGGGGTGAAGCTTTAAAGTTGTTTGAGGTGATGCGGCGGGAAGGCTTTGATGTCGATGGGTATGCATATGGAAGTGTTCTATGTGGTTGCGCAAGTTTAGGTGCTCTGGAACAGGGCAAGCAGATCCATGGAGATGTTATCAGGCGAGGATTATGTGCAGATGTTTATTTGGGAAGTGCTCTCGTTGATATGTACGCAAAAGGTGGGAGTATAGAAGATGCACGCCAAGTGTTTGATGAAATGCCTGAAAGAAATGTGGTGTCATGGAATGGGATGATTGCAGGGTATGATCAGAATGGGTTCAGTTATAAGGCCTTGGAATTGTTTGTGCAAATGCTAAAGGAAGATGATGGAGATGTTAAGCCTGATGAGTTCACTGTAGCGACAGTTGTCAGTGCTTGTGCAAGCCTCTCGGATCTAGCTCTTGGCATGCAAATTCATGGTTATATAATTAAGAATGACATTGTCGACTGGGATGTTTTTGTTGGGAATGCTCTAGTTGACATGTATGCTAAATGCGGTAGAGTAGATTTTGCACGTCAAATGTTTGACAAAATGCCTGAACGGGATGTAATTTCATGGACTGCGTTAATTGCAGGATATGCAAAATCTGCTAACTTCAAGGAAGCTCAAGAGGTTTTTGACAAAATGCCTGAACGAAATGTGATATCATGGAATGCAATTATCGCTGGGCGTGCACAGAACGGCCATTGCGAAGAGGCTGTAGGGCTTTTTCGCAAAATGAAGCGTGAAGGCATTTATCCAACTCACTATAGCTTTGCTAATGTTCTTAGTGCTTGTGCCAGCTTGGCTACAATGGAACTTGGAGAACAAGTCCATTCCCACATTGTCAAAGCTGGGTTTAAGTTCACAACTGGATTTGATGCAGATGTTTTTGTGGGGAATTCCCTCGTTGACATGTATGCTAAATGTGGCAGTATAGTCAAAGCACGTCTTGCATTCGACAAACTCCATGACAGAGATGGAGTATCATGGAATGCCATGATAATTGGTTATGCCCAGAATGGGTATGGTAAAGAAGCTTTAGAAGTCTTTAAAGAGATGCTTCAGGAAGGCATAACTCCCGATCGAATTACGCTTGTTGGTGTCCTTTCTGCATGTAGCCATGCAGGTCTGGTGGATGAAGGTCGACATTATTTTAATTCTATGAGTAAAGACCATTGCATCACACCATTATCAGAGCATTATGCTTGTATGATAGACATTCTTGGGCGTGCAGGTCACCTCGACGAGGCAGAGAAAATTATTAAAAGCATGCCTTTTGAACCAGATTCAATCACATATGGGGCATTACTTGCTGCCTGTAGAATTCATGGCAACGTGGAGCTAGGAAAATGGGCCGCAGAACACATTTTTGAGTTGGATCCACAAAACTCTGGGCCATATGTGCTACTTTCAAACCTTTATGCAGATGCTGGAAGGTGGGATGATGTAGATAAAGTTCGAAAATTGATGAAAGACAGGGGAGTACAAAAGAAACCAGGATGCAGTTGGGTTGAGGTCAACAGCAGGGTGCACATATTCACAGCAGAAGACACATCACACCCACAAGCAAGAGAAATCTATGCATCATTGGAAAGAATGGCTGCCCAGATGAAGGAGGCCGGGTATGTACCTAACACGAAATTTGTCCTGCATGATGTCGATGAAGAGAGGAAGGAACACATCCTTTCATGCCATAGCGAGAAACTTGCAATTGCATTTGGGCTTATCAGCACACCTCCAGGAAAGCTCATTAGAGTTGTCAAGAACCTTCGTGTGTGTGGTGATTGCCATATGGCCATCAAGTTCATCTCCAACGTTGTTGGGCGAGAAATAATTGTAAGAGATGCCAGCCGCTTTCACCATTTCAGGGATGGATTGTGTTCGTGTAGGGATTATTGGTGAAGCTTGTCATGGCTTATTATCATTCGAAGTTTATATCATCTGTACTGCCTTGCAAGCAAACGAACAAAATGTATTTTGGTTTTGACGCACGAGGGACATGCATGTTGCACATATTTTGAAATAAAAGTGTACAGATACATCATCTGAGAGTTCAGATATACCAGCTTAGATAAGTCGACCACAATGAATTGAATTTCTGGTTTGGACAGTTGATAAGGCCTTTTTCATCGTGTGACATGCAGGAGGATGTTCTGTGGACTTTTGCACATCAAACTTGTAACTGTTTAGTGGCCAAAAGGCACACTTAGGATTTTCTCTCCAACTTCTGACCGTTGGATTCCTTTCAAAGAGCTGTCTGGACCATGTCTATCATTATGGTTTTGGTGGAGTCAACCATACTGATTTGAAAGAGGGTAATAACAATGGCAGATTCAAGAGAACCCATGACAATATAATAGTTTATATTGCAGAAGAAAAAAGAGAGCCTATGCAGCTTTTAGATGAGCTCTTCTATTTGTATACAGTAAAGAAAATTGCAGACGTCATGTACCACGTTTGTGGAAAGTGCTTCCATTGTTAAATTCAATTTGAGTTTAAATACCTCTTGTACTTCTTAAGGCAGCAAGCAGGGGTGAAAAATAATGACGAAGTGGATGGAAGTAGTCCTGAATTTTATTCTGCGGCAGAGGCAAATGAATCATTTGAATCAGTAGTACAAACATTTATTTGATGAAAAAAGAATGCAGAGGCTCAGTTTCACGCTATTTATAATGAGAGATGCTTGAGCACAATGAATTTTCTTTGGAATAAGAGCTTCCACTGAAAAGAAAAGTTATTAACCCGACGGTAGAGTTTTGTGTTTGCGGAGACATAACAACTTTGTAGCAGGTTTGATTTTTCTGGGAAAGCTATTGGGAATATTTTGTCTATGATGAACTATTTCATTGAGACACAAAGCAGATCAATAGAGCAGAACAAAATTATCAATAGCTTTCGGAGTATTTGTAATATGTTAATTGAAACAATAAGAGGTTTGTAAATCACTCTTGCAAGCATATCAGTTCTACACTACGAAAATATTTTTGAACTGTACTAAATATGATACAAGTGATTAATATCAGTTTTAGTACATGAAACACACATCTGTATGCATGACTTTTGCATTGATTATATTGATTCATCTTTATATAAACCATATATTGGATGAATCATAGTGCATTTATTGTATATAATGCTACTAAACATTTCAAGGAAATGATACAAGCTTCATATGAAATCCTTATTGGAGATTACTGAGATCAGAAGGCGGCCGATTCTTCTGTCTCACAACTCCCTATTCCTTATAGGGTTATTGGTCAGCTCATTGAATGCATTGCTTACGAAATAGAAAATTGACATGTGAAATGCCGTGATTCAAAGTGTCAAACCAAACCTAATTGTTTGTGACTTTGCATGAACATGAATTCTTTTCTTAGGGATCATTTCTGTGAGTCCTCCAATATCTTCTTATCTTTGCTTTCAGAAAACTTGGCATTTTACTGGAAATTGAACATATTTATTTTGAGCCAACTAAAATTCATAACAGTTATGGGAAAAAAAAATTATTTGCTTTTTGCTACTAACTTATTGTGCACTGGGTGTGTCAAGCAAAATATAAAATATAAGTATAGAATCTTTCTTAATACAAAGGGGAGGAAACCGATATTAATCACATTGCATTCTTTTGTGCAGGAATCAAAAATATTTCTAGCATGATGGCTCAGATATTAATGTGGAGTACCATGACCATAGCTTGTTGAATTAATCTGCAATTACTCATATTCCATAACAGGCAAAAAAGTACAACCATGTATGCTAGAAAATGCAAATGGTTGCCAACGCACAAGAGGTACGGACTGGTTGAGGAGGGTTGAGGTACAGGTGCTAAAGAAGGTTCATAGGGCTGAAGTAAGAATGATGGAAACCAAAGATAGTACAATGTCGTATGTACGGATTTCCATACAAGCCTAAAAGTCTCCAAGGCCTTGACAAATTGCTTACAGTCAAACTTGATGATTTTTGTGTCATTAGATGCATCAATTCACTCAGATTTTTGCTTAATCGCTTCAAAATTTGAGCCACCTGCAAAACCAAGCAAAACTAACGTAGAAAAACCACTAGTTGTAGATTAGCTTCCCAAAATCTGATTTGAGCAAACCACAAGCCTAGACCGACTTTCTCGAGCCTTTTAGACACAATGGTGTTCTCATAAGCTCTGAAAAATAGGAAAGATGGACCAAAAAGCAATGAGCAAGGTGGAATACAAGAAGACATCACTTACTCCATTCACCATTGTTAAGCTTGAATAAGTCTACCTAAACAAGCTAAACTAGTGTAAAAAATATATAATAAAATAAATAAAACCATATGTATTATATATGAACCTATATTTGAGTCATATCATCTAATATAATTGGATATGACACCATATTGTTTGGTGTTGCATGTAGTATAGGGTTTATATAAAACATTCAAAATTTACCCTGCCCCCCTCCCACCCCCCACACACATACAATATCAAAATAATTATTGTAAATTAAAATATAAAATTTCAAAATGTATGTTTTTATTAGATAAATGCTTTTGATTAGAGTTATAAATCAAAAGAGAGTTTTGAAAGGACCCCAAAATCTTGCACAACAAGAAAGGTGACAACAACATGAAACTATAACCAACAACAAAATAGAGTTTAAAACTAGAAAGGTCCCTAAGAAACAAACAACAAAAGTACAACAAAGGGACAACAATAACAACAATCAAGGAGGTTTGAATCCAAAACTTCCAAAGAGCTTTAAAGTGGAGTTAGAGCTTGACCCTTTTAAGTTATCCTATCGTTTTTTGAAGAAGAACCAATCTCAACTAAAGGACACAATCTTATATTCTAGTTTTCTTTTCTTCTTAAAAGGGGATCTCTTCACAACCCCACTAGAACCCACAACTATAATGCCCAACTTCTTTCCTTTATTCAAAGAACCAGGCACAACCAAAGGGCACAAAACATTTAGTTTTTTGTTGTCCTTAAAGGAAGACCCGTGAGCTTTTCCTACGGGGCTCACAACCATAAAGCCCAAATCCTTTCCTTTGTTCCTCATCATAGAGCATGCTTCAACATTTTGGAACAAGTTCCCATGATCAAGTTTCTTTTTGATATTTTGGCATGAACGGGAGGAGTGCCCCACCTTACTGCAATAAAAGCAAACCTATGAGGAGGACTCACTTTCAATTTTCTGCTCATAGACACCCAACTTGGAGCACAGTTTAATAATGTTTCACAACACCTTATTAGTGTCGACACAAACACAAAATCTTGCAAAAACCAAATATTTTATAGATTTTTTGGCATTGTTAATAAGTAAAACAAGACCAAGAGCATCAATAATACCTTCTATGATATCTCCATCTCAATATTCTAAAGGAACCTCTAGGACCCTAACCCAAATAAAGACCCTATTTAATTTCTCCTTGGTAGCATCAAAACCAATTGACCATCTTTTCAATGAAGGATTAGATTTGCCAAGGAACCAAGAACCTCCCTACAAGATTCTTGTGCTTTCCACAAGGATTTGTAAGGAGAATAATAAAAATCCACTAGTCATGGCAGACACCCAAAACTAACTAGATGTACACCATCTTCTAAGAGCCTAACTATGGACAACATCAGTATTTGGACGAGAGCTTAAAAATCTCCTAATGAGGGCATTCCCCATGCAAGCAGAAGCTTTATCAACAACATCAAGAATCCTCAGTGAAGCGCATGAACCATCTGAGGCAAAGGATGCTTCTCAATAGCAAAGAACACATAGGCATGGTAGAGCCACCTGAAGGGAAAAGCAAGGATCAACTAGTGACCCAATAGTGTGGAATACATTCCCTTAACACTAATACAATAGAGGAGGAGAGCTTAAAACAAGTTTCAATAGCAAGAAAAACTACTTGAGATGAATACAACATGTAAAATAGAGATTACACCAATTGAGCATTCACAGATGACATAGGTAATTAACGTGGGAAAACCTTTCCAGGTAAAAAAACCCACCACACCAAGCAAAGAATATTTTGTATTACAGTAATAACAATATTACATACAAATCACAGTCTTGCTTTTGTTCAGCTCACAGCAACAACTCACAGTTATTCCTCACTGTTACAACGTTATCTCTAACCTACAGTTCGAACAAAAAAACTCTCTTTTCAATATTGTATTCGACTTTCTTAAGTCATACATTGCAATCAATCCTGTCAACCAAGTGTCGACCATCAGGTTCATGAATCTGTCATCCAATCACGCAATCGATCTGCCCATATCAATCTCCTTGCATCGAGCCACCCAAGCAATAACTTCCTTATCCAAATCGTGTCCTGTCCGCCACCCTAAGTCGACCTACAATAACTGTTGTTATGACTTTGGCCTTTAGCCAATCAAACTGCTGACATCCTGCCATGTGTCCTTCCTACATTCGCTATCACTCTTTGACTTTCTGGTCCAAACGGTCAAACTCAGTTGACCGAGCTCCGAACTCGTCTGAGCTCTTACTCCGCTATCGCAGCCCTGCCAAGTTCGATCTACGGTATGGTGGTGAGCTCGGTGGCGGTGAGCTCGACCGAGCTCACCCCAAGTCGACACCGAGCTCTGCCCTCCAATCTACCGCACTACCACAACACTGACAAGGACTAACCGCAGTAAGGAGGTAGCCTTCTTGGCGGACAGCTGGTGGTCATACCGCGGCCACCACGGTATGACACTTGATTGTCTGCGGTATGGCGGTAACCACCAGCCAGGCCGCTGGCGATCTTACCGTGGCCACCGCCAGCCAGGCCTTTGGCGGTCTTACTGCGGTTAGTCACTTGACTATCCGCGGTATGGCGGTAACCGCCAGCCAGGCCGCTGGCGGTCTTAGCGTGGCCACCATGGTCAGTCACTTGACTGTCTGTGGTATGGTGGTAAACTGCCAAGCCAAATGGAAAGACCGTTACCGCAGCCACCGCGGTGAGGAAGGAGACCGCACATGGTATGGCGGTAAAGCCAGAAATAAACATTTTTCGCCAAGTCTTTGAAAGCTGGGGCTTCAAGCTGGAAGTTGAGACATATTTTCTCAACAAGCAACCATCAGTTCAATAGAAGGAACCTTTGCCTTCTCTTCAATTACAAGCCTAACAACACACTCCTCGACCAAATTGTGGCTAGAAACAAAATGCAAGTTCAGATCAGAAGCCTACAAGGAAAGAATTGGAGGGGGATTTGAAGTCCCTTGGACACCAATACCAAAAGTATGAGGTGCCTCAATAGAAGTGAAACCCTTACCAAATTTATATAAAAATGTAGCCATATACTCCTAGATGTATGAACAATCAAATATATCTATATTTATATAATTGTGTCTAGCCATATTTTTATCAAGGGATCTTGAATTTCTTTTGTATTCATATTTGTATTTGATATCATATTGAAACTTGACGTTGTTTCCATTTCCATGCAACTCTAAGTAATAGTTTTTGGCTACCCTTGTGGAGAATATATAGACTTTAGACCATCCTCCTCTACCCATTATCTCTTGATTAATTAATTCATTGAGAAAATTTTGATAATATTGAAAGAAGTTTGAGAGAAGAAAAAAGACTTTGCCTAAAGGTAAAAAGCTACACAAAAACAACTTATGCCTTAGCAAAATTGATTTGGCTTCTTAGTCCTGCCTTAGCCTTGGCATGTTTTACCCATGTGAATCATTTTCCAAACTTCAGTAGAGAGGGGATTGTAACTTCAAAAGAAGTAATGCAAACCTTTCATTTGAGTTTATATCTTCAATATTAGAGCATGAGGATTTTCAGTTTGCTTATATGTGGAGGAAAGCTAATGCTTGGTTGGATTTTCTCACAAATCCATCACCAATTGCAATGACCAAATAACTATATTTGTTGATGTATTATGGAAGCTCCACCACAAAAAAACAAAAACAATCTTGTTATAAAGCAAGAATGCATCTATTTCTTAGGGAGGAAAGAGTTTTTAATAATTTCCTCCAATCTAGAATTCCCTCTAGAGGTAGGTCAAGAGTTTTCAATGGTATAAGAAGAATCATATGAAAAATCTTCCAACAAAATTTGAATAATGAAATTTCTTATGTATTGTTTTGGAAAGCCAGCTAGTCTCCACCCTACAACCTATCTTGAAATTCATGACGTAAATGAAATTTAATGTAAAAGGAGAAAGCTATAGTTTATAAGGTTAACATATAGAGATGGACTTATGAGCTACCTTTGTTGCACAAATATCCTAAATTGCACATCTATAGAGTATTTAAAAAAATTAAAATTACAGTATTTGTCTTAAGAGGAAGCCACTTAACATTTCTACTAATACTTTATTCTTTTTCATTTTATTTGAGAAATTTCATATTTTATTAGGATGGTTTTGCTTAATTTAAAATAAGAAAGGTTGATATTTATAGAGGCTTTCAAAATAGTCATGGAGAAGGTTGCCCATAAAATATTTATAACATTCATATAGGAGAAACCTATCGATTTTACTTGTTTGAGTTCATACACACATTCCATTGATAGAAGTGTCTAGCTATTATTCCTTATTCTTCCTTATCTCAGACCCATTCATTTTAATGTGTAAAAGTAAAATTTGAGGCTATTGTAGTGTAGAAAATTGTATACCTTTACAATTTCACACTATGTTCGAGTTCCTTAATTTATTAGACTTAATTAAGCATTTAATTTGCCAAAATTATGCATTCCAAAGCCTTATTCTTACCGTTTTCTGAAAGGGGAACCAACATTAAATAAATGCATTTAATAATTAAATTACCTTGGATCATATGTGTTCTAGAAGTATAGGCTAGGACCCGTTCACCCATGGGCGAATGGGTCCCCTTTATGAGCCAAGACCCAAATTAAAATATGTTTTTGGCTACATTTTAATGATCAAAATTCAAATTGTAAGTGTCAGCTTTTGGATTCTAATTTTTCAAGAAATTGGATAAACACCTATAAATACATAGTCTTTCGATCATTTGAAAGGGAAAACTAAAGAAGCAATAATTTGGAGAACTTATGATCAAACAATATTGTCAAGAGCATAATTGAGCATTCAAGAGCAACATTATTAGTCATTTATAGCAGCAATCAAGATCCTAACATCATGTCAAAGTTTATGTGTGTTCATGTTGTCTTATGAAGGATGATAAGTGGTGTAGGTCTTCACACATTCAAGCAAATCAAGCAAGCAAGATCTAATTCCCTTGAAGAGATCTGTATGTCTTCAGTCCTTCAAGGAAGCTATTGAAGGGTGGTGGGTTGCAACAATTTGTTCATTCATCATTTCCTTCCTTTCCATTAAGATTTTCACCATCGACATTGCCATTGTGAAAGTGGGAACACTATTCACGAGGTTTGACTGAGTCAAACCCCTAAATGCCAAAACATTTTTCCCTCTTTGTGTATGCGCATGTTACAAGTTGAAGAAGGATTGAAGAGATCTTGAAAAATAATTTTGCATTGTTACATTTGTTATCATTCTTGTCAACCTACGGAAAATCACCTACATAATTCATTTCTAACATTTTGAAAAATTTATATATGTTGCAAAGGAATCTATTAGTTTTGATAACTTTTCTAATGCGATGGCATCTGCGACGATGACGACGAACAGAGGAAACAACGGGCTCCATGGAGACAAGGCCTCAACGATGCCGCCTAAGAATGGAGGGAAGGGGTGTGGCGGGTACTCTACAGCAGGGGTGGAGAGACGCAGCAAGAGCGGTGGCCCTATTGCAATGACTTCAACGAGGGCTTCAAAATTAGGGCATAGGAGATTGCCTTTGGGTGGGTTTTTTCCTATGAAAAATGCCATTTCCATCATTCTAAAAGATGAGACGGTTGAAGAAATTGATCATAACATTTTTGTCTTTCCTTTACATGGGTTGATCTGTTGGTTTAGGGGTTTTTGGCCTAGCCTCCCTCAGCTGCATACCTGGATTTCAGAATAGTGGGAGCCTTTACTTACTAGTAAAGTTCACATTTTCCCCATGGCTAAGGGGTTTTTTGTTGCAAAGTTTGAGAATGCTCAAGATAGAAACACAATCTTTGTTGAGGATACGGATTCGGTTCTGTCATCAAGATATGCATCTAAGACAGCAGTGCCTTAGTGATTTCAATCCAAAATCACAATAGAGACACCATAAAGTGGAAATAGGTACAGTTGATCCCCCATTGATCCTACTAAGGAAAGTGACTGCTAAACAAAAGACAGATTCAACACAAGAAAGGATTCATGAACATGAATCAAACAATCATGAAAGACAAAACCATGAACACACAGATATATGTGGGGAAAACCTTTTCAGGTAAAAAACCCCACCTCCAAAACATTTAGCTCACATGTATTATTCAGTAACTAAAAGCGGTTACAATACAAGACCAGAGCTATTCTCTTCAAGATATTACATCTTGTTCATCTGGAGAAAGAACACAAGCTACATAGACTAGAATCTCACACAGTTACAATTTCCTCATGACATACTATGTAGATTCCCTTTAGCTCCTCTCAAACAACTGTCACAGCTAGCCTCATGGCCAGCCCAGCATCTCGAGCCTCACAGGTTCACATCATACCAGATCTGAGAGACAAAGTGTTCAACTATAGAACAACTTGAACCCTCTTTTTCTGCCTCTCTTTGATATTGCTCTCCTCTTTCTGCCAGCAATGGTCATCCAGGATAATAACTTATCCTACTTGCAAGAGCACGACCATTCCCTAATAACGTGCATCGCTTATACAACTGCATCGAGCCACATAATCAATAACACTGGTCACAGACATGTCCGTCAACCTTCCATCAATCATACAACCCTATCGCAATCAAGAATTAATCCATACGGCCAATCAGATCATAAAGATCTTCCACGTATCACCAAACCATTCGCCTATTGCTTTTGATAGTCAGACCAGCTCAGTCAAGCTCAGTCTAGCTTGATCAACCGAGCTCCGAGCACATACCGCGTTACTGCAGCCCCAACCGAACCACCTCGCGGTATGGTGGTAAGCCATCCGAGCTTGCACCCTGACTCCACTGCGCTACCACACCGAGCTCAAACAAATGTTGCAGTATGACGATGAGCTCACCCAAGCTCACCTCGCCATCTACCGCACTACCGAGCCCGACTAGCCTCACGGTATGGCAATAAGCCAACCGAGCTCCCTTGAACTCTGGCCCAAGACACCACCGAGCTCTGACATTTACATTGCCTTCGACCAACTAGGAGCTACCAAACTGCCACGTGTCGCCCTGCCATTCGCTAGTTGTTCTGACACCGAGTCCAACTCGGTCAAACTCTGCCTCTAGCTCATTCGAGCTCCTACCATGCTACCGCAGCCCTGTCCAACATGCCTCGTGGTATGGCGGTAAAAGCCAAGGCAGAGCGCAGGCGGTCTTACCACGGCCACCGTGGTCAGCCAAAGCATTGGTCGCGGTATGGCGGTAACCGCCAGCCAGGCCGCTGGCGGTCTTACCGCAGCCACCGCGGTCAGCCAGAACACTAGCCGCAATATGGCAGTAACCGCCGGACCCAACCACAGGCGGTCTCACCGCGCCACTGCGGTGAGTTGACACGCCGCCTGGGGTATGGCGGTAACCGCCAAGACCAACAAAGCTGCCGCCCCAAACTGACGATGGTTTTACCGTGCCCACTGTGGCTTAGAAAACTAGTCGCGCGGTAGGGCAGTAACTGCCAACCCTGTCCGCCTTAACCACACACTGCGCCACCACTAAGGAGACCTCTGCAGTATGGCGGTAAAGGCCAAAACATGAAGAAAACAGCCAAGTCTTCAAAGGGAAACCAGATTGTTGAGGCAACAATTTCCCAACAATCTTATGTGATCATTTTTTTAGCTGCGAGGACAAATTTGTGTTGATGATTAAACCCTGACATTCTGATTTTAACCCTTCTTCTGAAATGTTTAATAAGATCCTGATTTGGGTTCGGCTTCCTAATCTCCCCCTCCATTTGTGGGTTGATCTTCTTTTGAAGGAAGTGGGTGAAGCCCTTGGAGATTTTTTATTGGTAGATGTTGAATCCTCTGATATTTTTCACTCCACCTTTGCCTGCATTTTGGTTGAAATGGATATTTCAAAAGGGTTGCCTGCTGAGATATTACTTAAATCTTCTAAGGGCTCTTGGGTTCAATCTTTGGACTATGAAGGGATTCCCTTCAGATGTAGAAGATGCTTTAAAACAGGTCATGCGGTTGCACAATGTGGTTTTGAGAAAAAAACAATGAAGGCTACATGGTGGAAAGGTGCCTCTCAACAACATTATACGGTTGTTAAGAAATCTGAGCAAAATAGGAGTTTTTTTGAGGTGGTTGCGTTGGATTCACAGGGTCTGGGGGTTTCCTCTCCGGATATCACAAATGGTGGGGTTGTTGATGTTGTGCAAGGTCATGTTGAAACCCCCAAAGAGAGGGTGAATGGTGCTCAGGTTGCCATTTCTGGTGATAGTGTTCAGGCTATCAATTATGGTGGCTCTTCTGATAAAGCCACACCTGCAGGGAGGAATACTGAAGAAAGCTCTATGACAATGGTTGTAGGCATTCACTTTCAGGATAATGGTGTGCTGGATTGGCATGATAAGGCAGTGAAAGTGGAAGAGGGCTAGATTACTGTAATGGGAAAGAAAGCTAAATTTTCTAAGCCCTCTTTTGATATGACGCTACACTCTCATAAGAGTAGCTCTAAATGTAAATCTTGATGGTTCATGTTTGGGGGCTGGTTTTTGGCTGGTTGCAGGTTTCTTCTTGCGGCCTTTTTTTTGGTTGTGGGTGTCTTTCTACCTTTGGTTGTCTGTGCTTTCTTGGTTCATATGTTAGGACAAATTTTTGTTTGAGGGTTCTAGATCCACTCAAAATCTATCTGTAAATGGTTTCGGGTCCCTTCAAAACCTGTTTTTACCTTAATCAAAATTATTTTGATAAATTTACAAGTAGAAAAAAACATCTCAGATCTAGCACCAGAGGATTGCAAAAAGTATTTTTGGAAGCCTAATTAAAGACCCATTCACCTAGGGGTGAACTAGTCCCTTTGCACATGTTTGAATCAACTTTTGGTGATAGGTACATACTCTTAGATATCTCCCAGATCTTCCTGCAAAGTGTTGTTACCATACTTTTATCTTCGAGAATCTGCATTTTACATATTAGGTCATATAGTTCAATTAGTTTCATCATTTAAAATCATTTCTAGATCATTCTTAATCATCCTAAGGCCCTAAAGAATCACCAACCCAAGTTTGATAGACTCACCAATGAGGTTGAAAGTCAATCTCTTGGCTTTGTGGTTCCTATTGTAATGAAATCTTGGAAAAGGCACCTTAAATCCTAAGTTCTTTAAATTTAGAACCTATGATCCACCCCTTTTTCAACCATTTCATTTTGGTGAACCCAACATTTGACATCATAACTTTCCATTTCAAACCCTAGATCTAGATATTGCATCATCTTTTGCATTCTTCATTTAGGGTTACATCTTACATATTTGCATCATTCAAACTCATAAAAATCCAAAAAATATTGCATACATTTTCCATCATACTTTGCATTAGTTTGTATTTCAGTCATTTAGATCATAATTTTATTCAAAATTATACTCATAAATTGTTATTTTTTGTTCACACATTGGCATACATTTGCATGTACATTTCATTAGAAAATTCTTGAAACATAGTCACTGTAAAATCTATTTGGAGATAGGAATAAAAACCTCAAACAACAATTTAGACACTCAATTTTTTATTTTTTAGAACCTTGCAGTAGAAAGACTCATTCACCCCTGGTATTCGCCCCTGGGTGACCTTGTCCTTGTATAGGTGCTTCTGTAAATTTTTGCACACAATTTTGTCTATGTTTTCTTAGATTCCCTATACTTGTAGATCTTTGTTACACTTTAAAAACTCGTATATTCTGAAGCATTTTACATTTAGTTCACTTGATAAAAGAAAGTACATTGTTTAGAATAAAAGCTTGCATTAAAAATTTATCATTTTCAAGTCTTTGAATCTTACAATCAGTCAATTATCATATTTTAGCTCTGTAAATTGCATCAAAAATTTGTTCAAACATCTTTAACATTCTTGCATACTTGCATTTCACATCAAATTGGAATACATTAAGAAAATTTTGGAAATTCATTTACTGTTTCAACTATCTGCAACTAGATTCAGGATCCTTAAGCAATGTAGTTCATAGCCAAACTATCATTTCTCATAACCCTTGAGCAGGACCCATTCGCCACTGGGTGACCTTGTCTTGGCTAAACAAACTTTTTTTGAGATCTTTGTTACTATTTTTTTTGTTTCCTCCCATTTGTTGCTTCTTGTTTTTAGGTGTTTGTTGTCTTTATTTAGTCTACTACTGTTCATCTTAGGTGCACTTTTGGTATTGTGAAACTTGTATGAGTTTCACAATCTGGTGTCCTACTGCTAATACTTAAGTGAGACGTAGTTGGAGACTCATGGCATCCCGCGTTGTTGGTACATTCGATGTGGATCTTGAGTTTTCCAAATCTTTCACACAAAGTGTTGACAATAGCCAACCCATGTTGAACTCCATCCCTATCCACATTTCCCATTACCACCTTATCGTCAACCACCATTGCTCATGTTGAAACCATGAAACCATGGTTTCCCATGTTCCTCAAGAGAGACTCAAACAATTGGACAAATCTTTAGAAAAACTTCAAGACTACGTGAGTACAAAATATATTACTAGTATTGCAATTTCTATCATAGATAACATGAGGAAAATGCATAATAATAACCAAGGATTAGAGGTTGTGCATAGCCTAGCCCATATTATTGATGATCATGTTCCAACAATGGCTAGTTGTGCTCAAGCTTTGGGATATACTCAAAGCCCAAGAGGAAATCAAATTCTTCACCTACAACTATAACCTCTATTCGTACATATACAAATTCAAATGTTACCAAAATGATGCAACCAAACAATAGTATAGCTCCAACCTTGGGTATTTCCACTAGGAATCCTTTTCGTTTTCTGAACTCAAAAATAGTATCTCCAAATCCATCACCTCTCACAAACCTGTAATATAGTTGTCCACCTAACACATATACAACTCCATCCCAAAACACAACCAATGATTCTGTCATAAACCAACTTTTGGAAAATGTCACATCCCTTCAACAATAAATAACATTGAACCAAAACCAAAATGGACAACCTTCATAATATGTCAAAAGAAACCCATTGTCTTTGGAGCTATTGAAAACACAAGTGCCATAAGGTATAGATATATCTCGCTTTGAGAAATACGATGGTAAAGGAGACCCTAGTAACCATGTATTAGCGTATACAGTCTTATGTAGTGACTTCATTTTTGAAGATATGCTCTTGGCTAAACTCTTTCCCAGGTCCTTGAAAGACACAACCTTGGAATGGTTTTGTTCATTATTGAATAATTTAATCCGCTCATTCAATGAGCTTGTTTATTCCTTTCTTAACCATTTACAAGTTCACATTGGTCCTAAGATGGCCCTACCTAACTCAATGAGGTGTAAGCAACAATAAGGAGAAAAATTCATAGATTTTATAGCATGTTATCAATTACTTTACTCATAAATCAATATTAACCTCCCCAATGTGGATCTTCAAAGAATGTTCATTGACAACTTACAAAATGACATAAGCGATAGGCTTGGAATGATGAAGTTCACATCCTTTACACATTTGTGTGTGGCTCTCTATGATTATTAAAATTCAGTTAGTCAACATGAAGAGAAAACTTCCTTGAATAGTGCTGAAAAATCTAAACCCATACCTCACAACAATCTTCAATCATTCAAAAATCATAACAAGGGTTTTATTAAAATGAACCTACCTCAAACAACCCTCCATGTTGAGCCTAAGTTTTTTCCATAAAAACCCCATACCAATTTAGGGCTAGGGATATGAAATTCACCTCGCTCCTTGATTTCCTTCATTTGATTATGTTGCAACTCTTGAGTAAGAACTTAATCACTTTACCTCCAGTTAGACCTATCAATACAACCAAGCCTTTACGTCCAAACCATAACCTAAATTTCTTTTGTCACTATCATCGAAAAATTGGACATGATACAAAATGATGCATGTGTCTTAAACATCAAGTGCAAGACCTCATTGATTCCAATCACATCTAGATGGGCGATGTTAATGATCAAGGGAATAAGTTTGTTGCCCCATCCAGCCAAAATTTGCAAATCTTCATGGACTCAATGTTAAACCATTCAATTACCTTTGTAAAATCTAGTGAGGATAAGAATGATGTGATGAATGTTGATAAGATAGAAGACATGATTGATGATGATAAGAGTGATAATGAGGGCAATCCTCTACAAGGAATAATCAATCTCATTGATGTCAACCTTGTAAGGGCCAAACCACTTTGTTACCTAACATTGCTTTCACTAATGATGATGCACTTAGATATGTGCCTAATGGTCCTCTCTACATTGTTGGTCGTATCAATAAAAAACCTACATAAGGAATACTTATTGATCTCGCATGCACAAAGAATGTGATCATCGAGGAATTCTTATTTATGCAAGAGATTTATCAAGATACTTATGAACAATCGGAAGCATGGATTAAAACACATGATGGTTTTTCTTCCTCTATGATAGGTTTGATCACTCTTCCATTAAAGGAAAGACCTAAATAATTAGATGTGTCATTCTCCATCATCCCAATGTCAGACCAATTTCATGTGAAGCTAGGCTACTCATGGTTACACTCCATGAATGTCGTCTTGTCGATTATTCACAAGTGCATAAAGTTTCCCATTGGAAATGAGATATTTACCATGCACCGTAGTGGGTTTAATCCTTTATCTTCTCATGGAAAATTTTCATTGGATTTATTTTGGCCTGGACCTATGGAACATATAAAGCCTCGTGAAGATTTCTTTTTCAAGTCCTATCAAAAGTTCAAGGCAATGTGCATAGAAGAATTATCTCTTAGCAATATTCTCGAGTTTGATAAGTCCATGGTTATTCCTTCCCCTCAACCTACCATTGATGAACCTATGAGTGAGCCACAAGCCCTTCCAAGTAACCAAGATAAATTCATCGTAGTTCCTCCAGCCATTTCCTATAAGAGACCAAGAGATAATAAGATGATCTTGTTTGTGCCTCTAAAGATAAAACAAGTCTATAAACCTAAAGAGACAATTTGGTTTCCCAACCCTCGGTGGTTCCTTCAGTTCCACCTTTAAGAGAAGAAAAGAGACCAATGGTTGATAAACCTGCTCCTACACCATCACAATTTGAAAATCGTACAAAAGGAAATTGAAATGCTAAAGAGCGTAGGTGTAGATATCATGTTATCACTCGATGATTAGAAGAAAATAATAAATCAACACCCATGGAAACAACTCAAGAAGAAATTTAATCTTCACTAAAACAAGACATTGAACCATTTAAACAAGTGAAACAAGAAAAATTAAATGTAATAATCATAAAACCTCCTATTATGATCAATTTGGATAATGATAATGAGATTGCTAAGATTGATGAAGAAGTGCATAATGAGCTAAATTTGTTATTTTCCACTTCTATGAACTTAGATGGGGGAAATTGTGATGATCCTCCTAATGAGAGTGTCCCACCATGTGTTGAACCTAGTGATACTCCTGGTGTGACACTTGTTGTAGTTCCCTTGGCTAGTTATTTTCCTTCCATTTATGATGAGAAAGATTGGGATGATGAGCAAGATTGAGATTTGGACAACTTGCTCTAGGTTGACTCGTATGTGACATACTACTTCATGTTTGCTTATTATGTTCTTTGTGTTTGTTTGCATGTAATGTGATTTTCTGTATCATGTTGCTTGGTGTTCCTGTATATTTGTGAGTTTTCTTTGGATGACCCTTGTTGCTCTGTTGGCATAAGGATACAAAGGAAACGAATCTGTCATGAAATTCTTCTATTTGTATCTTTATTCTTCTATATGTCATAAACTTTATCTCTTCTTTGCCTTGTGTTTTCCTTTTGGGGATGATGCAAGGCATTGAGAAATTTAGGTCTCTTCCATGTTGACCCAAAATCTTGTTTATTATCTATCTCTATGTGTCATTCTTGCTTTGTATTCATTGCTCCACAAGTGTTTGGAAGTCATGTAGTGGAAAAATGTTTGGAATAAATTTTTTTGGCCTAAGTGTATATGCTTCTTGTGGATTGTTTCTTGGAATAGGTGTTTGACTTTGGATAACCTACAGAAGTGTGGTTTTCAAGGGCCTTCTATATGTGTTCTATGTGATAGCAATGAAGAGAACTCTTCTCACTTATTTTTCTAATGCTCTTTCTCTAGGGAAATATAGCATATATGGTGGGGTATTTGGAGGCAAGATTGTGTTCATGATTATTCTCTCAATGAATTTTGGAGAAGTCTTGGGAGGCCTCAAGCCCAAGTGACTTTTCTTCAGATGGTGTGGTACATTGGTCCCTCCGTCCTCTCACAGATCTAGTTAGAAAGGAATCATAGGATCATTCGAGGATGCAAGATGAGGGTTCAACAGGTGTGGCAGAGGATTGCTAGTATGTTTCAAGAGATTGTGAAAGCTAAATGTGAAGTGTCTTTTCCCTTGGAGAAGGGGGATGAGGAGATAGTGAAGAGATTGGACTTATAAGGAACCAAACAGAGGTCTTCCTATATTAGGAGATGTTGCCACTCCAAGTAGAAAACACAAAGGGAAGGTCGATGGACCCCTTCTTCATATGGTACTTTAAAGAACAACATATATGGTTCTTCTAGGGTAAATCCTGGGCATGTTGGCATTGGAGGAGTTGGAAGAGATAGTGTTGGTAATGCCATTTTTCTTTTCTTTATATATAAGGGGCAACAAACTAATAATCAGATGGAGGGTTTGGCAATTGTTTTTGCTATAGAAAAATATTGGGTTCTTAGTTGGTGTAGGATTATTTTTGAGTTTGATTCACAAATTTTAGTTAATATGCTGAATTGGCAAAGGTTAGAAGGAGTCAACTAATAGCTCACCTTTGTGGCTAGGAAAATACTAAGGTTGAGCTCTTTGTTAGATTTTGTCTCCTTTATTCATATTCCACGGGAGTGGAACATGGTTGTTGATTGCTTGGCCAAATGGGCATCCAAGAATGTTGGAGAGTGGCAGGTTGAAGATTGGGAGCATTTATCTTGAGATTATTCCCAAGATCTAGTTAGGCTGATTATGGAGGACATGGCTTGGTAATGTTTTTAGTTGGTTGGGTTTTGGAGGGTTCTTGGCTTTTATGGTTGGTTGGTAGGCTTTGGTATCATTGGTTTTTTCCTTTGAGTTTTGTTCAAGGGCCCTGGGAGGCTTTGTATGAGTACTTATTATTGATTCGATAAAGTTTTACGCTTTAAAAAAAAAAAAAAAAACAATTGTAACAACAAGAGGGTTTTATTATCTACACAAATGTTGTCATTGACAAATCATAAACAAAGACATAAATACTAAAAAAAGTGAACCATAAGTGAGTAAATACATATTCATAAGTACAATTAAATGGAATATGTGAAATTGCTTTACTATGAAACTCCTAAAACTCGTGTCAATCTAGTTTCTCAAATGAAAGGTAGTTCTCCATGTATTTTAGGATGTTAAATATTAATGGATTTTCAAGCTATATTGTATGTTTTTGACAAGATAAACATTTAATTGATTTCAAAAATGTTTATTTTTGAAGAACTTTGTTGGTTGTAATTCTTTTATTTTATGAAACAACTCTAATATAATATTAGAAAGATACATGTCTTAAAAAAGAAAATTATTACTTTCGATGCAATTTAGGGTATTTCTTGAAATGATCACAAAGTCTATGCTTTCTTATAGAATAATTGAAAATACATTAAATGTCACTCCTAAATTCTTAAAATTAATAAGAGCATCTAAAAATGCTATTAAATATTGATAAACATGCATATTTATAAATATATAAGCTAAATATTGCACAAAATAATTATACAAAAAATATAAATATATAATGTTTGACTGATAAATATTTATGTCTATTGAATATCTGAAAGTATAATTAGATGCTCTTACTAATTAATAAAACTAGCATACATATATTAATTAATAATATATATAAAAAACGCTGAAAGTTATTATCTAGACGTCTATTGACTTGAGGAAAAATGCTTACATCTTCATTAATTAATAGTTCTTTCTTTACTTAACATTGTTCTTAAATTTTAAATATAAAATATTTTTAAAAACTTTTTTGATCTTATACACTCTTTTCAAAAATATAAAATGTATTAACTCTATTTTTTTTAGTTTTCAATATAAGAAAAAATACTTCATATTACATAAAACCTATTTCTAAAAATAGTAAAAATAGTAAAAAAAAAAACTATTTCTAAAAACAGTTCTTTTAGTAAACATATATTGAAAAATAGAAAAAATAAATTTCATTTTTTAATATATTTTTTTAATTTAAAGGGATTTTCAAAATCGGTTAGGAAAAATAGAAAAAACAAATTCATGTTGATTTTCAAAATAGAGAGGGTTAGAAAAAAAGCAGCAGATGACTTCCACCTCCCTGTCATTTTCAATGAAGCTTCAAAAACTTTACATAGAATATTCCTTCATTGCTTTCACTGTATAACACTTTCAGCGTAATCAATCATCTCATCAACAATATAAATTTTATTGAAAATAATTTGATTAATAAACCATTCTCCTATAAAAAATTTAATAACTACCAATTTTTCATCCAATAATCATCCAAAAATAACATATATTTTATACCAACCCAATATATGTATGTGAGAGGGTGATTTACTCTCTATTCAACCAATTCAACTTATAAATTTCATTTCTTTATAATAGTCAGTTTCATAATATAACATTCTTTTTAAAGTATCTATTATTGTATAATCAATCCTGTTGGTGGACCAATCATAGATGAATAACAAAGAAAAAGAACAAGTTTTCTTTTTGGTTGAAAACGAATAGTTACAATGTGTGGCGTATTTCCTCAATTTTCATGTTGTTACTAAGCAATTTGGTTGTTCAGATGAGATAGTTAAAATCCATTCCTAGCACAATATGTTTGCGAAGACTGTGGGTAGCACAAGTTTGAGAGTGATTTGAATAGAGCGGTGAATTCCATGGTTCAAAAATCTTCTGACGCATAAAGCCCCTGACAAGGTCTACGCCCTCCTGCAGTGCAGAGGAAACGCCTCACAACAACAATACCACCAATGTGCAAAAAACATCACCAAGTATGCCATTGTTAGCCAATATGAACTATGTGGTAAATCTTTAAATTGCGGCGCTTAAGTTTTGAATGCCTTCTGGATTAGTAGCTTTCAATCCTAGTTTTCTTGTCTCTTTAAAAATTACAGTAAGGTTTTGACTAGTTATGTTTGTCACGACTAGATCTGGGCGTGTTTGGACCAAGCTTCAATCCCTCCGTTGTGCCCAAGTAAACGTTTTATTGTCTTGTTTCACACAAATCTGATGATGTAAGCGCATGCCCATTCTGTTTGCACGCCCATCTTCTCAGTGTCCTTGGCCATGCATTTGTATGTTAAAATTGACTAAGTAACAATGTTCATACAGAGTTTGTAGGTAATGATATGTGAGATACCCAGAGTTTTAGATCATAAATATTTGACGTTTAAGGTGAGGGTTTTGTTCTGTAGAAAGACAAAAAAGTACAAATATGGCAGTCATTTTGTTATTGACTACTATTGGGAAAACTATGCCTTGTTCCCTGGTCTTCTGCTTCATACATCCTACACCAATAGAAGAAGAAGAGGGAAACAAGGCATGGTTTTCCCAATAATGAAAACCAAACCCAATCTTGTCCTTCAAACACAGCCTTAAATGCAGATATGAGGAAGCTAGAAATGTTGCTGAGAAATGTTAGCAATCCCAGATAATTTATGTTGTATATGAATTTGAGTACATTTAAACCTTTTTCTCTCCTTTTAACTTTGAATTCATCCATGGTTTTTTAAACTCATTTGAGCGGGTAAGATTTGGATATTGCAAGAATGCTTCACAATCGAGATCATGCCAGTCTGTTGGCTTTTTGATTGTGAGTAAAAAAATAGTGAGAGAAGCCTCTTTATTGGCACAAGCCAGGAATTTGGATACCATGCTTTATAAATTTGGTTATATAATCATATAAATCATTAATTTTATTTGTCGCTAATATGGTGATGTTTGAACGGATTGTTGTGCTGGATTATACGAGATTTAAAATTATGTCATTATGTATGATGGGCATTCACCAAGTAGTTTTGAATTTCTCCATATGTTAGGAAACCCGTTGTGCAGGATGTCATGTTTTCTTGACCTAATGATATAGATAACAATGAAAGGCCAAATACAAGTTCTTGGTAAACTTGAGGAAACAATCATCCTCTGGCAGACCTGGAAATTAACGGTTTGTGGCCTGTATTTTGAGATTGTGGCTATAAAATTGGGGTGAAATAAAGAGACCGTAAACAATTACAGCCTATAATTTTTGCAAATGTAAATTTTACAACTAGATTTTAGTTGTGAATGACTCTTTATATTTTACTTGTAGGCTGATATTTGTAAGTATAATTAATTTGGTATTTGAATGTGTTATCAGATTTGAAGGCTGATAATTTTAAGTACAATTAATTTGGTATCGAAAGTTAAAAAATTTAATATGAATTGTTTCTTTAGGAGATAATATCAGTTAAAAAAATGCTTTCACATGTTGTTTGTACCTTATATTTCTCACTATACATTACATCTGATTTTTTATAATTTGGCTGATAGGCCTTTTTATATGCAACTTTCTTGATAACTGAAGAAAGTTTTTGAAATTTTGTTTTTAATTTATAATGATAGTGATGTCAAATCATCTAAGTGGGGCATTGACAATGTTTTATTTGCACACAAGAAATAAAATGGCAGTGCATTGTGGCAGATCAACTGAGGCTATTACAGGATGTGAGGAGTAATTTGGTCAAGCATTCTTATGTTTTTGGTTTGAATTAATGGTGCTAGAAAGGCTACATTGATGGATGTATTGGATGGAAGGAAAACTAAATATTATATTGAGGGAAGCATTACCATATCTAGTTATCCCAAAAAAAAACAATTTATTCAGACCTCAGAATACCATGAACAAAATGACATTCATTCACCACATACAAGTGTTCATGAATCCCTTATTTACTCTGCTTGACTTTATTTACCAACTGAAATAAGTCAAAAAACAAGAAAGGTTCATTTGTAACAACCGCCCCTCGGTTGCTACTATTTTTTTAAAATCAATTTTGAACAAGTACCAACTTAATCAAATGGGCATCTTCCATATAGTTTAGAGGAGCTAACTTCAAAACTTCACCATTCATCATGGTGGCATCAACTTGGCCTTGCCACTTATATGGTTACACATAGGAGTGGTAAGCTCCCAAGGTTAAGGTCAATCCTAGACCTAGACCTAAGCCTCAAGGGTTCAAACCTGATGACCTTGCCTACATATCCTTTTGTAGGAAATCAAAGGATTCATAGTTCACCGAACAAGGTTAGAGGGAGTTCATTCTCTCCTCTTATATGAGATATTCAATCTCTCTTACACCATGACTATTTATAAAACAGTCCAATCGTAATATAATGATATCAACTCATCATCAAGTGTTGGTTCCATACCAAACATTGTTGCAAGAATGGAAAGAGGAATAAAAGTGTTGTCATTGATGTCAACCGGCCAGCTGGTTATCTACTAGTTTTTGTTGATTATATATGTTGAGGATATTGAGAAAATTGTATTAAAAGAAGGTTACAGGTATTCAACTGTTGAGGATGTTGGTCCAATACTTGTGAACTATGTTTTTTGTGTTCTGGCTGAGGTTCGGAAGAATTGTTGTTGGTCCATATTTCTCTTTGTGGTTCTAGATTTGTGTTGCATTGGTTCTATTGAAGATGGTTTCGACATTTGGAAGTATCGAGCTTAATTGATCTATGTGTTTTACACTAGTTTGGTCGACCGTGTGTCAAGAACTATCTTCGAAGTTGATGAAGTGTGTTGGATCTATTATGGGTCCCAGTGAAGCGTTTGTTTGGGATGCCCTCATTCTAATTCCACCCTAGGATGTTTGACTTTGACCTAATTTGAATTTGAAGTTGGATGTATGACTTTGTATCCTTTCAAAGATGGAGATGGTATAAATATAGAATGTGCTAGCAATGAAAATTGTACATAAGAAAAGAAAGAAGATAAGTGAAAGAGAAGACATGACTTTGATGCTATTTTATAAGTGTGTGAGTTATGTGTGTGGTTGATCAGTGGGAAGCTTAACGCTGAGTTTCTCGATGCAGTGAGAAGAAGGAGAACTCTGTCATTCATACAAGTTGATCAGTGATTGTGGTAGAATCCTTTGTTGCATTGGGATTGTTGTCTCTTTGTAACAAATCTTATTTGTCTTCTTTGTATCTCTATGGCAATGAGCCATTCGGGTTGCAGCCCTATGGACAATGAGTCCTTATTTTAGGTAGTGAGCCTTTTCTCAGGCAGTGAGCCTTATTTTAGGCAGTGAGCCTTTTGTAATTGGTTTTGATATTCTCTATAGTGTGAGTTAATACTCACCGTGGCTTTTGCCTCATTGGGTTTTCCACGTAAATCTGGTGTTGTTGTGTTTTGTGCATTTGCATTTGATGCTTAATCACTTAATTAGTTTATGTGTTAGTTCTCGTAATTTAATTTTAGGTTATAATCTGTGAAAAATGATTCACCCCCCTCTCAGTTATCTTATCCAACAATTGGTATCAGAGCTTGGTTCCTTGGTGAAGAGCTTAACCGCTTGAGGAAGGTCTGGGATGGCTAACAAAATTATCTATGATTATCTGAGGTTTGACGGAACTAATTATGGTATTCGAAAAGTATTGCGGATACGATATAGAGAAAGCTTATAAGAAACCCTACACTCCTCCTACTAATGGTTCGAGTACACCCAAAGAAATTAGAGCACACGAAGCTAATAATAAGACAAATTTCATCTTGAAGAATAGTTTGGTACATTCCGAGTTGATTAAGGTTTAGAATTTGAAGACAACTAAGGAAGTCTGGGATGCTTTAGAAAGAGTACACGCTGGTGATGAGAGGGTAAAAGAGGAAAAATTATAAAATTTGGAAACCCAGTTTGATCTTATACATATGTCTGAAGATGAGAATGTTAAAGCCTATGCACATAGATTGGATGAGGTAGTGGCTGGAATGTGATCCCTTGGTGCTACTATAGATGAAACCAAAATTATAAAGAAGATTCTAAAAATTCTTCCTGATGCTTACAATGAAAAGGTGAGTGCTATTGAGCAGACTATAGATTATAAGACTTGTACTAAGGACCTGTTGCTAGGATTTTTGACATCTTTTGAGATGAGGAAGTTGAATCTAAGAAGTGGAGGTAAAACAAAGACTACTTTTAAAGCTACAAAAGATGAAGATTTGTCAGATGATGAAATTTTTGATGAAATTGAGGTTAATTTTGTAAGAAGAATGAGAAAAGGATCTGATAAGTATGAAGGTAAATTTCCCTTTAAGTGTTTTAGTTGTGGAGAAATTGGTCACTATGTTGCAAAGTGTCTAGAAAGAGCTAGAAAGAATAAACAAAGATATGAGAAAGAAAAGAAAGGAAAGAAGATTAACAGAGCTTACAATGTTAATGAGAATGCTATTATTTCAGATAAAGATTCAGAATACGAAGATCCATATGACAATGAATGCTTATTCTTGGCGATTAAGGATGAACCTACTTCTACTAATTCAGAAAAAAAAAAAACAATCAAAGGAAAGTCCTCCAGAGAAGGAGAAGGAGAAGAAGAAAAATGAAGGCATGGTTATCTCTGCCCTACATTCTAAACAAGAAAATAATTTTGGGTAGTTGATAGTGGTTGTTCACATCACATGACTAGTGACAAGAGTAAATTTGTGAAACTTGAGAAATATGATGGAGGTCTGGTTATGTTTGGAGATGATACCGGTGCTAAAATCTGTGGGATAGGTTCAACAAGTTTTGATGGCAAGCATCATACTGACAATGTTTATTATGTTAAGGGTTTAAAACATAATCTTTTGAGTGTTGGTCAGATGTGCAGAAAAGGATATGATCTTGTTTTTAAGGATGAGAAATGTGAGATTCATAAAGGATCTGAAACATTGATTTCTATAGGAAAAAAATCTGAAGGGAATATCTATCAACTTAAAGGTGTTGATGGACAATGTTTTATGACTCAGATAAATGATATTTGGTTATGGCACAGGAGAATGTCACATGAATTTTGATAACTTGGCAATTATTTTTGTTCAGGTTGTGAGAGATCTACCGAGAATTACAAAGCCTATAAATGTTATCTACAAGAATTGCCAGTTTGAGAAGCAAACAAGAAATCATTATAGATCAAGAGAATAATCTACTACTGGATTGATGGATTTGGTTCATATAGATCTTTTTCATCCCATTAGAGTGCGAATTATACTTGGTGAAAGGTACTTTATGCTTTTAATTGATGATTGTATGGGTTACATTTCTAAGAGAGAAATAAGATGCATTAGATAGATTCAAGGCATTCAAGGCTATGGTTGAAAATGAAGTGAATTTGAAGATAAAATTCTTGAGATCTGACAGAGGTGGGGAATGAAAATCCTATGAGTTCAATATGTTTTGTGAAGTGCATGATATAAAGAGACAACTATCTGCTTTGAGAACTCCTTAGCAAAATGGAGTTGTTGAAAGGAAAAATATAACAGTTCAAGAAGTTGCTAGGTCAATGATCATTGAAGCCATATTACTGGAAGTTTACTATAAATAAGTTATTCACACTGTTGTATATGTATTCAATTGAGTTCAGGAAAGAGAAAATAGTACAAAGAATCCCTATGAGCTATGGCACGAAATAATTCCTACAGTCAAATATTTCAAGGTATTCAAAAGCAAATGCTATATAATAAGAGATGAGGAAACTTTGGGTAAGCTTGATGCAAGAAGTGATCAAGGAATATTTCTTGGAAACTCTACTAAAATCAAGGCATACAGATGTTTCAACAAAAGATTGAGGAAAATTGTAGAAAGCTTGAATGTGAAGGTTGATGAAATAGTGAAGAATTCTATTGATATTGATGGGTATGTGTCTAATGAACATGACTATGTAAGAACAAAATAAATTATGGAAGAACAAGATAAAGGTGAGAAAGAAAAGTAGAATGAAAAAAATGAAAGTGAAGAAGATGCTTTGATGATGTCCCCTTGGACACCGAAATATGTACAAAGAAATCATTCAGAAAGTCCAATTATTGGAGACAAGGCAAAAGGTGTGTTAACCAGAAGAAAAGTTGATGCTAAAGTAAATTTGTGCTTATTCTCTGAGATTGAGTTGAAGTCAGTAAGTGAAGCCTATAAGGATGAACATTGGAAGGAAGAAATGAAAGAAGAAATTTTGTAGATTGAGAAGAATCAAACTTGGGAATTGGTCCCATGACCGGCATACAAAAATATCATTGGATCAAAATGGGTATTCAGAAATAAGTTGAATGAGAACGAGAAAGTTGTTAGAAACAAAGAAAGGCTTGTGTGTAAAGGCTACTCACAATTGGAAGGTATAGATTTTTAGGATACTTTTTCCCCAGTAGCAAGAATGGAAGCTATAAGGATGTTCTTGGCATTAGATGCTTATAAAGATTTCAAATTCTATCAAATGGATGTCAAGTCAACATTTTTGAATGGTGAACTAGAAGAAGAGGTCTACATGGAACAACCAGAAGGATTTCAGTTAACAAATCAACCAGATATGGTGTACAAATTGAAGAAATTTTTATATGGATTGAAGTAAGATCTTAGAGCCTGGTATGCAAGTCTAGATAAGTATTTGAGTCAACAAAGATTTAACGAAGGCACGACAGACAGTAATTTATATTTGAAAGCTGAAAATGAAAAAGTCTTGATTGTAGTTGTATATGTTGATGATATTATCTTTGGAGGAAATGAAAATATGTGCAAGATTTTTGTGGAAGAGATGCAGAAAGAATTTGAAATTTCTATGTTTGGCGAGATGAATTTCTTTCTTGGGCTACAAATTAATCAATTAGAGAAAGGAATTTTCATTTCACAATCTAAGTATGTGAAAGATATGTTGAAAATATTTGGGATAGATGGTTCCAAACCGGTAAGTACTCCTATGGTGATTGGTTGCAAGTTGGGTAAAGATGATGATTCACCTAAGGTTGATCAAAGCAAGTATAGATCTATGATTGGTGAACTACTATATTTGACTGCTACTAGACTAGATATTATGCATGTGGTTTTTCTTTTGGCTAGATTTCAAGAAGATCCAAAGGAAAAACATGTTACTACAATTAAAATAATATTTAGATATTTGAATGGCACTCCAGGTTATGGATTACGCTATCCTAAAGACACTGAATTTGCACTTAGTGCTTATATAGATGCATATTGGGCCAAAAGTATAGATGACAGAAAGAGTACAAGCGGTGGTGCATGCTTTCTTCGATGTAGATTGGTGGCATGGTTGAGTAAGAAGCAAGATTTGGTGTCTTTGTCTAATGTTGAAGCTGAGTATATTGCTCCTACATCTTGTTGTACACAAGTTTTATGGATGAAACATACAGTGAAGGATATCATAGTGTTGTATGATTATCCTATTTCTATCTTATGTGATAATACAAATGCAATTAACATTTTGAAGAATCTTGTAATGCACTCGAGAATGGAGCATATATCTATCAGGTATCATTTCTTGAGAGAGGTCATGGAGAATGAAGTCAAGCTTGAGTATGTTTTGACAAAGGATCAGATTGTGGATATATTTAAAAAGGCTCTTCCTAAAGATACTTTTGAGTATCTTTGGGATAAGCTAGGGGTTATTTCCCCTTCTTTTAAAAACTAAGATGCATTTGGAGATGCATTAGTCTGGTTGATTCATGGTTCTATTTTTTTTACTGATGTTTTTGGTGGCTACCTCTCAGGGGGAGCAAGCGGTTTTAAGTATTGTCATTATGAGTATTATTTTTTCATGTCAAAGGAAGTTTCAATGAACATATCTTTTTCCTTTGCCATTGATGTCAAAGGGGGAGAGAGAGAGCATGTGAAAAAGAGAGAGAGAGAGAGAGAGAGAGAGAGAGAGAGAGAGAGAGAGAGAGAGAGAGAGCATGTGAAAAGAGAGAGAGATCATGTGAAGAGGAAATAAAGCTAATAAGAGAAAGGAGTTAATGAGGAAGTTGATCTTCTTAAGGGAAGAAGCAAAAGAAAAACTCTTGAGAAGTATTGTGTATCTTTGATGGTTTTTCACATCATGTGTTTCCATCAATGACAAAGGGGGAGATTGTTGCAAGAATGGAAAGATGAATGAAAGTGTTATCATTGATGTCAACCAGTCATCTGGTTATACTAGTTGTTATTGACTGTATATGTTAAGGATATTGAGAAAATTGTATTAAAAGAAGGTTACAGGTATTCAACTATTGAGGATGTTGGTCTGATACTTGTGAACTATGTTTTTCTGTGTTCTGACTAAGGTCTAGGAGAATTGTTGGTCTGGATTTCTCTTTGTGGTTCTAGAGTTGTGTTTCCCTAGTTCTATTGAAGATGGTTTCGGCATTTGGAAGTATCGAGCTTAATTGGTCTATGTGTTTTACACTAGTTTGGTTGACCATGTGTCAAGCACTATCTTTGAAGTTGATAAAGCGTGTTGGATCTATTATGGGTCCTAGTGAAGCGTGTGTTTGGGTCACTTTCATTCTAATTCCACCCTAGGAGTTTTGGCACCAACCTAATTTTAATTTGAAGTTGGATGGTCAACTTTGTATCCTTTCAAAGTTGGAGATGGTATAAATATAGAATGTGCTAGTAATGAAAATTATACATAAGAAAAGAAGGAAGATAAATGAAAGAGAAGACGCGAATTTGATGCTATTTTGTAAGTGTGTGAGTTATGTGTGTGGTTGATCAATGTGAAGCTTAACGTTGAGTTTCCAGATGCAGTGAGCAGAAGGAGAACTCTATCATTCATGCAAGTTGATAAGTGATTGTGGTGGAATCCTTTGTTGCATTGAGATTGTTGTCTCTCTGTAACAAGTCTTCTTTGTCTGAACTTTGCATCTTTGTTGTAGTGATCCATTTGAGTTGTAGCCCTATGGATAGTGAGTATAAACAGTGAGTCCTTATTCCAAGCAGTGAGCCTTATCTCAGGTAGTGAGCCTTAGTTCAGGCAATGAGCCTTCTTTCAGGCAATGAGCCTTCTTTCAGGCAATGAGCCTTTTGTAATCGGTTTTGATATTCTCTATAGTGTGATTTAATCCTCATCGTGGTTTTTCCCTCATTGGGTTTTCCACGTAAATCTAGTGTTGTTGTCTTTTTTGCATTGGCATTCGGTTTTGATATTCTCTATAGTGTGATTTAATCCTCATCATGGTTTTTCCCTCATTGGGTTTTCCATGTAAATCTAGTGTTGTTGTCTTTTTTGCATTGGCATTTGATGGTTAATCACTTATTCAGTTTATGTGTTAGTTCTGGTAATTGAATTTTAGGTTATAATCTATGACAACTAATTCACCCCCCTCTCAGTTGTCCTATCCAACAAACATTACCAATCAATAGTGTACAAACATACACAAATACACAAGGGTCTTATCATTCTATAATCTCCCAAATCCCATAGGGAGTGACTCGAGTGCACATCACCTATACACAAGGTGACTAGTTCATACACAAATCACATATATGTAGTGATTGGTTCCAACATACATCACATATACATAGTGACTAGCTACAACATATATCATATACAAAGTGACTAGCTCCTTCATGTCATATATACATAGTGACTAGCTCCAACATATGTCACATATACATCATGACTAGCTCTAGCATATATCATATATACATAGTGACTAGCTCTAGCATACACCACATATACATAGTGACTAGCTCTATCATAAATCATAAATACGAGCAATGACTAGTTTCAACATATATCATATATACACAGTGACTAGCTCATGTGTACATCACAAGTACATTTGTGGCGGGCTCATATGTACATCACATCACAAAAGTCACTAGCTCATATATACATCACAAGTACATTAGTGACGGGCTCATATGTACATCACATCACAACAATGACTAGATCATATGTACATCACATCACATTAATGACTAGCTCATTTGTACATCACAAGTACATTAGTGAAGGGCTTATTGTACATCACATCACAATAGTGACTAGCTCATACGTGTATCACAAGTACATTAGTGATGGGCTCATATGTACATCACATTATAACAATGACTAGTTTATACATACATCACAAGTACATTAGTGACGGGATCATATGTATATCACATCACAATAGTGACTAGCTCATACGTACATCACAAGTACATTAGTGATGGGATCATATGTACATCATAAGTAAAATAGTGACTGGATCACACATTCACATTGGATGAGACACACTTGCCCTTAGTGCATCCTAGATAGAAAAGGGATGTTGGTGCATTGCACACTACACCATGGGTCCCATCCTTTTCCTCAGGATTTTGCACCATTGGACAATAGGGAAGAGGATTCGGTGCATCTCATACTACATTGAGGGTCCACCCTCAACTCAACAGGGTCAAGGATACCATTTCCACATCAAGATATGCCAAAACTATACTATGAGGTTGGTCCAACTATTTCCTACCTATTCTTCATTAGAAACTCTCTTCCTTGTAATCCATTGAATGGATAAGCAACCAAGGTCATCCATCATTGGCATAGTATTCTCCTTGACTACTGTCTATCTTGAGCATCGTAGTTCTGATTCTTGACTACTTTCAATCTCGATCATAATAGTATTGCTCCTTGAATACTATCAATCTCGAGCATAATAGTATTGCTCCTTGACTACTGTCAATCTCGACCATAATAATACTGCTCCTTGATACTTGTCAATCTCGAGCATAATATTTTTGCTCCTTGACACCTGTCAATCTCAAGGATAATAGTACTTCTCCTTGGCGCTTTTCAACCTCAAGAATAATAGTATTGATCCTTGACTACTATCAATCTCAAGTATCATAATATTGCTCCTTGACTTATGCTTAGCACTATAACTAGAGGATGGAACCCCCCTTTTTTTCCCTTCTCCCCCTCTAGCAATTTCTTGCAAAATTTTGCATTTTTGAGCTTGGGTTGAAGATGAAAATGGAATCAACTTCATAGACCCAACTGGATGATGGTAGTCCTCGAAACGAGCTATTTAGATTTTGGTTTTATTATGTATTTTTTTTAGTTTAATTAAACATATGATTTTCACTAAAAATCAAGCTCTATGTTCTGCACATGTGGAAAAATAGTAGATTATAAAAAAAATATGAAAAATATGTTTGAGCTAGGTATTGATGTCCTTGATCCAACAAAAGAAATTAAATTTCGATACATACAAATTTTTTTATGTTGTATACAATCTTCCTATGTCTAAATTGTAATTGGTTTGACTTCAAAACTTGATTAAGAAAAAAATATCCAATAAAACACTATGAAACCAAATGAATGTGCTAGATATCGTAGTTACAAATCTAAATTCAAAAAATATATAATTTTATCCTTCATAGAAAAAAAATTATGTTGTGTATGGTGAACATCACTCTTTAAAAATGGTGTTTACTGTTAAAAACTAGTTTTCGAAGGAGATGGAAAAAGAAATGAAATCTGATTCCAAAAAAGTTAAAAATGTATATTTAGAATCTACAGACAAAATGTCACAAATAACTAGTTTGCATCATCTCCAAATTCCTCATGGTTTAGCAGCTATAGGTGCCCGAAAGTGAAGATTTAGTTAAAAAAAAAATAGTTCAATTTCTAGTTTGGCCAAAAAATGTGAACCACTATTGTGGGATCGCCCAGAAACTAAGACAGATAAGGAAGTGAGCAATGAACAAGAATGGATAGATCTTATGGAAGAAGAATTGAAATAGATCTTGAAGAATGAAATTTGGGAACTTGTACCAATGCCTAAGGACAAAAATGTGATTGAAACCAAGTGGGTGTTTATAAAAAAGTTGAATGAAGAAGGTGAAGTGAATAGAAATAAATCAAGACTTGTGTGTTAAGGTTATGCTCAAGTTGAAGGTGTAGATTTTGAAGATACATTTGCTCTGGTAACAAGACTGGAGGCAATCAATTTTTTATAGCTTTGTCAGCTTACAAGAACTTCAATGTGTATCAGATGGATGTGAAGTCAACATTTTTGAATTGACAGCTTGAAGAAGAAGTTTGTATTGAGCAACCAAAAGGATTTTAATGCACTAACAATCTAGACTATGTTTTGCAGATTGAAAAAGGCTTTGTATGGTCTCAAGAAAGCTCCTAGAGCTCGGTATGCAAGGTTGGATGGATGTTTGTAGTATCAAGGATTTTGAAGAGGTTGTGTGGACATTTGTACATCAAAACAGAAGGAGAACAAATGTTGATTGTTGTGGTCTATATTGATGACATAATTTTTGGAGGAAACAGTGATGAAATGTGTAAAAAAAATTAGAAGGCTATGCAGAATGAGTTTGATATGTCTATGTTAGGAGAATTATCTTTCTTCTTGGGGTTATAGATTGTTCAATTAGACAAAGGGATTTTTATCTCACAACACAAGTATGTAAGGAGATGTTAAGCAAGTTTGGGATGGAATACTACAAACTTGTTGCAACACCTATGGTTACTGAGTGTAAGTTGAGAAACGATGATGAGTCTGCTCTAGTAGATCAAACTTTGTATCAGTCAATGATTGGAAGTTTTTTGTATGTGATAGGATCTAGATCGGATACCATGTAGGCAGTTGGAATGGTTGCCATATTTTAGGAAGTACCTAAAGAGACTCATGTGAAGGTGGTAAAAAAAATATTCAAGTATTTGAAGGATACTAAAAAAAAAATTCTTTGGTATGCAAACAGTGAAAATTCCACTCTCGTAGCATACATAGATGCAGATTGGGCAGGTTTTGTAGATGACCAGAAGAGCACAAGTGGTAGTGCATTCTTCCTTGGAGGCAGTTTGGTATCATGATTGAGTAATAAGTGGGAATCATTTTCTTTATCTAAAACGGAAGTAGAATACATTGTTGCAGCATCATGTTGCACTCAGGTGCTTTGGATGAAGCAAAAATTGAAGGAGATGAAGGTTGAATTTGAAGATCCTATCACTATTCTTTATGATAATACAAGTGCAATAAACATTTCAAAGAATCTAGTGATGCACTCAAGAACAAAACACATTGTAATAAAATATCATTTCTTGAGAGAGAAGGTTGTAGAGAAAGAGGTCAAGTTGGAATATGTGGACACAAAGGAACGATTTGTAGACATATTCATGAAGGCACTTCCTAAGGAGACATTTGAGTTTCTTCGAAAAAAGTTGGGATTTGTTACTCCCTCTTATTAACTCAAGAGGGAAGCATACGGTGAGGGGTAGCTTGGTCTCCCTACCACAAGAAGGGTTGGTGCTCTTGCAGTGTGTTTTTCAAATATTTTGGTGCATAGACTTAGGGGGAGTCTATCTAGAAATAGGGTTTCAAATGTGGCAGTATACCATTCAAAGAGAGAAAGTGAGCATATAGATGTTGATCCTTTGCCATTGATGTCAAAGTGGGAGAAAGTGAGCTCAAAATGCTAAATTGCTTAGAAAGAATAACTATGAGCTTGGGAGAAAGCGAGTTCAAGATGTTGAATTGCTCAGAAAGAATATATCCCAAATAGGGGGAGAAAGAGTTGAATTGAGGAGATGTTAAATATGGAGAAGATGAATTTTGAATTTCTCAGAAAGAATAACTATATTTTCTTTCTCTTTCTTCAATGACATATTTTTCACGAGGGGAGTGATTGGAACAACACATGAATCATTCAGACTTATTCTTTATATTGTTCTGGTGTGTGTTTTGGTGGTCCTAGAATTTTGTTGTTTTCCATCAATGGCAAAGGGGGAGATTGTTGAGCATAGGTTTTCATTGATGTCAAACTGATGTCAACAGGTCATTGCTACTGTCAATGGTTATCAAAGGGTGTCAAGGCTATCAGATGTGAAGGTTATCAAAGTTGAAGAAAGATTGTAGGAATACAAGTATTTACAACAATCTAAAGGTTTTAGTAGTGTGTTGGTTGATAGTTTGTAGGTTGTCTAATAATCATATCTTGTATCATGTTTTTCATGGCGTAATTGCTCTCAGATAGTTCATGTATTTATCATACCATGTTGGGTATGTAGTCAGAAATGTTTGTGGTGGTCCGGGAGGATATTTTTTGGATAGAGAGATTACTTAATATGGTTGGCATTTATTTCAGAAATGGGTTGTAGCATTGTGGTTTGGAAGGAGAGTATGCCTACACTAGTTTTATCATGCTCCTGATTGTTTGGTGGCACAGATCAGTGTGCAAGGAGTTTGAATTATCAAAAGTCTCATCAAGCTATTCTGAGTTCAAGGCAAGTGCAGTAATGGCTACAAGTGTGTGGTAGCGGTTTCAAGTGTGTGGAGTGAGGATAAGACCTATTTAAGGTTCCCTTAGTGCCTCAATATGTCAAGTGTTTTTGGTAGCAAGATTGGACCCTTGTATTACATGTTTCATGTAATTTGAATTTAGGTCCATCCTATGTTGTCTAGGTTGGTGTAGATCCCTAGACAACATAAAAGAGTGTCAATGTAGTGTCATGTATATATTTTAAATGTTCAAATGCATCTATGCATCATTGAGAGTATAAGTATCAGTTGATCAGTTTCCGTGAAAGTAACAGAGTGCATCCATTCATGATCACTATGAAAGTACTTAGTGGGATGTATATTTGTGTCGTAGAAAAAGCGTGAAGAAAAGAGATTTGTGTCACATCTCAAATCCACCAATATTTTTATTTTGGTAGGTTGGTGCCTAAATCATGTTGTATTGTTCCGGCAAGGATTGGTGTCTTTATTCCAGTGGGGATTGGTGTCTCATGTAGGTTGGTGCCTACCAAATCATTTGGGGATTGGTGTCTCTTGGAGGTTGGTTTGTACTAAATCATTTAGGGATTAGTGTCTTCAGTAGGTTGGTTCCTACTTCATATTGTAAATATTCATTATTATATTTCTGCTTGTGAGAGCTTCACATCATTTTTTTCCCTTTTTAGGTTTCCATGTAAAAATCTGGTGTTGTGTGTGATCTTGTGTTGTGTTATGATTATTTTAATTTTGGTTTGGTGCTCTTCATGTTAAAAATATATTAAGTAGTTGGAAAGGTTTCCAAAATTATTTAATCTACTATTCCCCCCTTCTCAGTAGATTGTATGCCCTTTAGTAACCACTACCAAGTAGTCAAATCCATTCCCTTCATTCAACTTACTATTTATAAACACATTATGTATTAAATATAGGTTATCAAATTTTCCTAACTCTTCCATAACCATCTAATACCCATTTTGGCCTCATTTGAAGCCTATTGAAGAGAGAAGGTCAAACCAACTAGGAACAACCCCAAAATCTGGGAGCTATCCTCCCCTAGACCCTCCCCCTATGGACTTGAGGTCACAAAGGCATCCTTTTCCCAAGGATTTCCTATGTACCCGCTTCCAAATGGATCAAAGTCACATGTAGTTCTCCTCACAAGGTCTCTCAAAGGACCTACTCATAGGTTCCCATAATCAAGGTGTGATTAATGATTCCCTTCAATTACCAACACTAAGTTCATAATTTAGCAACCTATACCATGATATATCCATCCCAGGATAATGAGAGCTCAAATCAAACCTTGCCACAAATTTTATTCTTAATTCAACTTGCACATCCCAAAATATCATATAGGTCATCTCCTTGACACAAGGTTAGGTCGATTACTTAATAGGATTTCCTCTTTGTTTACATAAACCATGTTTATCATTGGATCAAGACACTAGGCCATAGTGGATACATAAACTTCAAGTTACTTATTGGAATCATAATCATCCTATCCCATAGTTATATCTTGATACAAATCCTTATAATATTTTTATTTTGCAAGCTCAACCACACCCCTTAGGAACCATGTCAGGATCCATTATTGCTTCTTAATTAAGCATACCATGATGCACTAGAAGGTATTATTTATCCATGAAACTCTACAATCCTAACCCATTCACAGGGGATGTATTAGTAATAGTGTGTAGAAGGTAATATATTTATAGCAAGTCTAGATTAGAATTTCCCAAATGATCACATAATTACATACATGATATCTTCTCAATATTTACAAGTATCTAGAACCTCATAGCTATTGAACTTTAAGTCACATTGATACCGAGTATAGGGAATTTGATTATAGCTATTGGGGAATTAATATTACTTCTAGAATAATGGAATTAGAACTCCTAAATAACATTTCCATTAATTTCAAGACATCTAGGAACTCTTCACACAACTCTTTGCAACTCATAATAAATCTAGCATTTTTGGTTTAAAAACTACCCTGAATAGTCAATGCAATAGAATATTAATATCATAAGTTAATCTTCAAAATTCCTTCTTGCATAGGAGATGGTTGTTTGTAAGACCTCAAAGTAGCAAGAAAGTTCTACTGATTCCCATAGCCATGTGTTTTCCCATACTGATGTCAAGTGTAACTTGTATCACGAAGATTCAATTTAAGATTCAGTCAAATATTCTTCAAGTAATTCAATTCTATCAACTTTGAACATATATATTAAGGGCACTAAATTCAAAAGGTTTACTCATGAATACCCCACTTGTTAAAGTAGTGAATTATTTTATACCTTGTAAGGTATAAATTCATGAGTCTCACCCTACAACATGTAATAATAGGTTTCATGCACATGTAGTTTTATATTTTCATATTTAGGACTCCTCATTTAATATATAAACATGATCAAATGTCAAGAATCAATATTCAATGCTCGCACTACCAAGATGAAATGTACCAAACATGATAACTACTCCCTTAATAGTGATAATCTATTTATCAATATGTAGTGAACAATTATAGCATGCAATATCTTACCCTTCCATCTTTAAAATATCAAAGAGAATAACCCTTAGATTTTAGAAGTGCAATCTAGGATATAGATATAGGCCTTTTAACATTTATGAGATAATACTATTATTTATTTCTTTATTTTCCTCTAATCTTAAGGAGAACTCTACTATTCCAAGAAGGAAAATTTCAATCTTTTATCTACTAAGTAATGCTTATGGTATGATTACAATAATACAGTACATTGTTGATGTTTCTTTAAGGTGTTAGGCACTAGGATGTATTTTGTTTTATAGTGTAACATTATCTTGAAGATTATTCAAGTGCCTTGGTTTCTATTTATTTATTTTATTTATCAATTGTGAATGACCTTTGCATATATTCAAAGTCCAAAATATACATAGGAATATACATGCTCTTCATACAATGGGTTATGCATCCAAATCTATGGACATATACCTACATGTGTAAGGAAATAGTGTATACAAATCCTATACATACATATTCACAAAGGAATTACAAAGTGTTTTAGATTGTACTTAGTGCTAGAAGGGTCACAGGGCACTTAAGTTTGCAACCATTTCATGAAGGATGGGCAGTTTTATAAACATATAAATATTATCTATCTGTAGACACCTAAATTTGACCCTTTACACAAGGTCAAATTTATCCCTTTCATTAATCCACTTCATCCCCTTCATCAAACGTTAATTAAATTATTTATTTAATTAATGTTCCCCTTTTCCCTAACGTTCCTAAGGTATTTAATTTAATTAATTAAATACTTTATACATTAGACCACTTCATCTCTAAATTAAATAAATGCAATCAATTTATTTAATTTAGTCAATTATCTTTTTTATTTTTAATTCATTATTTCTCTCTCCTTGTTACATCCTCCATAACCCTTTCACTAAGCTAGATTAATTTAATTAATTCTTTATTAAGATGTGCATATCCTTAATTAGGATTAATGTCACATCCTCCACAACTTTCCACTTTCCTCTAATCATCATTAATTAGCCCAATCACCTGTTTGCACAATCCTAATCCTAATGGGTTGACCTCTTCTCCATGTGAATTAAAAATTCACACTTATTCCCCCCATGCATTTGTCTTCACCATGACATCTCATATGTCACATTGTACCCAAAAGACAAGGACCTCTTTTAGGGGAATCTTGTCTTACCCTTTGGTCTCTTCCAAAAAGTGAATTAAAAATTAACTTTTATTCCTCCAAGGCCATCTCCAATCCCTATGTTGATAAGGGTGGACTTTCTAAAAGTCATCACTTGTCACTTTTAGCCCCACTTGGGACAAGGGATAACCTTTTGGGGAAATTCTCTCCCATCCCAAGGTACCTTGGGACCACATCACCCTCTCCATGTCATTTGTACCCTTTCCATCTCACCTTATCCTTTGGACACTTCACTAGCCACATGTCAAGATGTGAGGGCTTGTGAGTCCTCAACTCACCATAACCCTCCATCTTGGCCATGGTGGTTCAATCTTGACCATTGAATTCTCTAGCTCCTATAAATACCCCCTCTTGCATGTTCTAAGGGACATTATGCATTTTGTAAGAGACTTATGATCGTAAGCCATTTGAGCCTTCATACTTTTATCACATCACTTTTGCATTCAATATTCATCCATCTTAGCCATTTGCATCCGCATTTGCATTTCAATCACTTTGCATCACATTGCCATCAAGGAGCATACACTTCCATCTACATCAAGGGCCAACCAAGGGATCAACACGAAGAAAAGGTATTCTCGGTTGTTTGTCTTTATCTTCCTTTTTGTTTGTGTTTAACACGGCCCAATCTTGAGGTGTTAGGTGTTATTTTCTTATCTTGCATTCTACTTCATTTTGCATCATTAGATAGGTGTATTTCCCTTGTTCACATTTCTGGCACGCCCGATGGGACCCATGTCACGTGTCTTTTATTTAACATTTTTTGTTGTTTAAAGTTTTACAGATTCTGACACAGAAGATCGACTACGCCCAGGAGGGGTGTCAACGCCCAAACAACAAATTGTTCTGTTGCTATTTTTTAGTATTTTCTGACCCCTAATTTACTGCAGGTTCATAGAAGACCGACTATGCCCAGGAGGGGCAGCCATGCCCAAACAACGTACTGTTTTGCTACTATTTTTAGTATTTTCTGACCCCTAGTTTCCTATAGGTTCACAAAAGACCGACTACGCCTAAGATGGACGACCACGCCCAAACAACAGACTGTTCTGCTGCTATTTTTAGTATTTTTTGACCCCTGATTTCTTGCAAATTCATAGAAGACCGAGTATGCCCAGGAGGAGCGGCCACACCCAAACAACAAACTATTTTGCTATTGTTTTCACCATTTTCTAACCCCTGATTTCCTGTAGGTTAACAGAAGATCGACTAAGCGAAGGAGGGGCAGCCACGCCCAAACAACACACTGTTATGTTGTTGTTTTCATTATTTTTTTACCCTTGGTTACTCGTAGGCTCACAAAAGATCGACTACGCCCAGGAGAGGTGGCCACGCCCAAACAATAGACTATTCTGCTATTGTTTTCATTATTTTCTGACCCCTATTTACTTGCAGGTTCACAAAAGATCGACTACGCCCAGGAGGGGCGATCATGCCCAAAATATAGAGGCAGCCATGCCTGAAAATAGAATCCACTTGTCAAAGACAAAGAACAAAAATACTGACAAGTGTGTAGGAGGTGGAGAAACTGTGTTTAATTGATTTTGTACTTTCATTTCTATAAACTAGGAACATAGTTTAATTAAAGGTCAAAGAATCTACTTGCTGTGTTTGGAGTGGGCTACTGATGTATCCAATCCCCTTGCACCATTTGGCGATCCTAGGTGAAGAGAAATCGTAGTCCACTTAGTTATTTTTACCCCCCTTTTCATTTTATTAGTGGGACCTGCTTGGGGATTTCATCACCCTAAGGGATGATTCCAACTACATGTATCAGTGGGGTATATAAAAGGGGGAGGTGAAAGCTATACCTCAATCCAATCGCGTTGTAATTGGCGGAGCGTCAAAGCTAGGGTGACACCTAGATAGACATGAAGAGTTGATCTGAGCTCCCAGTCTCTTGTTGGCTACTCCCGACTCATGCTTGTGACAGATTGGTGTTCACAATTTGGGCCCCACGTACCATGCGTATATCAAGGACACCCTTAGAAACCTTGTTTAGCCTAGATAGATGACTATGTTGGTCATACCTTAACACTAAAATTAGGCTTGTGTTGCTTGAAATGATTTCTTTGTGAAAAACCAGTACTTGTTAGTCAGTTTTGTCCTTTTACTTGATGTTTTCCATCCTTTGCCATCACTAATTTTGACTAAGTTAAGTTCAAACCAGTTCACAGAAGACTGATCTTTCCCTCAAGGGGCGGCCCTTCCCCTTTGTTTCAACTATTTTTTAGCCCGTTTAAATCAAACTTTTTCCAAGTCTCTCCTCTTTGGGCGACCTTGACCTAAGTTTGGGCGGCCTCAACCAAAGGGGTGGCCACGCCCAACCCAAAGGGGCGGCCACGCCCAACACAAAAGATCGACTATACCCAAGGGGCAGCCATGCCCAACACAAAAGACTGACTACGCCCAAGCGACAACCACACCCAACACAAAAGACCGACTATGCCCAAGGGGCGGCCACACCCAACACAAAAGACCGACTATGCCCAAGGGGTGACCACGCCCAACACAAAAGACCAACTACGCCCAAGGGGCGGCCACACCCAACACAAAATACCGACTACGCCCAAGGGGCGGCCACACCCAATACAAAGATTGACTATGCCCAAGGGGCGGCCACGCCCAAACTAAAAGACTGACTACACCCAAGGGGCAGCCATGCTCAACACAAAAGACCGACTACACCCAAGGGGCGGCCACGCCCAACACAAAGGGGTGGCCTTGCCCTAAAGGGGCGGCCTTGCCTCCCGAATAACCTTTTTCGACCTCTGTTCACCAGTTGTTCACCTGTTTCGAGAATTCGTTCACCTATTCCAGCAACCCGTTCATTTGTTCCAAGTGTTGTTCCCTTGTCTGGGGTACCTGTTTACCCCTCCCGACCATCCATCTGTCCATTCTGAATATCCGATCACCGATTCTGAATGGTCATTTCCTCGTTCCGAGCATCCATCAACATTTTTTGAAATTCATTGTTTCATTGACCAAACCACATAGGTGCTTCTTAGAACATCATTGGAGTCCATATCTAGCATCAAATCATCCATCCCAATCATCTAGACTTCGTTTTGAGGATTTTGATTTTTATGTAGAAACTTTCAGAGGCCATAACTTTTGACTCGGGTGTCTGATTGGGCTGAAATTTTTGGGGTGGTTGCGTTATGAGGTGGCATGTGGATTCCCAACTACTTTGAGTAAGTTGGACCCTATTTCGACACATTTTTGGGGCCTCAAACTTTCATCTTGACCCTCAAAATCACAATTAGCATTTTTTTCCAATTTTTGAAAAATCGTTTTCGTTAATAATCGAAATGCGTGTCTCAGATTTGGTATGTTAGTTGGTAATTCATCCTATCTTAGTATTGGGTATTTTTTTGGGAAAAAAATGGACTCTCAAAGGTATGCCTATGAAGTTTTCTAAAATGGCAAAATTTGACAATTTTTGAAAATTGCCAAATCTGGCAAAAATTTGATTGTCAACACCTTACGCCCTCTAGTTAAAACCCCTAAACTTGGTTTCGAATCAATCCTATCATATCCTCTGATCCAATCCCAATCTAAGCTCCAATCCAATTCTAATCTAAGCTTTTATTCAATCCTAATATGAGCTTAACCTGAATCCCAACTTGAGCTTTAGTCTACCTATAGCCTCTTCCAATCCATCCTATTTTTGTATCCATAATATTTTCTTTCCTATTAATCAATATCCATCATGAATCCTTATCCCCCTCTCACACGACCAATAATAGTAGTCAAGGGGAATCCTAACTACTCTGACAACAATAATGAGAGTCTTGTTGATCAAGAAGTATACGATATAGATCCCCTTGATGTTATCATTGCTAGCAAGCTTTCTCCAATCGCCTCCCAAAATCCAACTACTTCTCTGAACTATCCCACCATGTCTTCATCCACATTTAATAATAGTCCTTATGCCCTTGACAAGGGATATCCAACATCCTCACCATCGACATATTCATCATGTCCTCCCTCTCAACCTCTATCCTACCCAGCATCCACATCCTCCTATCCTTATCATCATCAACAATCCCAATACCTCTACCTTAATCCCACATCCCAATCTTCCCATCCTAATCCAACACTCATGCATTCATATCATAACCCACCATCCCAATATTCCTCTTATCCTAATCCACCATCTCAATCTTCTTATCCTAATGCATCATCCATATCCTTCTATGCCAACCCACCATACATGTCTTCCTATGGTAGTCCACCACCTCAATCTTCCTATTCTAATCCAACATCCACACCTTCCTATCAAATTCTCCCATCCCAATATCCTTACATTAATTCCACATCTTTCCATCTTAATCATCCATCCATGTCCTCCTATGAGAACCCGCCACCCACATCTCCCCATCCTAATCCATCATCCACATCTTCCTACTATTATCCATCATCCCAATCTTCTCATCCTAATGTATCATCACCATACCAACCTAATCCAACATTTGCATCCTCCTACATCACTCCCCCTTTCATTGCAATATATCTTAATCCTCCATCTAATCTTAACCCACCTAGTCCTCCAACCACTCCTAGTCCTCCATCTAGTCCCATTCATTCCTCTAATCCTAATCCTAATCCACCCATCCACTCATCTAATCCTCCAATCCCTAACCCTAATCCTCCATCTCCTCTTATTCCTCCATTCATTCCCATCCCCTCATCTAACCCTAATCCACCAATCCCTCATCTTAGTCCTCAAACCATCCCTAATCCTCCATCCCTTCCCATCCCCATGTCTAATGCTAATCCACCAATCCCTAATCCTAGTCCTCCAACCATCCCTAATCCTCCACCCCTTCCCTTCCCCACGTCTAATCCTAATCCACCAATCCATAATCCTAGTCCTCCAACCATCCCTAGTCCTCCATCCATTCCCATCACCCCACCTAATCCTACATCCCTTCCAAACGTTTTCCAAGGACTCATGATAGAAGAGACACCACGCCCTCCTATTCTATCATGTATAGTCACTAGTGATGAGGCCCTCCTTCATCCTACACCTATCACTCCCATTACCATTCCTGACACCATCCAAATGGTTGAGCCCATCCACCCCATCGAATCCATTGAATCCCTATATTCTACTGCTAGATCCACCCAATCCATTAGAGACATCCAATATCCTCCTCCTAGTCCTAATATTACTGAATTGCATGAATCCTTCACTCTTCCATCTTCCCCACTTGAGGAGTCCCCCCAACACTCCTCCACACAAGATGAGTCATGCTAAGAGCTTAATCCAAAGCATACAAACAAAGATCCTACCATCTCATCTACTCCATCGCAAGAACATAGCCTTCCATCCATTCCATCTCATAGTCCCTCTCCTCATCTGAGTCTTGATCCTACCATTCTATTTACCCCATCTCAAGATCACACTAGCTCATCCGCTCCATCCCATGATCCACTTTGCGCTCAAGATCCAATCACCCCATCTCCTGAACCCTTATCACCCACTTCCATAAATCCAGATCTTGTCATACCACCTATTCCTTCTGATCAAGATGCTGCCATCACCTTGTCTTTATCTCATGATCCTTCATTTCCAACTAGTCCTACCATCCCAATGCCACTTTTGTATCACCTTGGTAACATCACCCTCTTCCATGGTGGTATTCTTGTAGAAGAAAAACAAATTATATGCACCACCCTTCCTCCTCCACCTACTAATGGACTCGCATCATGCTGCCAAAAGAATAAGCATCCTACCATAAATCACATGCTCAAGAATATGAACTATCAAGGAAAAGGTTTAGGCCTTCATGAGCAAGGTATTTTAGAACCCATCTAGGTCAAAGAACATCCAGGTGCACACGGTCTTGGATATATTTCCCAAGACTCAAAATCTAAAAATGTTGGTACAACCTGCATACATCCAAAGCGAACATCTTCCAAAGGAATGAGAGGCACTTCTCGTCACTCTACCAAATCATTTTTCACCATCCCTCCTCCTCCATTGTATTACCACAAAACAACCGTTCATCTTCCTCCTTCATCCTCTAAGTCCATTTTGGGTCCTTATGTCCCTTCATCCACCATCACTCATCCTCCATCTACTGCATCTATTTTGGACCCTTGTATCCCAAAATCACCTCCTCCATCTAATCCTCTTCATCCTCTTATCCATCCATCATTTGTCCCGAGCATGCGTCATAAGAATCCTAAATTTATAACTCCTAATCAAGATCAACAAAGGGACCCATCCATGCATGCTATCTCAAATCCTCCACACACACATCATCATCAAACACCTACTTCTATCACTCCATCCACGTCCTCTCCACATCATCCATCTCCCCATACCCATTCCATTGCTACTACAAGCACTTTGGATGCCAAAGATAAAATGTATAAATCCAAACATCCACATGAATCTAAAGCTCATCATGTCCCCTTCAAAAGACATGTTGTAGAAAAGAAAAATAAACTCCAAAATCCAAAACAATCCAAAAGGCCACAAAGGCCCACCAAATAAAAAATCAAAACTATGTGGATCCCAAAGAGAAAATATACCATGCCTTCAAATGAAAAATCCATAATGACATCCAAATTTTCTAATCCCACAACTAATCATTCACATCCTCCATCTCCTAAATTTGTTTTGGGTCCTTATGTCCCACACTTCACTATCCCATCACCTCCATTATCGCCACATTCTCCATTCATCAACCCTCCTATCATTTCACATCCACAACATGTGTCAATGTTGCTCCTAAACACCTTCCCCCATCACACATCCACTCCATCATTCCATCTATACACTTTCCAATACCCCATCCACTATCCCCCATATCTCCCCCATCAAATCCCTTTAATCCATCCTCTTGCCTAATCCATCCATTCTAATAAGGTTGTACCAACATCCAATGGTCACTTTACACATGGGTTCTTATTACCTCATATGAAACTTGATGCTTGAGTCTTTTCTCCATCTGCTTTATCATATGTCTCCTCCATCTCCATTCGTATTTTTGTTTGAAAAGTCCCAAAAGTCAGAAAAATCAAAAAAAGAGAAAAAGAGAAAAAAAAAAAGAAGTAAAAAGAAATAATTTGTCCAATGGTGAAAACTTGGAAAACAAGCGCCTTGGATAAGTACCATGATGAAAACTTAGCAAACAGGTGTCATGCGTAAATCCCCCATCCAGTCTACTTACACAATTGGGGGCAACTTCCACCTATGCATTCATTTCCTCCATCTCCTACATTTACCTATCTTCCACATCCTATCCATCATATCCCATTTCCCCAGTCCCTCCATCTTCCTTTTGATCTTGATAAAGATAAGGGCACCCATATATATGCTTTGGACACCTCTTGGCATACATTCCCCTCATCCATACACTATCATATTCCTTATCCTCCCCATAATTTTATGATCCATGCATATTATCTACATCCATCTACCTTCATCATCCATCCATAATGTCAACACCCATATCCCTTCCTTACCCATATATCCTATCCATGTTCGTCTCACTCCCTTATTCACATCTACCATCCCTCTTGCCTCGTCCCGCATGACATATTTAGAGTGGGGGCATCTTATTTGCAATAGAGTCCTTGGAGACATCGTCCATCCATCCCTCCAAGTAATGCTTTCCACCTCCCCATCCTTTCCATCCTTATCTTCCCATCCCTTTATCCATCTAGTACTTCCTTCCATCTACCAAATCCTTATCTTCCTATACTCTCATCCACTAGTCCTTTTTCATCCTTTCATCCTTATCTAACCATCCCTCTATCTAAATATCTCGCCCATATCCCTATCCTTATCTTCCTATCCATCTTCCTATCCATCTCACTTTATCAAATCCATCCATTTATCTCTATTTTCCTTCCATCTCATCATCCCTTGTCATTGGAATCTAGCTATAGGCTAACCCCATGCAATCCAATTCCATACATTACACTATCATCACTCCTATCTATTCCTCACATCTGTCTCATATCCTATCACTCTTCATCATTCATCTATCCATCATCTCATCCTACCGCTTCATCTTTTGATGATTTGGATAACTATCCCATTCCTGAGCTTCATCTTCTACATATCAACCATCCTCTTCGCATGGCCTATCCTGGCTCATCATATCCGCTCCATCCTTTTATCCATTTATCATGGTCATCTCATCATCCCTTATCCATCCTCTGTCTTTGGTCTTATGTCGAACTACATTGCCCCTACGCTTTCACGTAGGCAAGGTCGGTCATTTGATCCGCCCCTAGGGCATTTATCCGTCTTTTTTTTCCATCCATCAAGGTCTCCATTGTCCTCTTTCCGCTTGTATCCATAGTCTTTTATCGAACTATGAGGGCTTTACACTTTCACATAGGCAAGGCTGATCTTTGATCAAACCTCGAGCCCCTAGGTCTTTAGGGTCTTGTTGTCTTGTCATCCTATCATCTTGTCATCCTATTATCTTGTGTCTCATCATCCTATCATCCTATCATCTTGTCGTGTCATCAAGTATGTCCCTATCTTAGTTGGTACTTACAAACAAAGGTCATTAGTCTCATGAGGTTTACTCGGTTTCAGATATCCTATGTCATGTTGATCAACCAATTTATCCTCCATCTTTTGTCTCAATAGGATGTATCCTTCCTAACAAACCCCATCCATCCTTTTGATCCTTTGGCAAAGGACGTTTGAAATTTGATTGTGATCTTTTGATGCTTTTGACATTTGTTTTATCATTTGAGCTCCCTATCATCACTTGTCAAGGCGGCCATGATCTCTCATATTATGGTGTGTTTTGAATAGTTAACATAGGGGCATATCTTGATCTTTATTGTTGTCTTCTTGGTTGTCCCATGTAGTACCCACCAAGACCCCTGAGGTCTTGTGTTACGCTGGGGCATCCTCTTGTGCTTTTGGTTATCCCAATACCTGGGCTGACCAAAGTCATCACGACTTTGGGGTGTTGGGATAGCCTTCTTGTTTATTGTGTTTGTGTATGCATTAGACATTAATCTTCCTTGGTTCTACATCCCATGGTACCTGGTGTCTTATGCTATAGAAAAAATTAGTGCTCCGAAAATGGCAACTTGCATTGCATTGCATATTTACCTCCATCATCTACATTTATTTTAACCATCTCACATCACCATCCAATCCTAATACATTCAATCTAGCACAAATCATTTAATCACACCCTTGGTCTTGTTCCCAACCTTGCTACAAGCCTTGACCCCATCCTCATCATCATCATCAATGGGATGTATCATTCCCTATCCTTGTGTTGATATGGGATGTATCCTTCCCTCATCAACAACACTCTCCTCGGGATATATCCTTCCCTATCCTTGTGTTGTTTTGGGATGTATCCTTTCGTTATCAACAACACTCCATCGACCATCAATCCATCCTAGCTTGTAGCTTGACTGGGGCAACATCATATTTGTCTTAGAATCCCTTTGTGCTTGCCTTTATCTCTTCATATCATCATCCTCTCTCATCCATCATTTTGCCTCATCCTTCTCATCTACCCTTGCATCATCTCATCCATTTCGAGAGCACACCCGTGTTCTCTTAAACCCGCATATCCTCTCGAGGGGGCATCCTCAATCCCTAATCTTCATCTTCACTCCCATCATCTTTCCTCCTAGTCACTCCTCAAATGACTGGGACGTCTTCATTAATCTAACCATCTTCTTCTAAGTGCTATATTTTAATTTTCTTTGAAATGATGCTACTTCATAACACCATCTCAAAGAGGGGCAAAATGTAGACACCTAAATTTGACCATTTCCATACGGTCATAATCTCGGAATTTATTCGTCTAATCCATCTATATTAATTAAATGACACATTTGATTAATATTATCCCATTTCCCTAAGGTTCCCAAAAGTATTTAATTAAATACTTTGTCCTTTAACATTTCCTCTCTAAATTAAATAAATAAATCAATTTATTTAATTTAGTCAATTACCTTTTTGAATTTTTAATTCATTATTTATCTCTCCTTGTCCCATTCTCCATAATCCTTTCACTAATTTGAGTTAATTTAATTAATCATTCATTAAGATGTGCATATCCTTAATTAGGATTAATGTCACATCCTCTAAATCTAACCACTTGCCTCTAATAATCATTAATTAGCCTAATCACTTACCCTTTCTAGCGTGTCCTTAGGTCAACCTTTCTTGGTATTTACCTTTTTTGGGTTGACCTCTTCCCCATGTGAATTAAAAATTCACACGTATTCCCCCCATGCATTTTTCTTCCCCACGGCATCTCATATTTCACATCGTATCCAAAGGAAAAAGACCCCTTTTAGGGTAATCTTGTCTTACCCTTTGGATTCTTCCAAAAAGTGAATTAAAAATTCACTTTTATTCCTCCAAGGCCTTCACCATCCCCCATGTTGACAAGGGATGACTTTTTAACAGTCATCACTTGTCATTTTCAGCCCCACTTGGAGACAAGGGATAACTTTTTGGGGAAATCCTCTCCCATTGGGACCACGTGGCCTCTTTCATGTCATTTGTACCCTTTCCATCTCACTTTGTCCTTTGGACACTTCACCTGCCACATGGCAAGATGTGAGGGCTTGTGAGTCCTCAACTCACCATAGCCCTCCATCTTGTCTGTGGTGGCTCAATCTTGACCATTGAATCCTCTAGAGAATTCAAATTCTTCTATAAATACCCCCCCTCTTCCTGCATTAAAGGATCGATACCTTATGCATTTTTGTAAGAGACTTATGATCCTAAGCCATTCAAGCCTCCATTAAGCATATTTTGCAACTTGCATCCACTTTATTTTCTCATCATTTACTCTCATCTTGCATTTTCATTTCAATCATTTTCCATCACCTTGCCATCAAGGAGCATACACTTCCATCCAAATTAAAGGCCAACCAAGGAGATCAACATAAAAGGTATAATCATTTCATCGCTTTTCATCTTTCTCTTTTTTTCTTTACTTAGGCTAATCTTTGAGGTGGTCTTGTGTTCTTTCCTTTGCATTTTTAGTTTGCTTTGTATTCTTAGGTAGGAAAAATTCATGCACACATTTCTGGAACGCCCGATGGGACAACTTGGCCTGACCAAAGTCGTGTGACTTTGGGTTGGGCCAGGTTGTCCCTTGGGCATGCCAGAAATGTGTGCATGTGTTTTCCTACCTAAGAATACAAATCTAACTAAAAATGCAAAATAAGAACACAAAACCACCTCAAAGTTAGCCTAAGTAAAGCATAAAAGAGAAAGATGAAAAGCGATGAAATGATTATACCTTTTATGCTTATCTCCTTGGTTGGCCCATGATTTGGATAGAAGTGTATGCTCCTTGATGGCAAGGTGATGGAAAATGATTGAAATGCAAATACAAGATGAGAGTAAATGATGAGAAAATAAAGTGGATGTAAGTTTCAAAATGTGTTTAATGGAGGCTTGAATGGCTTAGGATCATAAGTCTCTTACAAAAATGCATAAGGTCTTGATCCTTTAATGAAGGAAGAGGGGGGGTATTTATAGAAGAATTTGAATTTTCTAAAGGATTCAACGATCAAGATTGAGCCACCATGGACAAGATGGAGGGCTATGGTGAGTTGAGGACTCACAAGCCCTCACATCTTGCAATGTGGCGGGTGAAGTGTCCAAAGGACAAAGTGAGATGGCAAGGGTACGAATGATATGGAAGAGGCCATGTGGTCTCAAGGTACTTGCAAGTACCTTGGGATGGGAGAGAATTTCCCCAAAAAGTTATCCCTTGTCTCCAAGTGGGGCTGAAAATGACAAGTGATGACTTTTAGAAAGTCATCCCTTGTCAACATGGGGGATGGTGAAGGCCTTGGAGGAATAAAAGTGAATTTTTAATTCACTTTTTGGAAGAATCCAAAGGGTAAGACAAGATTCCCCTAAAAGGGGTCTTTGTCATTTGGATACGATGTGACATATGAGATGTCATGGGGAAGACAAATGCATGGGGGGAATAAGTGTGAATTTTTAATTCACATGGGAAAGAGGTCAACCCAAAAAAGGTAAGTACCAAGAAAGGTTGACCTAAGGACATGCTAGAAAGGGTAAGTGATTAGGATTAGGATTGTGCAAACATGTGATTAGGCTAATTAATGATGATTAGAGGCAAGTGGCTAGATTTGGAGGATGTGACATTAATCCTAATTAAGGATATGCACATCTTAAAGAAGGATTAATTAAATTAAACCTAGATTAGTGAAAAGATTATGGAGGATGGGACAAGGAGAGAGAAAGAATGAATTAAAAATTGAAAAGGTCAATTGACTATATTAAATAAATTTATTTATTTATTTAATTTAGAGAGAAAATGTTAAAGGACAAAGTATTTAATTAAATAATTTTGGGAACCTTAGGGAAAGGGGATAATATTAATCAAATGTGTCATTTAAGTAATATAGATGGATTAGAAAAATAAATGTCAAGATTATGACCATATGCAAGTGGTCAAATTTAGGTATCTACACTATCCCAACTATAATTGTGTATGCCCAAACCCAAAAGTGAAGGTATATAATCTTTGAAAATATTAAAACCACTTGCTTGTTTGTGAATCTATATTCCTCCTTCCTCATTGCACCCTCTTCACATGCATACTACAACGAGTCTTTATATCTTTAATATTGTTCTTCCTTCCTATATCTAATTTCAAATTGTTTTCTCCTCCTTATGTTTGATGAAATTACTTCATCCTTAAAACTTTGATGGTTACTCTTTGCCTATTTGAAGCTCCCATTTTAACACAGGCATGAATAATGTTGGCAATGATTAGGGAAATTTAGTTTTTCACCTGCCAATCACATTTTCTTGAAATTTTCTACAACATTTTCAATTAATACATTTTATGCATATCCACATTCAATACTCAAGCACCTCCCTACAACTACACCGAGCTCTGAATCAACTCCTCTTCACTTATCCTCACACTCCTTTCCATTCCCATGGGATTCTTCCTATGACCTCAGCTACTAACATCTTGATAAAAAAATGCATATCTCAAACTACCTAAGAATATAGCTTTATGGAGGTTACGAGTCAAACTTTCCTCTGCATGTCATCAATCACCTCCATACTATAATTCTTGGCAAGTTTTGGGGTGCCACACCTCTTAATGTCATGGTAGTTCTTCTACAATGTCCTACATCATTTCCCATTAATTTTATCTAGCAGACTCGTGTTTTGTCCTCCACACCCTATTCCTTCATGTGGTACCCATACTAGCACCATCCCCCTTGTCCCTTTTTGTTCAACTATTTTCACAATGACCATGCTTCTTCTTTAATTCATCCTTGACACCTTGTCCTAGTCTTGACTACGTGCGATGTGACATCATTCTTTTGGTTCTAAAAAATTTAGTAGGTTTAACTCACTCTTTCCTCATTTTGATGTTTTTGGTTATTAGTTCTTTGTATGGAATTCTAGATGCTTGTGAAGGAGGTGATGAAACTAATGTAGCTATATTGTGATATTTGCTAACTAGCCTACCCAAGAATCTAATGAATAAAGGAAAAAAAAAAACTAGAAATATGAGAAGGAATAAACTGTATCCCTCTCAAGAATGCAATTCTATATTCAACTTGAGAATTGAGATTACAAAGGAAATGCCTTGGTTATATAGGCCAAGGGGAGAGATAGATGCAATCAGATTATGACAAGTGTTGTCATCCTATGAGGTGTGACAACTCATATCATTAAAGGCTCAACCACCTTATCCCTATATAAAGTTAAGCTAGTGTGAAGAGGACTTTAGTGGAGAACTAGCTAAGAAACGAACTAGTTAGATAAAGTACCCCTTTCACACAAACACCCCCCTTAAGTGCAACTTAGGGAGAAGTATACAATGCAAAGATGAAAATATGGGTCTCAACTACTATGCCTAATGAGGTACCCATGTACATAATAACCTCTCAATGATAAACGAGAAAACCCAATGGGAAAAATCTCCCTCCCATGAGAGGTTGAATGAAGTAGGTCTAAGTGACCCCCAGAAGATATTTCCCTTACCCCCAAGATAGTCTGAAGATGAACATACTTGCTCTCAGTGAAGGGTTTGGTGAATATATCTACAACCTAATCTGATGTAGGATAGTATCGCAAATCACTGACCTATTCTTGAATCAGCTCCTGGAGAAAATGCATATGGATCTCGATATGTTTGGTTCATTGATGATGGATCAGGTTCTTTGAGTTTTGGATGGCACTCTGGTTGTCACAATAGATGATTGATAGCTTCTAAAAGGTGATACCAAGTTAAATGGGGATATTCTGAAGCCAAATAGCCTCAGTGGTAGCATTGAGATCCCCTCAATACTCAGCCTCAGTGGCAGCATTGAGAGCCCCTCAATACTCAGCCTCAGTTGAAGAAAGAGAAATGGCATGTTGCTTATTGCTCTGCTGACAAATAGGACCAGAACCATAGTGAAAATTGTAGCCAAAGGTGGAATTACGATCATCAGTATCACCAGCCCAATCAGAATCCATGTATCCAATTAAGTCTAAACATGTGCTTGCTGCATAGTGAATCCCATACCGATGAGTGCCCTAGATGTGCAAGATGCGTTTGGCAGCTTTCCAATGAAGCTCATGTGGTTCCATCATGAAGCGTGAAACAATTCCAACTGCAAAGGAAATGTCGGGGTGAATATGAGTCAAGTTCATGAGGCTACCAACAAGTTGACAATGCAAAGTAGCATCAACTAGAGGTGTGGAATATTTTGCCTCAAGCTTAACTCTAGACAGAAAGGGAGTCAGTGCAAGCTTACAATCAACCATATGAAAAAGTGACAAAAGATCAAGAGAATACTTGGGTTGTGCAAGTGAGATCTTGAAAGAGGTCTGTGTGATCTCAATCCCAAGAAAGTAGTGAAAGATACCCAAGTTAGTCATGGAAAATATGTCATGCAAAGCAGTCTTGATAGTTGACATGATGGATGAAGTGCTCCCAGTGGCAATCAAGTCATCAACATAAAGAGCCAAGAAGAGAAGAGCATCCTCCTACTACAAGATGTAGACATTCAGATCTGAGTGGAATTTGGAGAACCCAATGGAGAGAAGAAAGGAGTCCATTTTGTCATACCAAGCTCGTGGAGCTTGTTTAAGGTCATAGAGAGACTTCCTTAGTTTACAAACTAGTGGAGAATCTTGAATGAATCCTTTTGGCTGCTCCATATAAATTTATTCATGTAGATCTTTGTGAATAAATGCACTCTTCATATCCTTTTGATGTACAACCCAACCATGAGCTACAAAAATAGCAAGTAGCAAGCGAATGGAGTTCATTTTGGCAACAGGGGAAAAGGTCTCAGTTTAGTCAATACCCGGTACTTGAGAGAAACCTTTGGCCACAAGTCATGCTTTATACTTGTCACTGAGCCATCTGCTGCAAATTTGGTTCAATAGATCCACTTACACCGAACTAGTTTTCTTCCCTTAGGAAGTGGAACAAGATCCCATGTTTCATTTCACATTAAAGAGTTGTACTCTTCCTCCATTGCAAAATCCCACTCAGCAATACCTGAAGCTTCACGAAATGATTGTGGATCTGAAGCTATGGCGATGTAGGAATGTGGAATGTCATGATGTTGTGATCAAGTCCTCCTAGTATTTGAAGGATCCCCAACTAGAGTGCCTACAAACTCAATTTTTTACCAAGCCCAACGAAGCATGGTAGGGGATGGAGGAGGATATTTCAAACTCTCTAAAGAGGAAGATGAAATCTCATGGTCAACTCTACGACTAGAGGAAGCTTGAGGAAAATCCTCAATGTCCGAATCCTCAAAATCCACTGTGGAGGAAGGAAGAGTAAAGGATGAGCTAGAAGAGATTTCCTCAAAATGCACACTACACTCAATGAAGAGCTCGGGTTGTAGGATCCATCATCCGATATCCTTTGACACCATCAGGGTAACCAACAAAGATACAAGGTCGACTCTGAGGTTCCAAGGCCTTGTGCTTCTCTGAAGGAATATGTGCCCATGTTGGGAGGGCAAAAACTTTGAAGTGCCCCACAACAGGTTTCCTACCACACCAAGCTTAGAAGGGAGTGATGCCCTTTAATGCCTTATGTGGAACTCTATTCTGGATGTGAGTAGCATAGTTGATAGCTTCTGCCTAATATGCAGGTGCAAGGGAGAGAGCGTGGATCATGCAGCCAGCCATCATTTTCATGGACCTTATTTTCCTCTCAACTAAACCATTTTGTTGTGGTGAGTAGGCAATGGTATGTTGCAGATCAATCCCTTCAAGAGTACAAAATTGCTCAAATCGATGGTTCACATATTCTTTGTTATTATTAGTGCGAAGAATTTTGACACACTTTCCAAATTGCTTCTCAGCGCAAGCCTTAAACTCTTGAAATCTATCAAAGACTTCTCCTTTGTTTCGAAGAAAGTAGAACCATGTGTATTTGGAATAGTCATCAATGAAGGTGAGAAAATAATGAACCTTACTGAAAGATAATGATGGAAAAGGATTTGCCAAGTCACTATGAACCAATTCAAGAACTTTTGAATCCCTCCAAGCCTTCCCTTTGTTGAACTTGTCCTCATAATGTTTTCCCAAGGCACATCCTAAACATATACCATCAAAAAAATTATTTGAGGAAGACCTATGACCATATTTTGTTTGTTGAGTTGCTAAAGATAGCGATAGTTGAGATGGAAAAACCGCTCATGTCATATTTTGCTCGCAAAATTTGAATGGGTGAGCAATGCAATGGAATGTGAATCAAGTACAAAATGAGAGAAAGCATACAATCGAGACTCATGATTGATCTTACCAAGTGCAAGGAGTGCATTATCTTCAAGATTCCTAATGTTGACAGAATCTGAAGTGAATTCAACTTTTCTACCATTCTGATTAATTTGGTAGATGGAGAGAAGGTTGGCTGATAGATTAGGCACGCAGAGGACATCCTCAAATGTACTATTACGAGTATAATTAGACCCTTCCCATTTACATCCACTGGAGAATTATCCCTGATGAGAATGTGGGGCATAGAACAAGGCTCCAACAAAGAAAATTATTTTTTAATAGAACCCATGTGATGTGATGCACCCAAGTCAAGAATCCACTCTTTTGAAGAATCAATAATATCAACAAGTGCAGTTGCTTTCCCTTTACCTAATTTTGAAGGAGTAGAGGATTGTTGAGCAATAGAAGAAAGCAGATTAATGTTGTTCTTTTTAAGAAGATGCTTTAACTCATCGATCTGCTTCTTATGACAAGAATGTTCCTCATGAATAGTTTGCTTGCAGTAGCTACAAGTTGGCCTTTCTTTCTTTTGAAAATTCCCCTTTGAAGAGGATTTGGAGTAAACTTTTGTTGTAGAAGATGATTGTACTTGATCTCTTTGTGACTTCTTCTTGAACTATTTTTGTTTGTTGTTAGGTTTCCTTGATTCTTTCTAACCCTTTGGTTGACCAACCATCAAATCTTGTGAGTGTGAAGGCTTGAGAAGACCCATTGAAATAATCTTACCTTGTTCTTGCATCAACATTTTAAAAAATGAAGCAAAATAAGGTGTAGTGAATGTAGATCCCATTGTCAACCTATGAGTGTGAAAGCTAGAAACAAAAGATGCAAATTTAGGTTCAAAATTGTTTAGAGTGTTATAGACAAGTTGAATGTCTTTCTTCTCTAAGCCACATGATTTACATTGTGCTCTAAAGTCATTGACCTTTGTTACATAATCCTGGATGTTGTCAAAAGACTTTGGATCAAGAATCATTAGTTTGTTGTCAATTTGATAACCAAGAACTTCATCAGTTGTAACATAGAGTTTTTAATTTGTCTCATGCATCATGTGAATCTTTACATTCTTCAATCTAAAACATTATATCAAGAGAAACAAAACTCCTTAGATAACCAAGAGATTTTGTGCGTAAAAGCACGAAGTTGTGTCACACTTTCAGCTAAATAAATAGTTTCGAGCGAAAAAAATCCGGGCGAAAAAGTTTCGGCCGAATAGGTTTCTGTCGAAACCATGTGGCCTATATGTGGCACACAAGGTTTCGATCGAATAGGTTTCAACTGAATCCAAAAAAAAAAAAAAAATTCCTTTGTCGCTTTGAAATTGGCTTATTTTATGTGTGTCGTTTCTATAGAAAGGGTTTCAGCCGAAACCTTTTCTACCGAAATTGTCTATGTAGCATCCTAGTTGGCAACCAACTCAGCTTTTTTTAGAATTTTCTGAATCTTTCAACTTCAACTAAGTATTTCTTTAGTCAGAATGATGTTTTTTTTTTTTTAAACTCTTTTATAGAACTCAAAGTGGTGAATCCAAATATATATTTTTTTAATATTTTGTTTAGTTTTAATATATTTTATTTTTAAAATAATGCAAGTAGGTTCTTAAAGTTAAAAAAGGGGCTGATTAGAAATTTTAAAAAATAGTAAAACATATTAAAAAATATATGGTGCACTAGAGGAGAGAGTCCTCTTTAAAAGGGTATAATTTATTTTTTGAAAATGATTAAAAAAATAGAAAATAGTTGACATCCCATGAAAATTGTCAAATTCTGACAAGTTTGACTTTAAAACGTTATTACGAGAAAAATATATATCAAATTTTATTTTATTTTCCATGCACTAGATATTGAAGTTACCTATTTGGAGAAAAAAAAATCAGAGAGAAATGAAGTTTTTTTCAATTTGTTTCTTGGTGTCCCGTGAACGTCACTTTTTTCTGAAATTTTCAGCATTCCAAAATCTATTCTTAAATTGATAAAAAAAATAATGATTTTTTTTTTTTAAATAATGAATTTAAAAAAAAAAAATTGAAAAATTACAAGAATAAACTTCATCAAAATTTCTACATTTCATTAGTTTACATCATTTTGAAATTCAAAACATAAAGACCACTTTTATGTGGTCGAAGTTCAAAAGAAAAATTGTTGTTGGTTGATTCCTTTATAAAGTGTGACACAGGTTTGTGCTTTTACCCTTGTATGTTCAAACATCCAGAGTAGTTTTTTCTTATCATTGGTTGGTTCAATTACCTTCTTCTCAACATAAGGTGTATATCCAAGTTGCATTAAGGTATTCCATGCATTTTGATGCCATGTGTTGTAGTTGTATGGAGTTAGCACTGGAAACTAGAATGTACCCATTGTGGAGGAAAATAGAGCACAAAGTAGAAGATATTTTCAAGCACAAAGACAACAAGAGAGCCCCCTTCTTTACTAAATCAAAGAAACCCCCAAAGAAAAATGATTTGGCACTTTATATTTAGTCAAGTTACAAATTTTTTGATTGCAATGCTTTTACGAATCCTCAAGACATTAGCATTTGTTAAAAGTATAAATCTGGTATATTACAATATGAAATAAATAGCAACAATGTGAAGTACACGAAAAATCATGCACTTTCAAACAAAGAATCAATTCGATCTGAGGTCGTATACAAAAGTTAAGCAACTTTAAAATTGGTAAAACGAGAATAATGAGGTGTCCTCTTTGAGAATCAACAATTTTTGAAAAATCCGTGTGCTAAAAATTGAAATTGTCTTCACTAATGCATAGAGCATAAAAAATTAGTCCAAAACAAACAAACAAAAAAGGCACTGAATTTGGAGGTCGAGAGCTCGAATTATGAACTTTCAAAGTTGGCCTTGAAAAATCAATGCATCAATGGAGAGGGGTGAAAAATTTCCGCCAAATTTAGCAAAAATGCCGCCAAAGTTAGCAGTCTGCCAAAATTACATATCCATTAAAAACTCTGCCAAATATAATAGTCTGCCAAATAAATTTAACTGACCTCCAATTTAGTCGCTGCTAAATACTCCTCCAAATTTAGCAACCTGTATTTTTTAATTAAAAATATTAAAAAATAATTAATTGTGTCGGCAGATATTTTTTAATTGTCATTGGAATTATAAAATCTATATTTTTTAACATTAAAAACATTAAAATATATATATATATAATGTCGGCCAAATTTAAAAAGGTTGGTGAAGAAAAATATCAATTTTAAAAAACCGTTGGACGTTTTGCAAGGTCATATTTTTTATCATTCAAAAAAATATTAAAAAATATTAAAAAACAAAAAAAAAAAAGACGTTTTAAAAACCCGAAGGCCTGTGGTTTTTTACGGGACGCATAGGGTATTGCATACCTGTCAAAGGCACTAAGCACAAAGAATTGCACACAAAGCGGAACTCGATTTAAGCACAAAAGGGGTTATATTTAGCACAAGGTATTAAAAAAGGGGCTCACATATTAAGAGAGCTACCCCTTAAAGAGGTGGTGGCTATTTTTAAGGAGCTACCCCTTTGAGAGGGGTGAGCTCCTCTTATAAAAATTTTAATTTTAAATTTAAAAAAATTTAAAATCTTTTCAATTTTTTTAAATTATTACTCCATGCTTTTATAAGGCGAGAGACTAATGTTTTCGTCGCACTGTTGCCTATTAATTCATTCCTCGGGAATCATGCTGGCATGTTTATTTTTTCGCGATTGTAATGTTTGGGGGATTGTTTTATTAAAAGGCAATTTTGGCCTTTTGTTTAGAATTTTGTCATTGGTTGTTGCCATTTTCTTCGGAGTTTTGCGTTTTTTTAATTAATTTAATTATTCTAATTAGTTTAACAAATTCCTAATGTTTTGTTGCTATTAGAAATATTTCATTTCTTTGTAATGTTGTTTGATATAGTTGTGTCTTCACACCCAGTGTTCTTGTTGATGCGTGGCATTTTAACGAGGACATTGTGCATTTACTATTAGCACATTTCTATTTATTGTGAATAGACTGAAGTGCAGGTGTCATTAATGGCTTATGGTGTGAAGTTTTAAGTCTGTCGAGCAAAGGATTATTTGAATTGTTTATTCATTTTCTCAGATTGTTTGATGAGGTTGAAATTTGCATCTGTTGAGAGGGTTTACATCTATCGTGTTGGAAGCAAATACTGCAAAAATATTGTCTCTAGCTCAAGCATCGAGCAACTCTAAAACCCCAATATTTTTTAGGTTTACATTTGGCATGTTTAAAAAAATTCTCCTATGGTAGGGCTTCACAAATTTTCTAGCAAATTCTGCCTATTTTTTCTTATTGACATTGTTGACAGCATGGCACAATTTGTGCAGAATCTTGAGGTAAGTCACTTGCCATGGTCTTTGAAATTTTTTTTTTTTTGGAATCTATTAGCTATGATGTTGTGTTTCATTGTATAAAACAATTTTTTTAGTACCACACCTAGATGATTCTCCCCTCGCCTATATTTAGCACATCCACTCTTCTTTCCTATATTAGAAAACCATGCCATGTATAACCTAGATCACAAGCATACGAGAGGAAGAGATTTTGCCAAGCACCTTTCATAATTTAAATCCAAAAAATCTCTTATTTGCCTCTAGGAATAGGGAATGCACTAAATTACATTAAGGATCCTTTCATTTTGGGGGTTTTTTACTGTGTTTGATTTGGATGATTGTTTGCAGGCCTGAATTGTGGAATCTGGATCCTTTTCTTTTGCTTAATGAATTTCCAAGTCTCTTCTTTTGCCTTTTCCTATTCAGGCCATATTGGATTATTGCATCTGTCCTTTCTATTTTTTATTTCATTTACTTCTTGTTATCAGTACTTGTCTGCCTTTTGATGAGGTTTTCTTATTTCAATTATATTTTGCAGCAAAAATATCCTAAATATGGCTATATAGCCATCAAATTTAGGCCTTGATCGTATTGTATGCCATGCAAAATAGGAATTTGTATTGTTTGTTCGATCATTTTTTCTTGGTGGGATACAAAAATATTAAGGCTTTGATTAGGGAATTTAGGTAAGGTTACTTAACGTTCAATATTTTTATGAAAATCTTGTTCCTCTGGCAAGTCTAATTTTTGAAGCAACAAAAAGTTTAGTCAATTAAACCCTATATATCCATAGAGTCCTTCTCAATTAACTGTTTTCTTGAAAGTATTAATTATTGGACGTATGGAAATTACAGGACCGCTTTGAGTCTACAGTTGATTCTAGTACATGTCAAGATTTAATCTCTTTGATGCTTTACAGGTGACTTCTATGTTATTTAGAATTTTTTTTGATTTCCTAATGAAGGGCGGTTGTTGATGAACTCTAAAATTTGTTCACTTAGTTTTATTATCTTGATTATTTGTTGATTATCTTGCCCTTTCTCTTACTATACAACAAAAGTGTGAGATCAAGATTTTGGAGGAATGTATTATGCAATTTTGATAGTAAAGTAAGAAACAAAAGTAGCTAACCTGTAATAGTGATGGTAGTATCATTTTCTTATCCAAATATAGCATGTGAATCACTATCACAAATATCTCATTAATGCTATGTATGAGGTGCTTAGCTCATTAGATAAATTATTTCTTTCCAGTTTTATAAACAAGCATAGAGAAAAATATAGATTAAACTTGTAGAGCTATTCCAAAATACATAGTATTGATATGATGCTTATAATTTCTCTCAACCATGTCTATTGTCCATGTAAGGAAAAAGGAATGTGTTACATCAATCCATAGTATGTTACTTCATGGTGAAGCATTTGTGCTTCTATAAAGAGATTCCACCTTCAAATTCCTAGAAGGTAGTTTCAGTCCAAAACCAAGTGGAAGCTATTACAGGCCTCTTGTGGGAATGATGAATAATGAAAGTTTACTTTTAGCACAAAAAAAATGGCTAGTACTTGGTTTAGAGTTAAAATATGTTTCAATTTAAAGATGTTCTTCACAATAGAATTTTCTATCTATTTCACAATAAACAATTTTTTTGGTTTAATATTAGCTCTAAGAACTATAAAATCCTTTTTACTAATAGTTCCAAGACAATGAAAAGTATTATATTCGAATTCCATAAGACTATAGAGAATGGAATAAAAAAAATTGGGGCACACTAGACCTTGAAAGTAATACATTTTGTTTGATAGAAAATAAATTATGTTCCTCTTTTCTTAATCCGCCTCCCAAATCCCTCAAGAAAACTAGCAGATAAATTGTTATGCAGATGCAATACTAGTATAAATCATTGTTGTGTTGCCTCCAATCCCAAAACTACCTCACGGATTTGTTTCTCTTTTAAATAACATTCACTCCCAAAAGAAACATAAACACTAAACCAGCTTGTTGATTTTCTGATCATTCCAAGCAATAAGATTCCCCTTGTGGGTTTAGCATAGGCTTTGCAATGTCCTTCACAAAATACTAAATAAACTTCCCCTCTAATTAATTGTAGTATTTTTATAGTTATGGCATCACAACCCTCTAAACAAGCCATGATTTGATTTATGCCTCTCATGCCATTACTAGGATTGACAAGGTATACCTCTAAAGAATAGCATGGTCCAAAATGCCTCTTGTAAATAGCAGAGGAAGGATAACTTGGAGGCAGGTTTTTTAAATCCTCTAGAGTAACTATTTCTTAGAACTTGGCTTTGTAGGGAGAAAGATCATAGCTATAATAAGCTACACCAACAGAGAAAAAGGATAGTGGGTATGTTATTTTAACATCTAGATTTTCTCCATTGGAGAGGCCTTGTGCTCTTTGCCCACTGAATCTTTTGTGACCCACTTTTTTGAATGATGGCACTTCCTAGCTCATCTTTGTGACTAAATTTTAGTATTAGAGATTGGTAGTGTGTCCCAATCTCTGGACACTCAAAAAATTATGATCTATTTTTATCAATGTTGCATTTTTGTTTTCCTTACTTTCTTGAGCTAGGATATTGCGAAATATTTGTGGCATGCTATCCTTTTCCAAACAAGTGGCAATGTGACAGTCACACATTCTAGATTCTAGTCAACTCTTTGCTTCTATTCATCATCCATTTTCCATGGGAGAACCTCTAGATAATGTAGTTGCATAGCCTTTTCTGATATTAAAGTTTATTGGGTACTATGTTTATCCAAAAAGTACTGAACATACAATTATTTGTCTTTTGCAGTTAAAATTGCTAGGCCTAGTTATAGGATTACTAAGCAATTTGAGCAAAGGTACTTATGTTGCACTATAGATGAGTAGATAGTTATTTTCAAACACATATGTTACTATCAACCTCTAACCAACCTTCAACATTTATGTTCATCCTAATAACTAAATTTTGAGATAACTCATTGTTTGTTGCTAATTTTCCAATGTGCCTCACTGACCTGTAGGCTGATGTAGAGTACAAACACAAGGTATATATTCAAATTTCACTAGTTTGCATTTCTTTTTATATATAGTTATATGAGTATATACCTATTTTCATACTTATGAGATAACCTGCACTATTTACCTTGTACCTATGCATATTTGCACCCCGATTGTTCATTCTCACAACACCACTAAAATCCATGTTTTACCCCCTACTAGGCAGCTTTTTTAGGAACAGGGCACCACTAAAATCAACTTTTTGTGTTGAACATTGTTCAACATTGAAGTATAAGTAGTACGGTCTAATTATTTTGTTACAACTTCTGTGCATTTTGGCAAAAAGACGTGCAATTGAAATTATCATCTCTTTATGGATTACTCAGTTTTACAAACTGATCTAGCTTTATCTATAGACATAACCATGCTTTTCTTGTAGTAAACATCTCTTCTCAACAGTCATGTCTACTATTCTTTTTTGGGTCTTCTTTAATAGAATTTATGACTTTCTATTCTCCAATGGAGGTGGTCTTTTATAGTGCAGATATACAATAGAAAACAAGAATTGAGATGGTCATCTTTTTATTTGCAATCTATTTGAATGGTCTTTCATGACATATTACATGGCAGGATATTGCTTCCCAAAAATATGGTGGAGAAATTGTGCTTTTATTTATTCACTTTTAAGTTTCAGCATTGCATCCTCATTTGCTATTCTTTTCTAGCTCAGTCATATGTTTTTCCTTAGAACAATTCTCTATGCATATGCAAAAACCATGAACATTTCCTGTAGGCAGGGACTCCAGCTCCTCCAGAGCTCTTGTTATTTTTTAAAATAAAAAAAGTATATAATATTTATTATATGATTATTTTTAAAAAGAAATTAGAAAAAAAAAATAATAGTATTAAATAAAAAAACTATAATTTAAAGAAAAAATATATATATTTTTAAATTGATTTGTTTAGGGGGTCAAATGGCTTTCTAGACTTTTTTTTTTTGCCTTACTTGACAACTTTGTCTAAAATCGATGTTTTGACAATCGATTTTATGGTTTTTGGACCTTCTGAGCACGATGGCAAGGTCAAATTTGACCAAAATGCTTCGAAATGATGGCTCCTTGCTAGATCTGGTAATGAACCTCCCACTTGAAATTATTGCAGATTTGGCCTTCAGTGTCCTTTTGAGGCAAAATAAAGAGAAATTTTGAATGTCTCGACTACTCTGGACTCAATAGTGAGCTCATAATCTCTCTAAGAAGCTTTAGAAGACCTATAACTGACAAGTCAATGTATGAACCCCCCAAAAACTGATATTTTCTTCACATTTTTCTGATTTTCTAGATCATCCAAGGATGCAAGAGAAGAGCATACTTAGTGCGTTGAAAAAATAGCTTTACACTCTCAAATTTCCTAAAATATTTCTAACCCACAACTCATTTTGGCTCTGATACCATGTGAGATTTATTAACTAGCCTGCCCAAGAATCTAATGGTTGAAGGAAAACAAAACAAAAAAATATGAGAAGGAATAAATTGTATTTCTCTCAAGAATACAAAGTTATATTCATCTTAAGAATTGATATTACAAAGGAAATGCCTTGGTTATATAGGCTAAGGGGAGAGATAGATGCAACTAGATTATGACAAATGTTATCATCCTATGAGGTGTGACAACTCATGTCATTAAAGACTCAACCACCTTATCCCTATGTAAAGTTAAGCTACTGTGAAGAAGACTTTAGTGGAGAACTAGCTAAGAAATGAACTAGTTAGATAAAGTGCCCATTTCACACTAACATATACCCTTCAAAAAATTATATCATTAGGAGTGATTGATTTTTCTACATGGTAGCTCAAACTATTGACTATTTTTGTGTAGCTTGTTGCATATCCTTCTATAATGTTTGTGGATGTACTACTATTAGAAACATGATGGGGTTCAAAATAGTGAGAAAGGGATTAACCCAACAATAATGGATGTTGGGGAATGTACACAGTAGAGGGAATTCAGATTTGGATTGATATTGGTCACATCTATCATAAATCACATTTGTCTCAATAAGTTTGACCAATAGCATATCCATTCTCACCTAATTTTGCTTTCTCCTCTGTTCTGCAATAAGAAAAAGTAAAGATGCCTGAATTGCTATGGGTAAAAGTACAAAGTTGGGTCACACTTTTATAAAAGAAACGACCAACGCTGATCTAACTTTTAAACATGAATCACTAGAAAGTGGCATATATGTTTTGAATTTTGAAATGATGTAAACTGATAAAATGTGTATTTTTAGTATATTTTATGTTTGTATTTTTTTGAAAAAATTAAAAAATTATTTGAATATAGTTCTTTTATAAATTAACACTATAATTTAGCTGTTGATAAAATGTTGAAAAATGATGTTCCACTCGACGTCAAGCTTTATATAGTACTTTTTCTTCAATTTTTTTGTGTATATTTATAATTTGAAACTTTAGGGCATTGATATTTTGTTTTTCAATTTTACTAAATATATATTTTTAAATAAATATTTAAATGAATGTATATTAAAACACGATTGTTTCCACTCAATGTCAACTTTTATATTGAATATTTATCTAAAATAGAAAACAAATTATACTTTCTTAATCTAGATTCTTTTATCTAGGGCGTCATTTTTTATTTTATTTTTAAATAAGTTTTAGTATTTTTCTTGACATGGTAATCAACCTAATATTTTTGTGCTGATAACCTACTTTTAGTAAAAAATAAAAAATAAAATAAAAATAATAATTGAACTATTAAAATAAATATATATTTGGGAACTATACTTATGGATCTACAAAAAGGTATTTTTACATTTTTAAAAATATGTTAGTTATATGAGTATGAGTTGTTGATACATTAAATTTTCAAATAACTTCAATTTTTTAGTAAATTGGCCTCAAAGTGGTGCTACATATGCATTTAGCCAACAATTTGAGTTGGAAAAGTTGTGGACATATTTAACTTATCTAGAATGAATCTTACTAGATCATATGTTTGACCAAAATCGATTTTTAGTTATAAATACTAAAATTCACTTGTGCTGATAAGTTGGCCAAAAGTGTGACACAACTTTGTACTTTTACCCCTATATATATCTCAATTCTTTAAAACTGACAAATTGACAACATATATAAGATAACCATTTATTTAAGTCCATGATTTTGGTTGTTTGTCATGTTTATTTTTTATTTTAAAAACATGGCCCTCATAAAAAGCTTGAGCACTATTCCTCGAGATTTAGAGGACCTCCATTTCCCTACTTAGTACTCTTAGCCTTTCCATAAGAAATTCATAGCCTTCCTTTTGAAGCAGCATTGGTCTTATTGTTTGAGTCCTCAATACCTAGCTCTACACTTTTCCTTCAAAATTTACATCTCATTGTTGTTTGGTTTGATTTGCAAGGATCTTGGCTTGAAGAGGTTTAATTAAAGATCTTGATTTGTTTTTATGAGTTCATGTTGTGATTTGTATACATTTTGTGCTTCATGTTATGGTATAAGAAATTTTTAACTTTTTTTTTTGTCATAGACTGTAAGTTTAATTCTTGTACAAATTTTAATCGATAGATTGAAACCCACTTGCCCTATGTAAGTGGCAAGATTTGTTGAACGCTCTTGGTTTCACATTTTCATTTGTCCTATTTATTGGGGGTAACAAATGCAACATCTTTTCAACCCATGGCTTCACTTGAAGTGTCACTGAGTCGAAATATAGATAAATTCATGATTTAGGAATGCTTCACCTTTGGTTTTGGTGGTTTATGTAAAAAGTTTCTCAAGATGTTAAATATTGAGTATACAATGAAATATTAAATTAATATTTTGAATGGTGAGAATGTTTTTGCCTCTGATTTTCTTCACTTCCATAGATTTTGGCTTGCTCAAGCCTTCATGAAGAGAGGAAAATTTCAAAAAGGGTGGAATTTCAAAAAACATTAAAGTTTATAATAATGTTTCTGCAGCTTCAAACACAAACTTTTATGCAACGTGAAGGAGAATTGAAAGTTCAGGAAGCTCAATGGCCAGCTGAATGAAGAGCTTGAAGAGATTTAGGTATAAACCCGCTCTTTACTTTTTAAAATTTACATAAAATATCTAAATTCTTTATGAATATGTGCTAAATTTATCATTAAGTGTTGCTTATTAGCAAATTAATTGTCCTGTCCAGGCAACTGTATGGAGCTAATTGTTGAAGCACAATATTTGAGCTCTTTTCACAAATTTTTATTCTACAGTCATTTGAAAATTGAGCTATCAATTTAGTACATTAAAAAATTAAGTGTTGTTATATGAACTTAATAAAAAGCTTCATAATGTTGTGCATTGCTCTCGCGCCTTCCTTCCATACGCAGGCTGTGAATTATGGTGGTTGTAATCTGGGTGAGCTTCGTGGTTGCGGAAGGGACTTCAATTTGGCTGATCGAAGAGTGGCCCCTATGAGGCATAATGCCCATCGCCCCTCTTTCAAGGAGGCTTTGCGAGGAGCTAGAGCCAGTGATGCTCCTCCATACTTGTTATCCCGACGTTGAAACCCTAACTGACCCCTACAATTCTAGCAGGATGCAAACGATGGATTGGGGAGGATTGTGTTGAATCCTTCGGACACGATGCCTCCCTCGACCCCTCTGGGGGAGTCTTACAAAGGTCGTGGTTCCCCTGACCAACATTGCTCTGCCATCCCGATTTGTCACTCAAGCTCTGTTCCAGAAGTTCATCTAGATTCTTTGGCGGGCAATAGGGAGGATTTTCTGCAACACCATGCCCTTATTTGCAGATTCACCAAACTGTGGTTAAAGCTTAGTGATCTGCACGCATGGATCTTGACAAATTGGAAAAAAAAATTGTAAGAAGAAATTTGCATTTTCCCTTGTGCAAAGGGATTTTTCATTCTTGAATTCGAGTCCTTTGCAGATAAGGTTTGGGTGCTAGAAAATTGTCCCTGGGTCTTCCAAGGTGATTTCCTGTGTTTAAAGCCTTGGTATCCTTCCTTTGGTTCACGAATGGAGACCTTCACCTCTACTTTTTTCTAGGTGCGCTTACCCTATCTTCCCTTCCAATTCTGGGAATTGGACTGCTTATAGGCTATTGGCAACGGCTTATGGAAATTTCATTGTTGTGCAAGGAAACCATTAACTACCAAAATTCTACTTATGCTTGAATTTGTGCGGAAATGGACCTATCCAAAGGGCTCCCAACCGAGATTTCATTGATGGTGGGTGATCATTGCTGGTTGCAGCCAGTTGATTATGAAAAAGTGGTTTTTCAATGCAAAAAATGCTTCTCTATGGATCACTTCACCCCTCAATGTCAGAAACTGACAACACACAAGCACAATAACTCAGACTCAGGTGGTAAGCCCATCTGGTGGATTGGGGTTGAGCCTCAACATTATGTGATTTTGCCCAGTTCCCAGATTGATAAGGTTCCACCACAAGCTCCCCCAAACAAATTTGCATCCCCTTCAACCCCTCTAAATGTGGATTCTCTGGTCTTTGTTCGTGGGAACGCTCCACCTGAAAAATTTGAGGGGGGTAAATCAGCGGTCTCCTCTTCCTCAACATCATCAATTCAGGAACACTCCCAGGTGCTTCAAACATCTATACAGGCTGAAAGCAACGTTGAATCTCCAACATAACATGTTTGGACAGAGATTAAGAGCAAATTATTTGCCTCTTCAACCAAACACCAAATGACTTTAAGATCAACCACAAAAGTGAAAAACCTGAACGCTAGGGGTGGATCTGAGGCATCCCAAAATTTGGGCTAACACACTCTTGCAATATTTGTTTTTGTTTGCAAGTAATTTGAGATAGGAGCATTGTTTTTGCTTCATGGCACCCCTATTTTTTAGGGCATGCATTTTATCTTTCTTTTTTCTTTTAGTTCTATAAGGGGTATGGCTCCTTTATGTCTAACTTACGAATCAAAAAGAAAGTGAGTGTTATTATACTGCAATTTGCAAAACTTCAATTCTAGAGATAATGAATTCGGTGGAGAAGATTTTAGAGGGCCTTCACTTCCATTATTGCCTTTAGATCTAAATTCTAATAAAACATACTGATATTAGTGCAATAAATGTTTGTATTATTTGCAAACATTTTGTTGTTATTGTTAATTAGAGCAATGAACTCTTGTTTTAAATCCTACAAGACCTGGCATGTTCTATCATTTGTCATGAGCATCTTCAAAACTTTGGCTTGTTTACTTGGTTGCAACTTCCTATACTATATTAGAAATGTCTCATTTGCTTTCTATTTACTTCTAAGAGATACCCTCCTCTTGCTTAAACTTGAAATTTGTGCCAATGGGTAATAGTTGTGCCTAATCTTAAAATCCACCTTGACAAATTGGAGAGCATGTTTGTCTCTAAAGTTTTTCTGTGACATTGTTAAAATATCGCCTTATCATAAAATATATCAAAATGTATATTGGCTAACTAAATATGTCACTTTAAGGTTGTGTTTGACTCACACCAAATTGGAGAATTTTAAATAAATTGGAGTGTGTTTCATCTTGCCAACAGTTTTGATATGATAGGTTTTCATTGTAAGCAAGGGGAATAAGGTAGCTAGTTGTAACCTAGAAAATAGCAGTTTTGATATGATGGATTTTGTCAATCTTGTAGGAAAGGTGAAGCAAAGAGCACTCGTTGCACAAGATGCTTCATTCTTTTAAACACAAACAAAAAATTCATTACATCTAAGAATGGGTTATTGGTACAATAGCTTTCAAACTAGGTCCAAATGCACCTACAAATTACACCTTGGAAGGAGCTATTGTACAATGGTTGTGGGATAGCTTGGGCATAATTCAAAGTTCCAATGAAATCAAATATTTTGCAAGAACAATGGAGAATGTTGGAGGTATTTGTTTAATTTGTTTTGTTCTTTCTTTTGATGATTTGTTTGCTCTATGCTAGAAAGATGGTGCCAAAGGAGTTTGTGTAGGAATTACTAGATTAACACAAAAAAGCCCACATAACTCAAGCTCAAAAGTATGTGCTTTCAATTAAAAATGTCATAAATGTTATGAGCATGGATGCCAAGGAAGAAGAGAGGACAAATGAGAATGTGGAGTTTCCTCAAAGTTGATGGAGGAGCATCAGTTAATAACCTTTTAATGTAGATACAAGTTATATACTATTGATCTGTGGAGCCTAATCAGCCTTTGGTGTTAACATTTTGGCCATTTTGCCCAGCACAATGTCCCCCCAAATTAATTAACGAGGGAGTGCAAGGGGGGCAGAGCCCCTCCTAGGGGGTCTGGGGGACCACCCCATGATGGGGGCTTGGGGGCAAAGTCCACGATGGGGGTTTGGGGGCAACACCCTTGAAGCAAAAATTCGTCATTTTTATTAAAGGAAATTTTTTATCAATTCCCAATGTAATTCAAGTGAAAAACCAATTTGTAACTACCTAAAAGATGAGTTTTATTTGTTGCGGATTTGAAAATGAATAGTCACGGCTCTGTTTGGAATTTTATTGCTGCGTGGAAATGAATAGTCACGTGTGAAGAACCAGCAGCAAGGTGCACGTGGGAATTGACACAGATAGTTGCGGTTTTGTGTGAGGTGCATGTAGCAAAACATGTGAAAATTTGAGCACCGAAAATTGTGTGCATTTGTTGTTGCACGTTGCAGCTATTTACTGCAAGTTTTTGTTGTCTCGCCTCTATGTAATTTCCATTTCTTTGTTCTATTGGTTTTAAAATCTGCATTTAATTGGTAATTTAATTCCTCATTCTTGCCGGTAAATCCTAACAGATACTTCCCTTAAACACTCTCAAATAAAATTGTATTTAAGTCCACTTTCATTGAAGTTGATTGTTGAGGTTTTCCATTTAAAGGAACTTTCTAGTTAAGCACAAAAAATTGGATCTCTTGTAAATTACATGTGTTCACTCCATCAAGATAAATACTATTTGTTGCTATTAGGCTATTTTACACAAGTTGATCTATTGGGAAGCCCTGTGGTATGACCTATAGATACAGAAACTACTGCATTGGGTGCAGCAAATGTTGCAGGTTCAGCCACTAATGTTTGGACTGAGCAGGTATTTTCCCCCAAAGCTAAAAAGGAACAACCTACAATATTTTATCCAAAAATTTGAAGATGAGTGGAGCAGGAATAATATGAACCATGGTGTACCTTGCAAATCTTTTGTTCTGATACAAATCCTATTCCTTGCCTATTGCCATGTATTTTTTAGCAATATTTTAAATTTATAAATTACTCAGCATATTTGCTCGTGTTACCTAATATTGCTTTCCCAAAGCTTATGAAATTTGACTTGCCTCTCAAATGTGTGTAAATACTTGAATATTAAATACAATTACACCAAGATTTTCTAAAGTGCAGATAATTCCCTTTCTTCCATCCTCACATTGTTGAGATCGCCTATGGCCCTCTTCACCTCTTCCCTGGATTGAAATTCTCTTGATCTTTAGGAATGTAGACTAGTATGGCCTAAGCAAAGGGTAGTTAATTCCTCATGTGCCAGGTTAAGGGATAGTTTGGAGTAACAAGTAGAAGCTATCATCAGCGTTTGCAACTTGTGGGAGATCAGGAAGCAATACAGAAGCATTTTGAATATAAACTTGTTCCTTGCATTGATTAATATAACAATGATGCAAACTTTGAGAGTTACTCAAGATAAAACACACCGAGTTGAAGAATTTTATGTTTTATAACAGAAACAGTTTATAATTAGAGTAGAAAAGTGAAAACATATCAATCAATTCATATATATATAAAGAGAGAGAGAGAGAGAGATTTGCAAGAAATTTATGTTACTATGAAGTTTTATGTATAATAACCTCTTAGACAAGATGAAAAAGTGTTTGTCTAACTCAAATACATATGGAATATAATCTTATCCTCCAACTACCTTTTTCTTGGTTGTGATACATAAACACTATGGTGTTTACACATGAAAAGATATCCATGAAGAATGTTGCAAGCAAATGTCATGTTGCAAATTACTCCTCTTTCAAAGATTATTTGTCACATGAAAGTTGATGTTTCAAGGAGATATAAATCCCCTTGAACTAAACCGCCCAGGTTTGTATGGTTAGGAGTGAGGCATTTATTTGTATCTTCTTATTAAAATTGAAATGTATTTGAAGTTATAAATCCCCTTGAGCCACTCAATTTTGCAGATTAAGTGTAGATGTATTTGTGTGATCTTGTAAGATTGATCATGTCTTTTGTGTAGTTTTTGGTATATGGTGTATCAGTTTTCATAAGCATTCCCATGATAGTTCATCTTCAAAGTGTCAACAAAGAGCAACCAAGGCTCTCCTGATTCAATTTCTTTTTCTTTACACCAAAGAGGATAAATACAATAACAAATTTTGAAATGGAAATACTTTTAAGAGTATAACCATAAATGTTTTTTCTCTCATCAAAATCAATGTCCACCACACAAGATCGTTTGAAACAACATAAAAGATAGTTCAAGGGGTTATGCGCCTGTGCTCTGCATCTCTAATAAGTTGATCTTGTTAGACAATGTATGCACAAGAGATCATCTGCTGTGATACCATTGATTTGTATCCCAAAGTAAAGATATGGGGACTACACTTACAATTTTGAGGTGTTTCATTTTAAAATGGCCTGATCTATTCATAACATTCTGCTTCAACGTACTAATCATTGTGGTAGGTATATATATCAGTAAACTGATATGGGAAAGAATTAAAATGATTTCACTTGATGTATGTCTTTTTTGCATCAGCTGAAGTTAATGATATTTTTATCCTATTGAAAAGAACAAAGTCAACATGAATCAATGCAAACTTATGTTGCATAGGCAAATTTGTATTGCACCAAAAAAAAATATTAAATACAGATTTGCTTAAAAACATGCAACAGGAAATTATAAGTCAGAACTCTATCTGGAATTATTCTGATGAAATCTGTAAACTTGCGTTTTCTATCACTATAACAAAATGTGTGCATGGAAACTAAGTTTTGGTACCAGTGAAAAGCTAAGCACCAAAATATGATTGAATACAGATTTTCTTACAAACATCCAACAGGAAATTAAAAGTCAGAAAACGATATGGAATTATTCTTAAGAAATCTGGAAGCTTGCTTTTTCTATCATTATAATAAAATGCACACATGGAACCAAAGTTTTTGATACCAGTGGAAAGCTAAAGCATTCAACTCAACTTCTATAAACTCCTTCCCTGACATATTTTTCTATCCAGTATTGAGCAAGCAGAACATATTAACTCCAAGTGTGTACAACATGGTTGTTCATCAAAGCCACCATTTAATACATAGTAGTTAGCTATGCTTAGATGCTGGGGCAGCAGGCTGCAAAAGCGTAAGAGACTTCTCGATATTGTCTATGGCTGCTTTAAGTGTGTCAAGAGATGCTGCATATGAGATACGAATGCACTTATTTTCTCCGAAGGCATCTCCTGGGACAACGGCGACCTGCATTTCAGGCCAATCTTCAATACATCATACAAGCAATAGATAATAGTTAATACTATGGTAGCACTAATGGTTTTGAAATTGGAAGTTCTATCACTTTCAAACAATATTGTTTTTGTCTCAGGAGCTATAAGGTTCATTTGTATGAAGGGAACCCAGAAAAACCTGAGACAATGACTATGCACACAGAAGCTTCAAACTATTAAACATTATTTTTACCAAAATTTTAGCCCTGTTGAAACATAAATGATAATACCCTTGTAACTGTATCATCTCAATATAGTATCTTCTTTATTAAGAATCAAGATAAGATGAAAATAATAAACACGCACCTGTGCCTTTTCAAGGAAAAAACGGCAGAGAGATTCGGAGCCCTCAATAATACCAAAGCCTTCCACTTCAGTGCCATAGTATGAACTAAAATCGGGAAATAAATAAAAGGCACCCTTCAAACAAGAAGAAAGAAAGTGAAATATTTGAAGGAAATCTTTCAAATCATAAGAAAAGAATTTTTTTAATTAAACAGAAAATAATGCTTTCTGTAACAATGAAAACATACCTGAGGCACTGATAACTTAACACCCTCTAGTGCTTGCAATCTTTTAACTAAAAAGTCCCTTCGCTCCTTGAATGCTTTGACCATGGTAGAAACTACTTCACCACCAGCATATCCCAAACCTAAAGCAGCAACTCCTGCCTTCTGTGAGATACTGCTAGCCCCTGATGTGGACTAAAAGCAAGTAGTCATCCCAACAAAAACCTGCAGTTAGTTACGTGGTGCCCAAACATATTTATGATACAAGATCAACCTCTTTATAATAAATGTGGTGCCATCTAGGGAACCCACAAGGAAACATGGAGAGGATTAACTAAATTGTCATTAGAGGAATCCAAGCGTTGTATTCCATTTAACTACCCATATATTTTGGCTGAAAGTCTCTTTCTTGATGAGTAACAAACCTGGCTCTGGATTCTGCCGCAAGCTGTAACAAAATGCTTTGGTCCAGCCAAGTACCCCAGTCGCCAACCAGTCATTGCAAAAGCCTGGGTAAAATGATATATTAAGATTTTATTGGCAATGCATTGACATCCTCAACACCTATGATATTTGTTAAGATATTGTTGCTTGGCAAAATTACTAAATGATTTCTGAGAAAAGTGTTACAGTTGATAAAATTATGTTTATTACATTCTAAGATTGATTCTGTTATGTTATGTTGTAAGTAGAAAGGATCCATAGTTTGAGTGTTTGTCTTGGGCATGTTAGCCCTAATTTCCAATGCTGAGAGACAAATACTATAGGAATTATGCCTGGCCAGTTGATGCACTGTTTGATGTATTAATATTGTTTTCTACCATAATATAAGATGTGTGTTTTTCAAAAAACCAACAAATAAATAAAGTGCCAAGAATTGGTCATATTAAATATAGTGCTTGAAAACTTAAATTTAACAATACTTATGACAAATAATTCACCTTAGAGAATCCATTGACAGTTAATGTTCGTTCCCACATGCCTGGCAAAGAAGCAAAGCTCGTGTGTTTTGCTGGTTGATAGATAATGTGTTCATAGATTTCATCTGATAAAACCTGATTAATCACATTTATATGGATCAAATGTCAAATAGGTCCATCAGTTAAACAACTTCAGCTTTCTGGTAAGACCAGCAATTAATCAGAATTGGACAAAAACACTCTAGAAATGAAGAGCGGGCCAATGAGGCATAAGATGAAAGCACATTCCCAACAGCTTTGTTAGGACTTATTACTTACCAGCAGCCTGGGATGCTTTGCAACAATTTTTGCTATTTCTTCAAGTACTTCTCTACGATAAACAGATCCAGTAGGATTGGAAGGGGTACATAAAATCAATAACCTTGACCTTTCATTCAGTTTTGAAGACAAAACCTCTGGATTCAGCAGGAAATCATCTGATAATGATGTTGGTACTATCACTGGAGTTGCATCTGCTAACCGAGCCATTTCAGGATAGCTCACCCAAAATGGAGCTGGGATAATAACCTGGAACAAAGTAAAATAGGGATTCACTCTGAGTATGTCAATCAAAAGGAGAGTATGTCTAATAAAGCATTTTCCCCTGATTCCTGATCAAACAAGCTTCTATTTAGTCATAAATATTAACATAAAGCATCAAGCATGGAGATGAAACATAAATTCAAAAAAGAATACACAAGGTTCACATCATAAAAGAAGGTTGCTTCAAAGAGTCATACCAATTGCGCATTCCAAAGACTACAAATGAGTAGAGATATCATTTAGCAGTTAAAGCAAGCAGAATCCCAAGTGGTTTAACATCTATATAAGTTGAGAATTGAGATTGCTATTAAAATGGTTCAAGTGCTTCATTAAGTGAATATGTTCTAGCTGACTTTCCCCAAGAACTTCAGAGATGTTCCCTTCGTTGAAATTTTGGATTTGCAACTAGTAAAAATAGATTTTACAACAATAGACGGTGATATATAAAGAATTTGGTTCATCTATGTTATATAACTTCACGTTAAAATTATCTATTAAAAAAAATTAAATGCTATGTATAATATGATTTGTGTCACTTTGTTTGCAAATAATCTTTAACATGAATTTCCTCCCAAGGATCTTAGAATCCTCTATCCACCCTTTCCACCTGTCCATTGCTAAGTTGGCACCTAGGTCCTCAATTACTCTGTCACATTGCTAACTACCTGCCATGAATATTTCATTTAATGTATATGTTTAATATGATTAACTAAAGTGCTAATTGGGGTCCCTGTTTTGTCTTTATTTAAATAGCTATCTATGATACAGTGTACCCATACAATTTTTTTCATATTGTGTCAAATTGTAAGCCACAAGTCTGTCATTTCTCATCCATGAGTTAAATTACAAGCACAAAACTTATCATTTGTCCCCTATGAGCCATTTCAAATTCCTTTGTGTCACCACTATTTGTTAATGTTGTTATTGTCAATTAAAGTTAACATTTTGGTAGGGCTTAAAAGAATAAGTTTTCCAAGCACCATATACAAGGTGCAGGTGTCAGCTGAGATATGAGGAGAGGCAATTAAGTGTAGAGACAGGCAAATGAACGAAAGAGCTTTTGATAAATGTTGATGAAGCAAAAGTACCCAAGGGCAAGCTTAAGTCAGAACAAGACATGCATGTAGTCTAGGACACACCAAATGAAGAGAAAATCATATCGAAGGGCCAAAATCACTAAAAAATGTCTATCTCTCCAATAAGCTTGGGCACATTTCAAGGAGGTCAAGGAATATTATATAAGTCAACAAATGTGAATTTACAAAAGTTGGCTTTGGAAAATTTCAAAGTTCAAAGTCAAAATGGCTCACTAGCACTTTGCCTCATCAAAACCATCAATACTGCCCTGTACATCATACAGTGGCAGATCTTGAAATTTACCATCAACAGTGCACTGTAAATCATATAGTGGTACATCTTGGAATTTGTGCCCAGCCTAATAATAACATCTAACAACAGTACCAGAAAACTCACCAGATGCAGTTGCCATAACAACAGAAGCACCTTCCATGCACATAACCAAGTCTTCATCCTCCATCTACATTAAAACTTTGACCAAGGTTGAGGAAGATCTTGATCATAAATTGGCCAACAAATCTACGAGACTATTAAAAGTCTTCTTCAGGATTTAATTGCCACAAATTTGAAGAATCTTTTATGTACTCATCTTTGAAAGGGAAAAGGAGGTAAAGATTATATGAACAAATACAAGATTTTATACCTTTATAGAAGACAAGTGATAACATATTCTACCGTTATAGAAGATAGCATATTCCTCTAAACCAAACAAATACTAAGTTACCAGTTCGGTTTTGGGTTAGGGTTCGGGTTCGAGAACCCGGTTCGCCGGTTCGGGATTTTTTTTTTTTTGATTTGGGTTCGTTTTGGGTTGGGTAATACAAAAACATATAAAAATCAGAAATACATACAGATTTGCAGCAGTAATTAAGTTCAGAATACACCACCATATTTAATTTTAATTTTAAATTTATATTTATATTTATATTTGGGACATCCTGGGGTTCGCCCAGGGTCAACCCCGGCACCCTAGGTACCCTGTGAGGAGAGTGCTTGTGTGTACCCACATGAAACAGTAAGAAATACCTTTCAAAAAAAAATTTTGCAACCTTTGATTTACTGATGGTCTAGTTTCTCATATTTACTGATGTCCGTAAGCTTCAATTTGGGGGTTTCTGGCCTCGACTGTTCCAGAAAACTCCTGCTCACAATTTCTTCTAATCAATGCTACTGTTATTTGCTGTTTGCTGGTGCGCCCTTCTCTTTGTGCTTGTGTGTGTCAGCGTCTGGTTCCATTTGAGTAGGAGAGTCCAGTTTGAACAATAATATATGGGCTGCATTATGTTAATACTTTTGAGGATCGTTATGATTTCATTTTCTATATCTTGATCTGATCTTGGCATTCTCCCGAAATATATAATATGGTGGTGTATTCTGAAAGTTCAGCAATGGAGGCAAAAGATCCTTTTTTTTCATTCACAAATTGGTAAATGACTATCACTTTACCTATTTCATGTTTTAGAGGCACATATTAGGGTTAGAAAGAACAAAAAGATACTAAAAATATTATTAAAAAAATCCAAATTCCTGCTTTTACGTCCGCTTGGGCGCACAATTCTACCCGAGTTCGAACTGGGTTCGAATCTGGTCGAACCCACAGTCCGGGTTCCGAACCCGGTTTGAACCCACAGGCAGATTTTCGAACCCTGGGCGAATTAGGGCGAACCGGACCCGAATTTCGAACCCGGATCGAACCCGAATCGAACCCGGGCCTCCCAGGGCCAAACCCGGTAACTTAGAACAAATAAATACAGAAAAGCTTCAATTTATCTTTGTAACTGAAGAATAAATGGCAAATGAGAGAGTTCTGGCTACTTATGCTTGTTACTCACAAGTATTAGGGTCATAATAGCTCTTCCATCACATCGTTAAAGTTCTCATACATCCACAAATGACCACCACTAATTTTAAACATGGAAAACTAGTTACAAATATCTGAGCCCTCACTATAAGAAGAAAATATCTTTGCACCTTTTTGTGTCCATTGGCCACTTCCTTAACATTATTTGGAACTCTCCTTTTAACCCCCAAATTGGCTTGAAAGAGTTTCATCATAGTATTTGGCATTCACAGCATAAACTAAAGAAAGAAAGGTATTGTTTACCTGTCCTATCCAATCATGATATTTGTACTGATAATTTCATATAGATTCAGTTATTTTTCTTCGACAATTTGTTTGATTGTCTACAACATAAGATATGTTCCCTCATAGACTTCCACCATATTGGACACATTTATATCACATATCTGCATCAAGTTAGTTAAGGGCTCAATTGACAAAAAGTCCAATTCAGCCCCACCAGATCAAGAATGCTGATTCTGAATTGAAATTTCTTGTCAGCATTAGATCACCTCAACTACCACATCTCACTAGCCAACATGACACTTGCTAAAGACCTAATGACATAAATACACTTTAATAGAAAATAGAAGAATGCAAGTCTAGATTCTCTCACCTTTACTAAATGAGGCTGTGTTGGTTCTTATACATGACTTGGCCATGTTGATCACATGTTATGAATTGTATTATCAAGTTAAGTGTGAGTTCCATAGGGACACATGCCCAAAAAGAAATAAGCTATAACAAAAAGGTCTGGAAGCCATGACCAGCCCATATGGGGGAAATGAGATACTTATACAACAATACACCATAGCCATGCTGAAACTAAATTCAACAATAGTCATAGTGCAACTAACTATTCCTATTTTTCTCATGAGATCTCAAAAGCATCTAAGAGGCAGCTTGCTTTCTTGAGAAACATTTCCAAAGGTAAAAAGTAGCCCATACTCCTCCATCTAAGGCTTCTACTATTGAGTCCAAAATTGAAGATTTATGCTTCCTAGACATTACATCTACCAAAGTTTGAATCCCAAACTGTGTGAAAGGCAAAGTATATGCCAGTAGCTACCACAGCATCCAAGGAGGGACTATAATCACAAGGTGAGTATGTAAGTGCATTAACCAAAGAAACACCCAAAGGCACCACACAAGGTTCCAAAAAATTGTCACTTTGGCTTGCCAAAGAAGCCAAAGATCATCTATGATTCATTGAAACTGGTAGTTGAGGACACACACGCACACTAACATCAAATTGCATGCCATCAAAAGGCCAAACTGATGGTTGGGGTGGATGGGGTTTCCTTCGATATGAGGATTCATATTACCTTCCCCACACAATTGGTGATGAGGTGAAGGGCTCTTGTGGAGTGGATGCTTATTGTACTCTTCTTGATTGTACACTATACATTGGATGTAATTTGGCTATTGCTGATATTGTACCATTGATTTTCTTGGTGTGACACCATTATTGTACTTGGACTATATTGGATTGTAACTTATGGTTTGTGATGACCACATTTTAATTGGAATATTGATATATGTGACTTTTAATTGGAACTACACTTGTATTTTCCATTCGGTATACACATGTTACTTAATATTGTTAAAAGTACAAAAAAAACTAGAGTTCCATTTTGGGGGTTGCTATAATGTCATTATATTCCTTGCAAAGAAAATTGGAGTGTAACTCTTTTGCTTTTTACACATGTATGCACACATCTTGTCATGAGGAATAAGACACATAGGCACACACTAATCCAAGGTAGCATACAGAGGCTTGGAGTTACGTGCATAACTTATCTTTCACCTCCATAAAATAGAGACTCCCCATCCCTTTTATTTATGGTATTACCTAAGTATCTTGAAACTCATGTTTTGTAGTGGAAAGAATGTAAGTTTTGTAATTTCAAGTTTGACATTTTGATTAATATACATGGGGTTTTCTTAAGTCAAATAGTTTCTCCACTTAAGTCTTGTGGTATGATTTTATATAAATTTCTTGTTATTTTGCTTATGATTTAACAGTTAGTAGTTGATCTTGGTATAATATTTTTTTAGCAAAAGGTTGACTACTTTTGTAGAGAACAATGACCAAACATCTCAAGTCTAGAATTACATTGAGATAGAAGTTGCTCTACTTAATCTCCATCAATCTCAGAGGTAGAAGTTTCAACTCTCTTGCACAAGTTTCTCACTCATTGGAGGGTTCTATTTAAGAACTTCGATGGAGTCCTATTAAGATGCATTGCACCAAATCAAATAAAGCATTTATTTCATGGGTTCCATGAGGGACTCTTAAGAGGCCATTTCTTTGCAAAGACAACAAATGCCAAGATTATGTAGGTAGGGTATTATTGGCCAACAATATTCCATGATGCTCCTAAATGGATTTGTGCTTGCAAACCTTGCAAGAGGTTCACTAGAAGAAAGAAGAATGTGCCACTTTCCTTGATACCAATAACTTTGATGTCACTTTCCCACAATGGGACTTGGACTTCATAAGAATGATCAATCCTTCTTCAAACATTGGGCACAAATGTGTGTTCATTGCTACCAACAGCTTCCCCAAATGGTTTGAGGTAATTGCTTTAAAGGATGCTAAGGAGGAACATATTATTAAATTCCTAGAGGACAATCATGAGGTTCAACGCTGCCCCCACTGTCATTTCTAACAATACCAAAGAATTTTTGGGTCTAAAGATCACAAGTTTGCTTCAAAGCATAGTATATTTGTAAAGACTTTGTCCAACTATTACTCGAAAGTAAATGGTTTAGCGGAATATTCCAACAAAAGTGCAAAGTAGAAATTCAAGAAAACAATCAAAGACAATCCATGCATATAGCACTCCTTATTGCAAAGAACTTTGTGAGTCCAACTTTGCAATGCCTAAAGTTGCATGGTCATGGCCCCTTTTGTGCATTTGGCCTCATTTTTCCATCAGTTATAACCAATTTGAGATAATCCCTAATGGGTCTCCTTTGGCCAAATTTGGCTAAGTTTTATTCTCCATCATCCCTCATGTGCCCTATCATGTGTTGGAAGTTACATAAATCCCAAAAATTCTAAGTGTGGCGGTTTTCTATTTAAATATCAAAGACTATTGTAAATTTCAAAGTTTCCCAACTTGCATACATTTCCCTCGACCCCCATTCTTTTCCCTTGTCTTTGTCGAAGTTATGGACTTTCTCTTATCAGCATGCTTTTTCTTGGATCCCCGCACTCTAATGCTTAACACTAAGTTATCTTCCAATTTTGAAATTGCATGAGTTACATAGTAACCTCAATCCCCAACTTCTGACATTTCCCTTCATATACATTTTTGGAGTCAAAAATGTGGGAATACCTTTAAAATGATAATTTTGGGCAAGGGTTATGAAGTATTCCCAACTCCCAATTCCCAACATTTTGCACTATGTTACCTTATCAAGTTCATGAATTCAAACATATCTTTATTTGCATGCCTAGTGGGATGAATTCCTTGGTATCCCCAACTCCCAACTCCTAATATTTCCTTTCATGTACCCTTTTGGATTCAATGATGCAAAGATACCTCTATTTGTTTGTTTTGGGCATAAGGTATATTGTGTCCCTAATCTCCAATCCCTAGCACGTGGTATGGGTTATAAGGTATTCTTGACCCTCAAACCCCAAAAACTCGGCAACTCTCGCATTTTGCATTGTTCAATCCCACCTACCTCACTACACAACCTAAATCACCATTGATGACCAAATTTGATGCCACAAATACTCTAAGGGGTTTTTCCCACCCAAAAATAGTTGTTTGTCTCAATGACTTCATGTGCAATTTCAATGGTGAAAGATGAGAACACCATGCCACCATTAATGTAATGGTTATGTTTCTAATGTGGATTGTTCCCACACAAGCTCTAGGCTACCATTTCAAAGGATTTCGCAAGATTTTAGGTTGTTTAACATGCAAGATTCACGGCCTATAATTCTTTCTCAATTTCCAAAGAAACGGGGCATCCAACAAAGCACTATATATGCCAATTTGTTTTCCAAAAAAAAAGTCAAATCATTTTTCATTTCCATGTGACTACAACATCGAGCAAGATCTAGGATTTCAATCCCCACACATCCAATCACCATTGAAACAACCCATACTACAAATCACAAAGAGATGCCTATTCTATAAAAAATATTTATAACTAAATGTCTCCATGGCTGATTGACGATATTTAGGAAGACTTTCGAGCAACTAAACGTAATAGGTACTTAGCTTAGGGTTTTCTCTTGCCATATTTGCTAGTGTGAATGTAATATTGATTTGACAAGTGTTGTAGCACTCTAATGCATTGCAAATATTATTTGTAATGGTCTTTCCAATACTGCATATGGATTTGGAGAGGGATTATTAAACATGGTTCAGTTGTTAAATATCATCTCTTTTGTTATTTATATGTGTTGTGTCTTCTAGTAACTATGACTTTATAACCTAATATAAGGCACTGGTCTTGGAAGTGCTTGACCATCCATGCAACATGAAAATGAACAATATCATCAACTAAAAGTTAATAGTAGGAATTTAGTTTATATGTACATAATGATTTAGTATTCTTCCTAGGGAAAACATCTGAAGTGAGCCTCAGCAATTTTCCATCTTAGAGAATCATGTCATGTACATCGTCATCAACATTATAGAGGTTATATGTGTAGTAAGTTAGTCCTTGGTCTAGTGACAACTTTTGGGACTAGGCATACGCTGAATACTACTATAGTTGTCTCAATTTGTAAATCTTCAATTGTGATTGAATCTTGTTAAAGATTACCTATATGAACACCCTCCTAGGTCTAGTTGAGCCCAAAGTGAAGAAGAGATTATCCACTCTCAACAATTGGCCTATCATCACTCACATTTTGTCAATGAGTCAATCTATCCAACTTTAAAAATAACAAATCCCTAACCTTGAAGTGGATTGATCCCTCTAGAAGTGTGAGTAATGATTTTGGGACTCAACAAAATGGTTTTGTTGCTGAGGAGGATTTATTTCTAATCATATTTCAAAGACTCTAGTGATTCAGCATAATCAATTTATTATTGGGTAAGATGACAACCCATCAACTAATGCCAACAAAATGGCACCATTTTCAAGGAGAGTTTGACTCTAGAATCATCTGAAAGACCCTACAACATGAAGTTAATTGTAGCCATCAAGTTTGTCACGTTGCAAGTTGACAGTTTACCAACTTGCATCAAAAAGAAAGGCAACTAGGAAGTAAGTCCTTGTTTGGTATTTGGAAGTTCCCGCTGCTAGAAGAAAATTTGCCTCTTCTAAGTGAAGAGTGGTGATTGTTTTCGTCAAACCCAGAATTAGTTTGCACCTCAAAAACTTGATAATGGAGAGAAGAAGGCAACATGAATACCAACAAGAACAAGGAAAAGATAAAGCTCATTCAAGGAGACAACAAACAGCATGGAAAACTCATAATAACAGTAACTCATTCAGACCTACCTATCAAGATCTAGAAATAGGAACATAAGGTAGAAATAGTTCATGTACAAGTTTAAGAAATCAATACATGTATACTTTTGAACCTTCAACTGATAACATAAACATAAAACATAGAAAAATACAATGGTTTGATTATGAGGTAAAATGAGAAGATATGCTTGTTGGGAGGAGAAAGGTGTGTAACATGATTGACAAGTATTCGCAAAGTCGTGGCATGCAACATTAGAATCTGATGACATACTTTGATGCCCACCATCCCACTTATCTCGATATGGCATATAGATATGAAGTTGAATAGGAGTACCTAATATGTCTCCTTAAAGAGGAGATGTTGGAGGTTCTAACAATAGTCAACTCACAAAAAGCTTGTTTACTAAGTTATGATATGGTTAATGGCAAAAGAAAAAGTGAAGGGAATCCTTGATGCAGGTTTACAATATTTTATTATGAGATCAGGACATTGTAGAACAATATCCCTCTTCTCCCAACACATCATGCGAAGAAGAAATTGAGCAATGTAGGGAAAACTTAACCTATTGAAAACTCAAAGTGCAACATTTGAACATACCAATACTCTCCTAATGATCAGAAAGGATGAGTTCCCTTATGATGATTATGAAGAGGGTTATGATAATAATGGTGCTCAAACACAAATAAATGACATGCTTATTGAGAGAAAACACAAGAAAAAAATTAAGTTGTTGGAAGCTAAAATTGCTGCACTAAAACATGCATGGGCCCTCTCAATAAGCAAAGAGAATGAACTCCTTTGTGAGAAGAATTATGATGAGCAATATGAAGACGAAGATAGTCATTATGATGCATCAGGATATGACTTCATGGAAGAAGATGAGTATATTGATTATGATGAATCTGACCAGGATTTTCAAGGTGAACATAGTGTTGATCCAAATTAGTATGAGTTGCCCACTCACAATATTGAACATCCAAGGAAACTCATATAGCTATCCCATAAGTCCTAACCCTCAAGTGACAACATCACAGACCATATAGATACAATGGTAGTGCAAGTTCAATATGAGCATCAGCCAATGATGAGGCAAGTGCCTACATGACATGAATAGGAGCATACTACTGTTGTTGGATCAAATGGAAATGACATGAATAGTAGCAAGGAGAAGCAAAAGGTAAAAGTTGAGACAAGGAGCAGCAGCACTACAAAGAAAGAGATGAAAAAAGAGAGACATCCAATGCAATAGTGGGCGATGAAAAAAGAAAGATGTGCCAAAAGCCAATGATGAGACAACCAATTTAGCCCCTACCACTAAAAGTGCAATGTGTAGACAAGAAGGAGAGGAAGAACCAAATGTTCTTTCCTATAATCAAGTCATGCCTTGGCATTCCTTATGCAAATGACTTGATCTTCTCACATGATCAAACAAACCTATCATGTGAAGAGGTCAGCTTACAAAGGGAAGAGAGCCTATTGCACATTATGGAGGATAGCTACAAGACCACCAATGAAATTCCATCCTTTGATGCTATTCCTAACCTTCTCAATGGATGCTACTATGAAGATCTTGAAACTATTGGTTCTATCTTTTACCCTGCTCCTATTGAGGATGTAAATAAAAAATCAATCATACGGAGCGAGATGCCCATTGATACATATGTGCAAATCAAAGAAGATTTTTGAGATGCATCAGTCTTAGTAAGTCCAAGATTTTATGATCCTTTCTCAACTATTTCTCCTTGTTGCTTTGTCTTGTACTACTGCTATTGTGCTTCAAATGAATGAAGGTGGGTATGAGCGACCTATTACACTTATCAGCAAGTCATTACATGATGACAAATGGAGGTATGCACCATGAACTAATAAAATAACATTTGAAGGCGTTGGTAGGAGCTCATTTGAGCTGATTTGTCAAGAAGAAGTTGATACGCCAATTAGCTTAGTGCCTCTAGTGCACATGCTATCACATGATGTTGAAGTCCCCTCAAGGCAAGGTGCAAGTCTAGATGCAGTGGAAGTCAATGAGATAAGTATGAAGTGTGCATCCACCTTTTGTCACCTCGGCAATGATCCAAGATGTAGAGATGATATTTTTTGCCTAGAGAAAATGAATTATCCCCTAGATGTAATGGTAATCAGCAAGGAACGCCTGAGTTGCAGTCCCTAATGAATGTGTTGATACATCCTAGTTTATCATAGAAAGACTATAGTGGGCAGTTGCTCAAATGCTTAGAATGGAGAAGAATATGGCTTGTGGCATGGCCATAAGCAATTGTTGAAGAAAATAATGATAGTGCATGCTACTCCAGGAGTGTCACTTGGTACAAAGTGAAACTACCAATTCATGACACTATGGATTAGCATTGCTTCTTCTAAGTTAAGCACTTTCCTTGTACATATTGTGTTTTGTGTTTTGCGTGTTTTTTCCATTGTGCAATCTTGACAATTGTTGGTCATGATGAAGTATGATTGTCCTAGTCCCCTCTTTGTGTCCCTTTCTGTGGTCTACTCCCAAAGATCTGAATTCTTGTTGTGCCTATAGGAGACAAATGTCCCCAACTAGAGCCTATGTCGGTGCCCGCCCAACTTTGCAGTGCCTAAAGTTGCATGGTCCTGGCCCCCTTTGTGCAGTCAGCCTCAATTTTCCATCACTTATAACTGATTTGAAATAATCCCTAAGAGGTCTCATTTGGCCAAATTTGCCTAAGTCTTGTGTGCCTATCATGTGATGGAAGTTACATAAATCCCAAAAATTCTAAGTGTGGAGGCTTTCCATTCAAATTCCAAAGATTGTGGTAATTGTCAAAGTTTCCCATCTTGGCATACCTATCCCCCTACCCCGACTTTTTTCCCTTGTATTTGTCGAAGTTCCAAACTTTCTTTCACTGACATGCTTTTCCTTGGACCCCCACACTTTGACACTTTACACTAAGTTACCTTTCAAATTCACAATTTCAATCATCTTTTTGCTTGCATGTCTTGAGAGATGATTTCCTTGTTATCCCCAATCCCTAATCCATTTACTCAAAGTCGCAATTTCAACCAACCCTTTGCCCACATCCTTTGTGGCTCCTTGGTACCTCTAATCCTTGACTTCCAACATTTCCCTTCATATACATTTTTTAGAGTCAAAGATGTAGGAATAACTTTAACATGATACTTTTGGGCATGGGTTATGAAGCATTCCTAACTCCCAATCCTTGACATTTTGCACTGTGTTACCTTATCCGATTCACAAATTTGGACCTATCTTTATTTGCATATCCTTCTCATCAAAAAGTTAGACAATTCCTTAGCCCAATGAGTCTTTCATAAAGCCACCCATACTGACCTTTATCTCCATGCATCTTCTCACTATCACCCTACCCAAAACGATAGTGTCTTAAATACTTTAGCTATGAGGGTTTTTCACATTTGTGACTTAGATCACATTGGCCTTGAACTTTCCCACCTAGGGCCAAAGTTTTCAAATTGAATGGTTATCGCACAAAGCACATCACCAAGGTGTTTAAACAAGACCAATCCCATTGCAATCCTAAACAAAAAAGATGTAGGCTCGAGTGATGTCCTTGTTGCCACTCTCCCATATATTAAAGGCATATCCTATAAGATTTCCAAAATTCTTCTTAAAAAGGTATTATATGTGCCTTCAAACCCCACTCCATCCAAAGTCTCATTCCCTCAACTAAAGACCTTAGAGACCTCTATCTAAATTTGGGAGTTTATATGATTGTTTGTTCCTATGGTACTCCTTATATTGGATCAAGGAACATAGTGTTGACATCAAACATGAATGAGTTGTTGAATCTGCCCTTGCTAGACAATCCTCCAAATCCAAACACCACATTCACTTAGAGAATCAAGTCTTGGCCAAAGAAGACAACTACTTCAAGAGAAAGCAAAAGAAAAACCACCCTACCAACTTAAACCGAGACAAGGGATGGTGCTTAAGTTTGGCGCGGCGAGTGATGCTTTCCTCTCTAAAACCTCATCTTCCTCCCCCTAACTCATGTTTGTCTGTCCCTTCTTGCTTCCCTTTTGGCCTTCTCTCTACCCACCCTCTCTACTCTTCTCCTTCCCTTCCTCTAGTTTCTCTCCCCCCTTCCTCATTCAATCTCAATGTTTCTTGCTCCTCTCCTTCCAACTATCATTGGTTTATGACTGGTTCATGCTTTTCTCCATCTTAGCCTTCCTTTTGACTTTCCTATGCTTTTATGTCTTCTTCTCCACCTTAGGATGCACAAGATCCATGTTTCATTTCAAGTCCTTTATCTCAAGTGGTTTCCTTTCCTTCCCCTCATGTTTAACCCCTCTAACCTTGTTTTGTGTTTCTGTTTGAACCCTCTCTATTCTAGATTTTGTTTTTGTCTCCAATTTTTTATGTCTTTTTAACTTATGCCACATACCTTCTCACTCTCTTCAACAAAATTTTAATAGTTTTCCTTGTTTGCTTCTTGTTGGCGTTTCAATTAGCACCTCTGGAGTGCTTATTGGAAACGGACAGCTATTGCAAGTGTGTTAGTACATGCTCTTCGGATTATAGAGAGTAAGATCTCTCTTTGCTGATTTTCTACTGTAAAAAAGGGGTGTACTAAGATTTCCTATCTTTTTTACTCAGCGGCAGGACACAAGGGTGCATAAACCAATGCGCCGTAGCTAAGCTTTTTCTCTGGTTTCCGCAGATCTTAACTACGACTAACTAAGCTTCTAAACTATCCTACCTTCTCAAGATAAACAGAGCATGAGGGCGTAGGAGCGAAATGGTATGGTTGGATCACTTGAATCCTCCGTCTCAATGGAATATGGTCGAGGCTCTGAACCTTCGGATATATACCAAGATAGGGCTCGATACAAGCAAACACTCGTTACGGTAAACTGGATCTGAGACTTGCCAAGGAGGAGGAACCCCTATCCGAGGTATAGGCTTGGAAGCAGCTCACTGGAAACAACAAGGAACGATGGCCTTTCTAACAGGATTCCCGAGGAGGTGACGACACCTGTCCAAAGTCTAGGCTGCAAGAGAGATCATTAAACAACATCAAACGATAATGATCGATGACAAAATATCCAAGGAGGCGACGACACCTATCCAAGGAGGAGATTGAAACAATGCACTATTTAAAAACAAGACTTTGAATAACTCAAATAATTAGATCAATCAAGCTTGCACCATCTGATTTATTTCTTCAAGGTTTTTCAAAGAATTACAAAGGTCGGGACAGCAAAGGCACGAAATCATGCACAATTGCAATCAACCAATGAACTCTCATCCAAGAGTGAACAGATATAAACAAGCGAACTCTGGCAACAATGGCGCAACAATTTTGCTAGCAAATAAAGGTTAAACAAATAAAGAACCTAAGGCTCTTATTTATAGAAACTCAAAGGAGTAGGCAACCCCAAAATCTCCTTGAGTTAACAAACAGTTCTTGCCAATCAGCAAGATATTATTCTATGTCTAAAAGTAGGTGAGCAAACAGTTAACTGGAAATCTACTTCAGTTAACTGAAACTAAACAAAAGTCAAACTGGAAGTCTACCTCAGTTGACTGACACCTAACTAAAAGTGAACTTATGTTACAAATGTGTCTCCAAATAGACATCCACCTTTTGAGGAGATCTAAGATCCACAAATCGTGGGAGTCAATTAGACATCCTAGATTAGTGGGATCTGACATGCATGATCTGTGGAGATCTGGAGTCAACTCGGAAAGGGGCATCAAGTTGACTTCAGTCGTATTTATTGCTACTTTGGAGGGTAGGACGTCCTTCTTGAGGTGTTTGACACCTCATCACCATTGGTCAACGGTGCTTTTGTTCATTCGTTGACTTCTTCATACGGAGATCGTTACATGCCTGTCAATCGTCAGCTTACCGCTTGTCAGCAACTTGATGTGTGTATCTCCTTCATTCTGCTTCCCTTAGGAGGGTTACTCCTTTTCTTTTTTGTCTATGTCTCCACTTTGACGTGGAAGGTAGTGTAGTATTAACCGATGGCGGCTCTGTGTTGGGAATGACTACCTTCCGCGTTCTTTTGCAGCTTTGGCGTTTTCCTTGATCTTTCTCAATGGAAGAGTGTTGTATGATGAAACCGCGAAGCTTGATGATGAAACCGCGAAGTTTGACCACGATCATTCCAACCGTGAGAAATGCACATGAACTTGCTGCATGTGTAAAATTTCAACGATTACAATCCTCTAAACTAGCCTTGGAAGGCGATCAGATATACGAGGTGAAACCATTATGGAACCTGTGGACTTGTTTCTATGCCTGTCAATCTGGCTAGATTGACCTCTGGGTGTGCCCGACGTAGATCGGTGCCAGTCGTTTTCAGAAAATCATGGAGTAAGACCATTTTGGTTTTGTATTCATCTTGGGAGAACTGCGTTCTGAAAACCTTGAAGATTGACTGTGCACACGATGCTGCTCGGACAACTTTTTCTGGAACTGCTAAAAATAGCCTTGCCAAGGGTAATTTTTACGAAATATTCTGAGACATGGGTTTCGTTGAGAATAATTCTCTAAACAAACCCAGATCGTCAGAAATTTGAAAAAAAGTGTTTTTCTATGACATGCAAGAGCCCTTCGGTGGCAGAGGTAGTGAGGCACCAGAAAGTGATTTTTCTCGAAAAAATCCAACACATGGGTTTTGTTCGTGCTTTGGAGCTGAACAAACCCAGTTTGTTTGATTTTCAAAATTATGACTTTTTCCGGAAACCCTAAAAAATAGGGGCAACAGGGCTACTTTTTCTGGAAAAATCCAACATGTGGGTTTTGTTAAAAAAGCTGTGCTGATCATACCCAGTTGGCCAGATCTGTGATTATCTGTCGTTTCTTGTGACATGCAAAGAAATATAGACAGAAATAGAGGAAGTAGACAAAAGATGGATTGGAAGTTATAAATTGCCACTTTGGAAGAATTATGCCTTTTGATGCAAACTCTGATAAATAGTCCCTCTGTGCAACAGATCTTCAAAAATATGAAGAACGGTGAAAACCCCTCTGTCAGATCTTCAAAAATGTTGGAGAAGAAAAATATCCGTTCTTGAGCTCCTCAACCTGCAAAGAAATAATGAATAATGGATGCCTAGATGCTTTGATATGTCAATTTGGAGTTGCAAGCATCAATTGGGCATCCAACTCATGATTGAGCCTGATTTGGAGTTCAAAAAGGTGATTTCCACTGATTGTGGAGTGTTTGGCCTCTTTTTGTCTCCAAAATTTGTTAACTCAAGTCAACATTTGCTTTTGACTTTCTTAGGCTTCCTTTTTGGAGTTTTGATCATTTTTGCAGGTTGAAGTGCCTTTGTTTGATCTTCGATCCTGGCTACTTAGTTGATCTTCGGCAATTGCTGACGGATCCGTTGTTGAGATGGGATCAGCTTGATGAGATATGCCTGGGAGAGATTAACTCAGAAAACTGAGTTTGGACCTCCAGAATGAGGGGCGCCTTTCTTCAAGAGGGGCGCTTTTAGCCATGCCTTAGCCATTTTTTGGCTTATCTTTCCAGTTCTTCAATTTTGGCTTTTTCTGCTTGACCTCAGCGTGTGATCGTTTTGCGTGTCCTGTGAACCTGCTGTCAAATTGATCACGTAGCTGGGAGGAAGCTGGAAAGATATCATGTATAGAGTTGCTGCTTATGGATTCATCTGGTGCCTGTAACTGAGGGGCGCCCCTGGCTAGCAAGGGCGCTTTTACCTTGAAGCTCTCTGATTTGGCATCTCGGTCGTCAATGAATCCTCCATACTTTGTTGACGGTTGGTCAATGATCCCTGAATCAGACGATCTTGCTGATTGTTTCGTTGTCGAGCTAGCATGAAAGTGAAGAGGATGACTGAGTTGGAGGTGCCAAATGATTTGATTTTCCCTCTGAGATCCAAGGGCGCCTTTCTTCAAGAGGGGCGCTTTTAGCCACTGTAGACTGTGTTTTGCCTTGGTAGACAAAACATGCACCTTCCAGACTTAGCCAAATTTTGGCCTTTTCCGTTTTGAGAATCTCCTTCGTTGAACGACATCATTTTCATCCTTTTTCGCCATAGCTTCTTGGTTGAAGCTTTTGAGGTTTAGCTTTCAGCACCTGGTACTGGCCAATTTGCCATTAATGGCTGCAGAGCTCCTAACTTTGTTCCTGAAAAATAGAAATAGACCCACCAGAGTAAAACATGCATTTTGATAATTCTGACTTGATCAGTGTGATATTGAAGGCAATTAATCCTATCAGAATTATTTTCAAACATTTCCGGGAAGGTCCTATTTTTTAGGGTTTCCATAAAAATAGGGGTGTAAAACCCTAATTTTCATTTTTTCAGAATTTTAACCATGGGTTCCTGGACAAAAACCCACAAAGATTTCATGTTTGTTTTGACCTAAAACATACTTTCGATGGCATTTTTACATTGTTTAGCTCAATTTAAGCAGAATGCCAAAAATTTCATTTTGGGTACAACACTTCTCTATTTCTTCTTTTAACATTCAGAGTCCTCTCTTAAAAGCTTATCTATAGTAATACTCTAATTTAATTGTAAAGAATAGTTCCTTATTAATTTTTAATTCTAATCAGGTCTCCAACCGTTGTTTATAGTTTCTTTCTCTATTCAATGATAATAGAATATTCAAAGCATCATTGTTGTTTCTTGCTTTAAGTTAACATTATAGTGCTATTCATTTTCATAATATTTTCCTAATATTAATTTTACCTCATTCTCAACTTAACATTTTCTCTAATGGTAATTTTAATTTATTAGTTTTTCTTTTAATTCCTTTGCATTTCATTCTTAGCTTTCACTACATGTTTTTGTCCTATTAATTTAATAGCATTTTAATAGTTTGTGTTGTAGTTCTAATTCCTTTGTATTGTACCAATTTCCTTTCATCATATTCTTTTATTCCTTTCACCTACCCTTCCTCTCATCTCCCATTCGAGCTCTCCCTCCTTTTAAGGAGCATTGCTTGCAATTGCTCCTAAGATTTTCCTCTTCTTGATGATAGATCAGGAAGTGCGATCCAAAACATTGATTGCCAAAATCTTGACATTGTTGCATCCATAAACATATTAAGCATTATTATGGTTTGTGGAAATATCATGGTTGTTATTGATACCCTTCATGGGAGGGAAATTTGTTTCAAATCCAAGCTACTAAGAAGCTAAGGATCAAGCTATCTAAGAAGATTGTAGACCTTGTTTTCCTTAAATGTTGTCATGATTCTCATTTCCATCTTGCATTAGAATTTTCCACCATGTTTGGAGCTTCAAAACGCATCATATATTTTGGCGAGCTTCCCTTGCTCTCCTCAAATCAATCATTAAATTTACCCAAGGTCACCATCAATCATTTCTCGTATCAGATTTTCTACCTTCATCTAGAGCTGGCTTCTACTCTTTGCCTAGACCTTTGGATCCGGTAGGACATCTCTTCACAAATGAGGATCAATGATCTTAAACTCCACTATAAAGAGAGGCAAAAAAGAAAGTTTGATGCCATTGTCCTCAGGCAACACCATAAAACCTTACCCCATGTGCAATCTCATACTTTTCTCACCCATCCAAGAGTTTTTAATCTTACCCCATCTTAGGAGTGTTTTTTAGTAACAGTCAACTTGGAGCATCCTCTCATTTCAATGCAAGGACGAATTCTAGTTTGGCAAGCCCTCACCCTCCCAAAGTTGTCTATGGTCTTTGGCTTGTCAAGTCATGCCCTCACTCTCTTTCGTTGCTTCCCACCATCATTGTTAACACCAGTGAAACGAGACTCGCCCGGACTCGGCAAGTCCCGAGCCGAGCACCCCTGGCCGGGTCCTGGGAGCCCAGACGCGGATGCGGCCGCGTCTTGGCCGGACTCGCCGGACGCGCCGCTTCCAAGCGAGCCCTGGACAAGGCCGGTGGCAGCAAATGCCAAAAAGACAAAAAGAAATAAAAAACTCAACTTTTTTATTTTTTTGTTTTGACTTATATTGTCTCCCCAGCCCTAAAAGCAACCTCATTTCATTCATTTGGCAAAATAGGAGGAGAAGAGAGAGTTGTGAAGAAAAAGAAGAGATCATTGGAGGGCAACCAACAAGCTGTTGAAGAGAAATCCAAGGTGTTAAATCATTTGGGAAGCTTCATACCAGCAAGGAGGTGCATTGAGAGCTCATTATCAGCAATTGGGAGGAGTTTGCATTGCATTCCAAGCTAGATTTAAGAGGTAAGTTTGATTTTATTTGGTTTTTTTGTGTTTTTTTAACAAATAATTCTTTGTAATTTGTAAAATCATTGTCTTTTTGAGTTTGCATTTTTTTTTTTACAAACCCTACTTGCAACTTAAATAATTTTAGAAACCTTACTTGTTATTGCAGCCAATTTCATTAGCAAATCAAACCATATTTTCACAATGTCTCAAACCCCAGGCAGAAAAGATTGAAATATTCCGAGCCAATTTTTTTTGTTTTTCAAATTACAAATTAGAAACAAATGCACCCGTTAAGGTTAGCAGCTAAACCCAAAACGTGCTGAAGCAACTCTAACCAGAATGTACACCAGGATCCCGATGTGGGCAAGGTGTGAGCATTGGTCAGAGGATCTAAATCAAATTGCTTATGCAGGAACTCTAACCAAGAATGGCGCCGATGATGGCGAGCATATGGTCAGAGGATCTTCTACACTAAGTGCTGAAAGGAACTCGACACCAAGTATGTGCTACCCAATCCAGTATGGAGTGAGGGGCGACCATATGGCGGAGTGTTACAGAGTACAATGCTTGAAAGAAATACTGAAAAGCTGAAAGTACTCAACACCCAGAATGTGCTTGCTAACCCAGAGTGGGAAAGTAGCTACCATAGGGCGGAGATGTATCTATTACAAAACAACTTCATAATGAAAGAGAGCATTACAAATCAGATTTGAAAATGACTGCCAGTACTACTGTCAGTTTACAAAATGAGGATCATCCGCCTGCCAATAGCTTAGGAATTCGAAAGATTAACAATACATCATAAAGAACTCTCCTTAGCTTGGATAGAGTGCCAAAACAATACAACTCTTCAATGATCAAGATTCTAATTCTGGTTTATCACAAATCTGCACTTTAAATTGAAAAACCAGCAACCTATGAATTTACTCATATGCTCATAACTCTCTCATTTCTCACCCAAATGATCTCAAATCTGATGCAATAGACCCTCAAAATGATGGCGCCTAACTTAGTAATAAGAAATGGCATCTAAAAATGGTTATTAATTACTGACACGAATCCTAATGCACTCCAGAAAGTACGGCTTTCAAGGAATGACGGATTTGCATTATAAAATCATGAGCTTCGTATTAAAATCTGCAAATATTCATGAAAGGGCGCCCTTACCAATAAAATGCAATGACACAATACCCAGAATGAGATTATTTTTGTTTTCTGATTTACGAGTGAAACTACAGATTCAGCCTTGTTATCAGCAACTCCAGAAAATGACATAAAATGCAAGAAACTGAACTTCTAATGGCAAAACAACACTACAATGCAAACCTCACTACAACTCACTCAAAATAAGCAATCCTCTCCACTAGGTGCTATCTCTCAAGCACGAAGTCGAGCCAAGGCTAGGAGGCATTCATTCCTCGAAGCAATCCAGCAACCATTTTGGCAGCATAACAATAGCATAGACAAAAGATGATCAAATGAGAACCCAAGGCTGTCTTTTATAAGCTTCTGTGGACCTTCCTGAAACCCTAACTTCTTTTCCAAAGTCAAAACCCTAATCCCAAGAAATGGCGTCCTTTTCCAAGCATCTTTAATTTTGACTTCATTAAATTTCTCACTTAAATAAATGCGTCCTCCTTAAGGCTTAGTTTTGACTTGATAAATTCAATATAATTTTAATATAACCTCAATGATGGCGCCACCCTTCAAGTCCACCTTTTAAAATAACATTAAGTTATTTGACTAGGCCAAGGTGATAAAATAACATTTAAATTATAATGTTATTTTTAAGTGAAATGAGTTCAACTCTCCAAAACTGCATTCTGAAGCCCGAAACTGAATACGCCACTTGAGACAACTGAAGGGGAAAGTCAACTACCTGAGACCAACCTGTATACTACCAAAAATAGAATTTACTAAAAATAGTAAATTCCAAAAAATGCTCTGAATGCCGAAATGATCATACCACTGCGAAGCTCTCTGAAAACCCAGAAAGAATCCGCCGTCAGATCCACCAACTCCGAGCAAAGACATCCCCAGAAATAGGAAACCCTAATTTTACCTTCCGACTAGCCTTCGGGTTTCCTGAAAAAGGCCAACGGTCACTGGAAATATCAGGTTTGAGAAGGGGTCATTACAAAGACCCTGCTTGGAAACATGTTGAAATATTTCCTGAAATGAAAAAAGGAGAGGCAAAATGTAAATATTGCAAAACAGTATATCATGGAGGCATAAACAGATTGAAATATCATATTGCACGTATGCCCGTCCATGATGCGATGGGCTGCATTGAAGCACCTCCTGAGGCTATTCGTGAAGTGCAAATGCAATTAGAAACATTTGAAATGCAAAAAGAAATGAAAAAGAGGCAGAGGCAAGAGTTTGTGAGTGTTGGACAGGGACTTGGTGCTGTTGGAGATGTTTCTTCCATGCCTCCATACCGTCCTAGTGCTTGTGCTACTACACCAGCTATGCGTACTACTACTCCTGTTGTTGGCACTGGCACTGCTACTGCTAGTGGTAGTGGGAGTGCTAGCATTGGCCCTAGAGTTCGTAAATCTAGGGTGGACTCATATTTTGTACCATGCACTACTCCTAGTTCCCAACCATCGCTTGAGAGCATGGGTTGGAACAAGGACGCACATGATGCAGCCAAGAAAACAATTGCAGACTTTTGGTACTATTGCACCATTCCCTTCCATGTAACCAGGTAATTCTTTTTCGTTTAATTGTTTTAAAATTTATATTTAAATTTTAAAATCTAGATTCTAGATGCATCTCATAATTGATTATCGAATTCAAATTTAAAGTTAAAAACTTAAAAGTTAAAACTTTTCATTTTACAATACTTATCTAAGTAACTTATTAATTTATTTATGACATGTTTTAGGTCTCCTTTTTGGCAAAACATTAATTCTTTTTCGTTTATTTGTTTTAAAATTTATATTTAAATTTTAGAATCTAGATTCTAGATGTATCTCATAATTCATTATCGAATTCAAATTTAAAGTTAAAAACTTAAAAGTTAAAACTTTTCATTTTACAATACTTATCTAAGTAACTTATTAATTTATGACATGTTTCATGTCTCCTTTTTGGCAAAACATGGTCAATGCCATAACCATTTGCAGGGTGGGGTTCAAAGCCCCTACTGAAGATGAATTAAAGGGCCCACTTTTGACTCAAAAGGTGGCTGATGTAAAAGCACAATTAGGAGAGCAGCGCTTGCAATGGAGGAGGTTGGGTTGCACCATCATGACTGATGGTTGGACCGATAGGAGAAATAGGACGTTGCTTAATTTTCTAGTTTCCTTCGAAGGTAATTTTACTTCCCTCAATGCATTGATTAATTTGAAATTTGAATTTGATTTAGTGATTAATAATTTATTATTTAATATGGCTGATTTATGTTTTTTAATTTATTGAATAATTGGTTTTTCTTATTTTTTCAGGTGACACCGTCTTCATCAAGTCTATTGATGCTTCCGCCCAATTCAAAAATGCCACATACCTTTGTGAGGCTATAGAGGAGGTGATAGCTGAGGTGGGTGAAGAGAATGTAGTTCAAGTGGTGACAGATAATGCAACAAATAATGTTGTTGCTGGTAAATTATTGATGGAGAGGCCTGCTGGTAAATTATTGATGGAGAGGCACCCTACTATATTCTGGACTCCATATGCCGCCCATTGCATTGACCTCATGTTGGAGGATCTTGGCAAGCTCCCATGGATCAAAACATGTGTGGATGCCGCAAGAAACATTTGCAAATTTGTATACAATCATACATAGGTGCTTAACCTTATGAGGCAATACACGGGGTTGAGGGAGTTGGCTCGTCCTAGCATCACTAGGTTTGCAACAAATTTTATCACATTACAATCCTTGATTCAATCAAAGGCAACTTTCAGGCGCATGTTTGTTGGTGAGGAGTGGTCTTCCTCATCCTATGCTACAAGCACTGCAGGGATTGTTGTGGCTGATTGCATTTTTGATGAGGCAAGGTTTTGGACACCAGCGGAGGAGATTCTAAAGGTAAAATTTAATTCTTCCTTATGTTTTAATTCTTATTCATATTTTACTTTTATTTGTTTATTTTCGTTCACATTTACTTAAGTTAATGTTTCACAATGTTTGCAACTTTGCACTTTGCAGTTTACCAAGCCCTTGATAGTTCTCCTACGAGTTGTTGATGGGGAGAAGCCCGCAATGGGCTACATATATGAGGGCATGGATAGGGCCAAAGAGGCCATTAGATCCGTCTATGGTGGAGTTGAGGAGAAGTATCGTCCCATTTGGGAGATCATTGATAGGAGATGGCAACACCAACTTCATAGGCCCATCCATACAGCCGCATGTTTCCTAAATCCAGTCTTCCAATTCAGACGTGATTTTCGTGCAAATAGAGAGGTTCTTAGTGGGCTCTACTCGATGATAGAGCAGATGTTGCCTGCTATCAGTGCACGAGATAGAAGTCTTCACTAAGGCACAAGGAGACTTCTTTGCACGTCATTTGTGCAAAGAGAGTAGGATGACATTACTGCAAGGTAAAAATATATTTAAGGGCATAATTTTCATCTTTTTATATTATAATTTATTATTAAATGTTGAACTTAAAACTTGAAATGAGATTGATTTTGTTTATTTTTCTCATCTCAGATAGTTGGTGGGAGATGTTTGGTTTTGATACACCGAAGCTTCAAAATGTTGCCATTCGTATATTGAGCCCGCCATGCAGTTCATCTGGTTGTGAGCGCAATTGGAGTATGTTTGAGCACATACACTCCAAGAAGCGCAATAGACTGTCAGTGGAGAGGATGAATGATTTGGTATATGTGCATTACAACCTTCGGCTCAGATACAGGAAGCTTTCTGACCACGACAACACCTCGATCAGGCTAGAGGAGGTTGATCCACAGTCTGAGTGGATCACTAAGGCTATAGATGCAGTCTTTAGTGACGAGGACCTTGATTGGGTGGACCAGGCAGAGAGAGAGGTTGAGGTTGTAGCCATGGCTGAGGAGGAGGCTAGAGCACGAGGAGACATAGTTGTTGTTGGTGAGAGTGGCATGGAGAGTCAAACACAAGCAAAGACTATGGCTGCAGCTGCTACATCATCAAGGACCCTTAGAAGCCTTCGTAGGAAGGATGTTGGCTGATGGCTCCACTAAGCCATAGACTTGTGGCTATTTTTTTGATATTTCATATTCCATGAGTTTTGTATACATTTGACTATATTTATATATCTAAGTATGTTATTTCTTTCAGCAGCTTGACTACAATTTGTGTTGTATACTTGTGTATGTGATCAAATTTGCTTCTATTTAATGATGTTATTGTGTCTTTAAGGTTTATTCAATAAAGGGTGCTTGAAACAAGTTTTAAATCCTTAAAAATCTCTAAATTTCTAGGGTTTTTTCAACTTTTTTCATTTTGTCGAGTTTGCGCCGAGTCCGAGTCCCCCAAGTCGAGTCACCCTAGCCAAGTCCGAGTCTCGTAACTATGGTTAACACTCAGAACTCAAAGTCCACCATGTCTTTCATTGGGATCAATTGTCCCTGTTAACTTGCCACGCTTGGATCTGCATGTGACTAAGAATATCTCTTCTTCTGGTAAAAGTTGGAATCACAATTCCTCACTTTGGATTGTTCCATCTCCATGCTATCTCGTTACTTCTAAATGCAGTGAAGCTGCCCACATAACATTATCGGTCCCCAAGCTGAGTCGCTGTTTCCTAATAGCAGCTTGCTTGTTTAGATGGTTGTGTCCCTATCACCTGCGACCTTGGATATTCCTAATTCTGTTGAACAAGTGTGCAAAGCCCTCTTGCTGTTTCAGAAGTCCATTGGGCTAAATGAGACTGTTGTTCCTGTCTGTGAAGTTGTATCACCTCTTCATGAGACCATCAAGCATGTGTGAGAAAATCAGTTGGTCATTTCAAATCTTGAGACAGTTGCAATCAGAAACATTGTAAGCAGTATTGATGCCCATATTAATTGATCACAATACAAATAACAATGCTATTGAACCCTGTACCAATCAAGAATGATATAGATCATCGTAATGACAAAATGCCACTGATCAGTGATCATAAGAAGATTTAATAACAGAAGGATAGTTATCTCAAAACACAATAATGATAAAAAAAATCTAAACTTGTATGACATTATTAATAACTGATATGTAACAACGAAAATTCCCAAACAATTAACTCAATGATATAACTATGTTTACAAATGAAGAAACGACAGCAATATCCATTGATAAGTAGAAATGACAGCAAGCCAATGACATCACTAACATCTGTCATGCAATAATAATGACAAGTCAAAGAATAGGATAATCATTTGACAGTTTTGTCTAGTAACGACTATGCTCAGGAATCATAAAAAATGACATCAGCATTCACTGTTATCAAAGGCAACAGTGATAATCACTAATCACAATAACAACAGTCACATTCCCTATTCACGAGGTTTTCAAACCCAAGTTTACCAACTGTCTTCACAACTGTAGATACTGGGTTCATTTTTTAAATAATGACAGCAATAATTGCTGTTGTCCCTTGGCAACAGATCTAAATGCTATTCAATAGTGGCAGCTGGAAATCTAAATAGCTACTGAAGCTGTTCAAGGTGCATAACCCATTTATAAAAATTCTAGAGAATAACGATCAAAACAATTGCAGCTCCGACACTTATAAAGTAAAAAACTAATTTACTGTGATTTTATCAGTGATATATCACCAATAATATTGTAATATATTTGTGAAGATTTCAGTCAAAGTTACAGTTAAAGATACTTTGAAATATTTTCAAGAAAATCTCAGGAACCCTGCCAAGTTAAGACATGTTGGAATATACTGTGGAATTTTAAAAATATCTGCTTCTATGTGGCATACCATTTTCTAAGTATGAAAAAACAGTTTATCATATACATATTTCAATGCAAATGCATTATTGGATAATGTTTGACACAAGATTTAAGTGTCTGAAGCTAAATCTTTCATCATTCCAAATCATTATGAATTTTTTGTTGTTACAGTATGGAAATGGAGGCCAAAATGAAAACAATGATTTACAGCATGTTTCTTCTGAAACATGTCCAAGGCCATTCCCACAGAGTTTCCTACAGCTTAATTGTCAAAATAATGACCAGTAAACTTAATTGCTTGTCTATACTTCCTAACTTAATATTTATGATTTTATCTAGAGTGTTTATATAGAAATTATTGAAAAAATTTACTTTGTTGTTCTAATTCCATCTCTTCCTGGTACAGTGAAAAGTTGTCATGAAAATATGTTAGAAACTCTTTCTGCTATGGCATATAGTATCTAGCTTGGTCTTTTTATATTTGATTAACTATACTCTATAGTATAGCTGGAAACCTTGAAAGAGCAGATACCCTCTTGATAGCTTGATAGCAATGTAGGAAAATGGAGTGGATCAGGTTTGCAGGTGAAGTCATATGAATTGGATAAAGAATTTTGAAAAGGGAAGCTCAAATGGCGGATGAAAGTCTGCAAAAGGAACGGTGCAGAGAAAATGAAATGAACCGAACATTTGCACATGAAAAGAGAAGTTCACATGAAAACACCCGCAAAGAGGAAGATGACATCATCGGGGGCGGGTGCGGAAAGATGGGTTCCATCGGCCCACAAAACCTTTACTTAGATGATTTGGGAACGCACTTGTGGGAAAATGACAGGCAAGTCAATAATGCGAGAAAATGGTTAGCATGTGGAACAGGGTAGTTCACATGGAAATATCCGCAAAGTTCCAAATGGGGCGAACTTTCCCGCAAAGCAGAAAATTCTAAGTGAACCAGATAGAAAAAGGCGAAGAGGTGAAGTTCGGATGGAAGAAGGATTCCCACAAAGCCGACGCTTAGTCAAATTTTTACTACTCAATACCTTTGCCGGAAAACCAAACGGAACTGCACATTTGCAAGGAAATCCAACAATACAGGACATTATGGGTCAGAAAGATTAAACTAGATGGAGGGACAAAACCTGCATGAGCAAAACTTTTGATTCTTAGCAAATTTTGCAAATCTTCGAAAGGCAATTGGGCTTAATTTTCCATGTTCTATCCATTGGTGGTAAGAAAGACCACCCTAGATTGATTGCTCAGATCGGTTATAAGCTTGGGCAAAATGGCTAAGGCACAAAAAGGGGAAGGGACTCAAGCAAAAGGACAACTGTAGATTTAAGTCTCAACAATGGCTCTGATTGGGGACATGTGCCTCTTGCAGGCACAACAGGAACTCAGAGCTCCAGGCAGACCAAAATTGTGGAACAAAGGATGGGACTGACCCACAAAGGACAACAACAATATGTACAAGAGAAAGCAATATATACAAGGAAGGACAATAACTTGCAGCTAATGACATGAAGGCACATAACTTTGAAGATAGGCAATCCAACTATCTTGGGGATGGAAATCTTTGAGGAAAAAATCATGTTTCAAAGTGTCATCAGGGTCATCAAAGGTGTTATCAGATTTGCATGTAGGTTGTGCCTAGTAATTTGTATCAGACTGATAAATTTTAGTTTGCATGTGTGTTGTTTGAAGAAAATAAAAAAAATAAAAAGAATATTTATTGCTGGAGTATTTCTGTGTATTATTTGTGCATTTAGTTGAAATTCTTACATTGGCCGTGGTGTGTATGTCATTGGAAGTTTGTGAAGTGGCCAAGCGAATTCTGAGGATTGCTACTCAAGAAGAAGCATTACAGTGGAATCATGTCAAAGTCTCTTTTCATCAGTAGAGTTTCACTTGTATCATATATGAATAATGAATATTAATTTATATAGTGTGTATAATATTATATGCTCCAGAAATGTTTATTTCAGCTAGAGGTTTACAAGTTGTAACTTCTCAGCCTTGGAATTCCACTAGATAGGCCCCAGATTTCTGTCCAGTAGCGAGTAAATCAGAATGCTGGCTTTACATTTCCTTTTTACTTTACTTTCTTCTTTCTAAAAAGGGTTAATTTATCATTTGATATACTATATATTTAACTTTGAAACACTTTTCTGCAAGTCAACATATATTAAGAGAAATAGACACTTATAAGAACAAGACAATATAAAGACACTACTGACTCCCGCATATAAAAACAAAGTATATTGCCTGAATATAACTTGCTTTTTGTCAACTAAAAAAATTAAAGAACTCATGAATTGATGTATGCTTACCTCATCACCTGGTGAACAAACTGCTAAAACAGCTTGCATGATGCATTGTTTTGCTCCATTACTGACTACAATCTGGTCAGGTGTGTATGAGAGGCCATTTTCCTCTATATATCAAACAAGTAACAACTTGTTAATTTTCCCTTTAGAAGTAGTATATTTGTTAAAAAACACACAGGCTTCCATATAAGGTCCAAAGGAGACAATGTTGGTGGAGACAATTGAATAGAATGAGAAATTAACCTTTTAACTTATTACAAATAGCAGTTCGAATCTCCATGGTTCCTGTGTTAGGAGTATATCGAGTGTAGCCTTCCTGGATTGCCTTAACACCTGCCTGTACAGAAGGGCAAACCGACATCAATATAGGCAATCTAGTTTTTCAAGTTATTTATACTATATCATGTTCCAAGTTAGATAAACTCATTAGCTTCTTGTTAACTGTCCATTCTCACCTCAGATATTATATCTGGTGTATTGAAATCAGGTTCACCAGCTGCTAGTCTGATAATAGGAACTCCAGCTTGCACAAGTGCAGTTGCATGATCTGATATTGCCATTGTTTTTGATGGTTTAAGAGATGCCACCCTTGGATTTATTGAGGTATCAATTTGAGGTACACCGTTTACACTATCTGATTCAGCCATGGCTCTAATGCTGAACAAATGTGAAGTCCCTTTTTTTTCAGATGACCTAGACATGTGCACAGAATCCGCAATAAAGTCAATATATAAAATTATGCAATCACAATTGAAGTTAAAGCCTTCAGCTCTAAAAACTATGTAAAAGAAACAAGCAAGATTGCTTGATGACTGAAAATTCAAGCTCAAAAATCAGGTGATTAGTGACCTCTTAAACAATCTAATTCATGGTTTGACAATATGCTGTAAAGAGTCAAAGGTTGTACTATGCTAGAATATAGACCTGGTCAAATAGAGAACATAGTCAGTCATACATTTTCCTTGCGATTAACGATGGCATTATCACCTACAAGATTAGAATAGCTATTGATGGGAAACATAGACTGATTGGTAATCATATATTCATTCCCACTATACTCATCACTTTCTTAGGTAACTAAAACTAAGGTCAGATTAGCAATTAAGAGAGATTAGCATAACAATTGACAATCAGCAAATGTCAATCAGTTGCCATAAATTCAGTTCCACTCAGTTGTATCTCTTCCATCATCAAAACTGAAACATAATTATTTGCAGTTTCTGTACATCTTGACCCTGTTCCAAAGAATTATCATAAATGCAATGTCCCCATTTTCGATGTCCTCCTTTGGGCTAGTGTGGTTCTAACTCACTTACTATTTTTAGTAAGTACTATATTTAGTAACTAGTCCAAGCGGCAGTGCAGTGTAGGGTTTCTTGTTTGGGCAGTATGTTGAAGTTGTCCGACGAGCTTTAATGTTTTGGCCAGTTTGTTATTTGGTGAGCACTTACTATTTTTAGCAGTTGCTATTTATAGTAAATCTATTTTGAAAACCTAGTCTTAGACTCTTAGTGTCCTTAGCAGTGTTATTTCTATGGTGGTATTGGAGAGCCTAAGGTTGAATTATTAATATTCGTTTTTTATAAGTCACTTAAGTTATTTTAATAAAATAAAATAACTTTATAACTTAAGTGAGGGGGTAGGTGGTCATCGAAAAATACTTTGGTGCCTAATGAGATAACTTAACGTTGTTTTAGAAGGCTGAATAAGGTAAAATAATTTCCTTTTGAGCAGGACACCCTTTGAGGAATATTTGATTATCTTCTAAAGTATAAAGCAAATATATTAAAAGTTTTTTGGAGGGAAAAGGATTCAAATGGGAGGTTGCCCTAATTTCTCCCTCCACTTCTATTTGATCTTCTTTTTGGCTCTCATTTGGTTATGATGGATTTGACAACTTAAGGAGACTCTACTAGATTGTTTCCAATATTGTTTGTAGCTGGTTGAGGATGGAAACCCTCATCTTTGGCACCAGTTTCGGTAGTGAAACTATCTACCCTAGCTGGATTTGTAAAGGAGATCATATAGGTCTTCTACTTGGGTGATGATTGCATTTGGATTGAAGAAATCTCTATTGCAGGTCGTATAAGAGGTGGTTGCATTGTTGTTGATTGCTAAGTGTTTTTGAACCTGGTCGTTGGAGAGATTCAGTCGTGGCTCTGAGAAGGAGGTCACAGGCATTCTAAACTATTATCAGACTTTGTGAGTCCCAACACTGAGGCGTGTGAACCTTGGGATAGCTGGCGTGTGAGTTCTGGACCTAGTCACAGCTGTTAATACCTTCCTTCATCTCTGTAGCAGCCACACGTGGGAATTTGTGGCCAGTTATTGCTGTCATGAGGGTCACCTAAGGGCCTAGAAGCTAGACGTATGAATCTGGGAGTATATTTTGTTATGCTGGTGGTTGCAGGAGGTCCATAGGTGCTGGACGTGATCACATATCAGGTTCTCAGTCACTTCCTTGGCAGCTGCTATCTATCTTCAGGTCTGGCATTAGATTACCAGGTTGGATCTACTCATTTTAGCAGCTGTTTGTTAAATGTTCAGGTCTGAATATTGATGGGTCTGAGTTGAGTATTGTTATGTGTAATTCTGAGCACCCTATTGTCAGCTATTTGCCCATTAGCATTGCTCAAACTGTTGTTTAGACTGTAGACCTTGTCAAGTGCATATATCTGTAGCTCTTTCGTAGAGTAATCTGAAAATTACCATTTCACAGTCTGAATTAACATTTGTATGCAACCTGGGATGTGTTAATGGACACATTTTCATTGTACTCTGAAGCTAATACCTTAATGAAAACCAGAATATGTGGAGTTATATGTGACAGCAGTATTTAGCCATTAGAATGGAATAATCTGCTAGAGGTCTGATGTATTTCCTTGCTGCAGCATTCTGAGTATTCTGTTTAGGAAAAATCAGTCAATGACTCAATACCAAACTCAGAACATGTTTGTAAAGGGTTGTTATATCCTATCTGTTATTGCAACATTTTGGACCCTCTGTTAGTGCTGTCATAACTGGTTTTTGTGTAGAAGAGTCTAATGCTATTGCAAGTCTGAAGTTGTCACTGTACATTTATTATCATGCTCAGTAAGATGCAAGAGGAATGAAGGGTTTAAGTTGATTTTCAGTTTGCATGTTCCTTTCATTTGCATGTTCCTTTCATTTGAATGTTCTTATCATATATGCAATGCAATGATCACTGTTTGATATAATGGCTCAACTAACAAACATCAAAAAACATTGAGCCAAATCTAAAGTCAAAAAAATAACTCAGAACAGGGTTGGCCATTACAATAAATGTAATAATTTATATTTTATAGTGACTTGGAAATGCAAACTTTCAACATTACCTCAAATTGATCTTTATGACTCACTGTTAACCTTGTTATGGTTCTCCTGTGATTTTAATGCATACTACAATACAGGGAAGGCTAGTCTCGTCCACTAAATTGGTTTTAATTTTCAAATGCTCAAGTTCCTCTCATATTCCTCTAAACTTGAGGAAACTGTTCAGAACATTATTGACTTACAAAAGCTTTCCTACATTTTTTACAACAATGAGTGGATATACTTGATGGGAAAGAACTTGAGCTTTGAGCAGTTTGGTATTAATGACTGACATTTTTTAAGTATTTGTAAACACCACAAACATGCTTTGCAGATATAAATATTGTACAAATGAAAGGAGTCTTTCCGGTTTCAAAAAACCTCTCTTGAATTACTGTCAAAAGGTCTTCAGACATGTAATAGAAGAATCCGGTACTACAACTAGAGAGTCTTCGGAAGGGAAACAAATATCTAGTTCATCCTATACATTCCCAAGAAATGCTTTTGTAGAATAATACATATCTGTTTACATTTATTCCATGTTGAACTCAGAATGCTGCAATTAAAACAATATCCCATTCTAACAAGCCAATTAAATGCGGTATAGACCAAACTTTGAAAGCATATCATGTGAAGAAATGGGTATAGAAATATGTAGGTTATAACCATTTATTAAATTATTACTAATTAGAGAAAGAAAGGCACGTACAGACGAAGCCATATGAAACACAATTAGATTTCACCAATTCAAATCTAGGAATTAGAATTTTTATTCTAACTGAACTATAACCAAATCTGCACTGCACATACATTCGGATCAGCCACCAGCTTTTCTCTTATCATAACTGAAATAGATGCAAACAACTATTTATTGGCATTACCCACGGAAGATCCTACTCAATAAATAAAAAATCATAATTCTCGATGGTTTCATTTAAATAACTTACTGTGGTGGCCAAATTCTTCTAACTAATCACATAAGCTACACTGTTCTAATCATTTACAACTCTAAAATATGCATGATCAAAAATAAGTATACAAAAAGCAATAGCAAGCAAACAATACATATTTGAAACGGGTTTTAAACAATTAAAAGTAAAATAGGTATCAACCTATAAAAAAATTAAAAAGGCCACCCTCCAATTTTTGTTTTTCATTACAATGGTCATTAATTGATAAAACGAAATAAACAATAAAATGGGCATTTAACCAAAGAAAATGAAGAGTATTAACCAATAAATCATAAGACTTTCAAAATGGTATCGGAATAAGCACCTGCAGTAGCCATAAAAGGTACAGATAATGGCTACTCAAGAAATTATTTTGCCTTACAACAACTACCTCGAATCAAAATATCTAAACAGTGCAATCCAGCCACACACATCCAGCAACCTTATGAAAACGCCTCCTTTTATTCAAGCAGCTAAGACTAAAATGATCATTTCATATTTACTTATATATAATTTCAGTAATTGTGATTAAGATCTGATGAAATAAACACAGTTGCTATTCCAGACCAATAAAACACACACCCAAAAATAGAGCACGATAAAAAGTTAATTCCCTTAAATTTTGAAACAGAATGAACTCATATAGATTTGGGTTTGAAACCTGAAAAATATTCTGTTGGCACTAGGATGCCAATGTGTTGAGGAGCTTCGTGTGATATCGACCTTCGAAATGGATCCCAAATGGCCACAAGTTGTCTTGCGCTGATCAATACTATTGTGCAAAGAATCAAATGCAGAGCTTTTCCCAACTGGGCACTTGAACGATGCCATTGCTTAAAAAATTACCAGGCACCTGATTTTCTGACTCAGAAGCCACCAAAAATATGATGGCAGCGTAAAATGGCTAATATTCTATGGAAGTCTGATTTGACTTCCCCAATTATGTGAATCTTTATAACTGATGGAATATGTTCGCATTTGGGAGGGGTTGGACGCTGTTATGGACTGAGTAGTGGCTGCTTAGAGTTTGGTGGGAGTGTGATGGGCTGACGGCTTTTGGGTTTGAATGGTGCTCTTGTGACGGAGATGTGGAGGTTGGTGAGCCCTGTCTCGACACTTCGGCCGTCATGAATTCGACGGTAAGGTTAGGTAGCTTGGAGTCCACCAAGCAATCAACTTCTCTTTTGGGGGTTTAGTTTGAACCCATGACTGCTCCACCTTTCTTTAAATTCAAAAATGGACTTTGATGTAAATTTTGTGCTTATGGAAACGCGAATCAAACACTTTATGAATGAGAACATTGACGCTTGAAGGGAAGATGGAGAAAAGTATTCTTATTCTTCAAGGATTTATTCACTAAACTTCATGAACCCAGCTACCATGAGAACATGTGTAAAATCTCTTTGAATAATCATTTCATATAAATTTATTCCTCTTAATAGATTGGATCTATCAAATTTGGATATATTGCAGAATTAGAATATAGAACCTCTTCACAAAGAAGAAAAGAGAATTAGTCATAATAAAATAAGTTGGAAAGAAGCTATCACAACTAATTAATTTTTTTATATTAAGATGTTCACAAAAATTATTATAGTGATGTATAAAAACAGTGAAAATATTTCAAGTTCCTTTTTAAAATGTAAGAAAGGATCGTGGTCAAAAGGGTTGGTTGCATTTATTTATAGGCTTTTTTTTTAGGTGATCTACTAGTGGTGCTTCCAATTAATTTGATTTCAGCAAGATTTCTTGACTAGCTCTTACAATTTTGTTAGCTCGTGTCTATGATTCTTCTCTTCCCCCTCTGCTATTCCTTTAGTTGTCTGATGGCTTTGTTTTTGTTTCTATGTTTTATGCTTTGGACTTTAACCCATATAAACTCTAGGTATGTAATTTTATATCTGTCCACTTCTTTTTTTTTAAATATGTCTAATATAATTTAATAAATGATAATTTAGACGCTTAAAAAATATAAAACATAGAGAAACTTTAATAATTATAGTGAATAAGTAATTTTAATGAAATAATTATATATTTTTAATAATAGAAAATAGACAAATGTATATTAATAAACTAGTATAGATGTATTAAATACATCTACTTAAAAAACACAAAGAGATATCTTTTATGTTTTTTTTTAATTTTAATAAATTATTTTATTCCATATCTAAATTACATAACTATATCAATAGTCATTTATAGATTGGGTATGTGTTGAATTGTTTCAAGTGTACAAGGAAGCTCTCAATAGAGGATCATGTTAGAGTAATCATGCATTAACTAATAATTAATTAGTCTAATTTATTCTCATGCACTTAAGCTAAACTTATGAGCGATTTACTATGTTAACTAGAGAGCTATTATTATATCATTATGTCTCATTACATGAGATGTTGACACTTGTCATGATATAATCCCTTTACCATTTAGGGTTGCTCCTATATAGCACTCAACCCTCATTGTATTATCATGTCTTTGATAGAACTATCAACCTTTGAGGACTCTTATTTTCCTTAAAGATTCTTGAGATTCATTTTGTAAGTCTTTTTTTTGAAGGAATAGCAAATCTTTGTTTTATAGAGCTCTTGTGTTGAAGGTGTTTTGTTCAGTGTTTGATCATGTGTCTCGTGTTATTCACAAATCTAACATGGTATTAGAGTGTGGATTCAGCAAACCCCTTCTCGATTTATGAGGTTTTTTCTTCAATAAGGGTTATAGGCTTCAAATCTGGAATCCCTTTTGTTTTTTTTGTAAATTTTGGAGGTGGAAAAAATTTTGATGCATCTGAAACCAAAATAGAGTCTTCAATTAGATTCAAAGTTGTCGAGAAAGTCATATTTTCTTTTTGTTTGACCTGATTTGGACTCTTGAGGTCAAATCTACGAGGGTTTGAAGTGATTGTTTTTTTCTAAATCTGGAGGGTGGTTATGATTTTGGTGCATTTTGGCATGAAAAGGACCTCACGATTGTGTTCAAGAGGTCAATTCGATGAATTTTAACTATAAATTTGTCCTATTTCACCATCGAGTGTTTCTAAGGCAATTTTTTTTGCTTTTAGGAGTTGTACGGCTCCTGTGTGGCCCCTTCGACATGAAAATTAAAAATTAAAAAAAAGGGCACTACCTTTTTAATTTTTAATTTTTTTGGTAGGTGCATTTATTGACCCTGTGTACAAGGTACAGCGCTGCCCACATGGGGGTTCGCCGACCGATGGCTTTTAAAAGTCAATCGACAGCCTTTTGTTCGACCACCTAATGATTTACATTTGCCGACAGCCATGAAATATACTTTGGGCAGCTACAATAAAAAATTGATGACAGAGCCCTTTTTCGGCAACCATTTATCGGTTTGTATTTTGTTTTCTAACACCATCACTTTTTCGCTCAACAAAGGAATATTTTGAGGATGCTCACGAATATTTCGTTGGCCGATTATTTTTCAAAAGACCAAATTTTTTTTAATACAGGGAATATTCCTTGGATATTTTGCTGGACATCAGCATGACATAAGTGGTACGCATGTTGGCAAGGGCCCCAAGTCCCCTCTTTGGCCCTAAAGGAGCTATTTTTTCTTTTGGCCATAACTTGGACATATGATGTCATTTTTTGGCAAACAAGATATTGTCAAAAAGTTGGTGGTGCATTCTACAACCTATTGAAGTTAGAGGTTCTATTTTTAGTTCCAAGCTCATAACTTTTGACCCGTTTCTTCATTTTTCGTGATTCCAACAGATTTTGGATGATATTTTAGAGCTCTTCACATCCATCCATACTGTTTTTCTAGATTTCTCTCCAAGTACATTTTATTTATTTTTTAGTGTTTTCACATTTTGGTGAATTACTTGGACGTCTTAGCTCCTGGAAGCTTTTTGTTTGCATGGGATGACTCATTTTTTGTTGTTCTTCATGTATTTCTAGTATTCTATCTTATTTAAGTATCGTAGACACATTTTTCATGCACATTCTCATTTGTAGACACATTAAAATAAAGTGTCATTCTAGTGTATTCTTTTTGGGGATTTTGTACATCTTCTTGTGCCTTTTGTATTCACACTATAATATAGTGTCATGGAGGGGTTGATTTTTACCTTTGGTTTTCCATCACATCTTTATCAAGTGAGTGTCACTTCTATGACAGTAGTGAATCCTAGTGATACTTGCCTCATGTGTGTGTGCCTTAGTTTTAAAAGGAAACTTGCAGCCACCTAATGACAATTTCCACATAACCCAAAATAAAAATCTATGTAAATAAGTATATGAATCCACATGCAAAAGAATAGACAACATACCCATGAAAATATGACATAAGATATACCTTGGGAAAAGCCTCAAGAGGAAACAACCCAAACTCCAAAAGCATCCATCACATATGTACTATTCAATAATAAACATTATAATACATCTTTAGAGCTCTTCATGAACACCATTGAAGCATCAAGCCCTCTAAAAGCAATCCATGTGAACAAGCATGTAACCACACATCCCATTCCATGCTTCAACCTTCATAAATGATAACAAGAGCTAACCTTCCAACTGACCAACCTTAAACAACTACCCATGTGGTTGATTTAATAGTAAAAGCTACCACAAAACCACCAAGTGGTATTACATAAAACCATGAGATTACAAAATTGTGTCCCTGCATTTAATATCAGGTACTTTATTTAAATTATTTTCCTCAATATTATTTTTAAATAAATACATTTTTATAACTTTAACTTATGTCTCAATGTTACATACAACATAAAGTGGTCCCAAGAATATTAACTCCTAGTGATGCACATACTTTTAGGTCTCCTAGGTGCACCACACACTTAATGATAAATTAAACATTATATACATTATGCAAGGTGTACAACACCTAATTTCTAACATTCTCCCACTTGTATACATTGCATAAGGGGGAACAAGTAACATCAAAACATGAACAAGGGAACAATCCCTCTAGCCATATATACCATCAAGGAATCAAAGTGCTCCATGTGCTCCATCAAGATACTTGTAACAAGAAACAAAGTGACCACCATCCCAAGCATGAATGCTCTCATCCTCCATCATGCCAATGCACAAAGATAAGAATCCATCCAAAGAGAAGACACACAATCTGTCACAATGAAGCATAAGTCCTACCTTAATTGATATCTCAAACACTAACACTCAATCCAAAGGTATCAATATGCACTAGTAGTTTTCAAGATACACTGACCCATAGCTAAAATAGCACCCACAACAAGTGCCAACACATCCAACTATCCATACCTCCAAGGTATACAAAACATGTAGTAAACTCATGTCATCAACATTTACACCCATAAACCACAATCATAAAATCCCTATGTAAACTTGTCAAAGAATTAAATACACATCCAAGAGATCCCATTGCATGGGTAATGCAAATTTGAAAATGATCAAGGCATACCAATTCTACCAATAGCATCACATAGAAGGTGTAAAAAAGATCATTTAGTACCAAGGAACATCCACAATGATATGCAAAACTTGTAAACCAGTAACCTGTAAGAACAACTCTCACCACAAGTCTCCATAGCTCTCCCATGTTCTCCACACCCAACAAAGGAAAGAGATAAAGTAACCTCCATGTCATCACCCAAGAACATAAGTGAAAACACATTACCACAAGGTGATCACAATAGCTCCAATCAAACCTCAAAACCTATGTAATGTGAAACCAAACATCTAGGAGGATAACCAAGACCAAAGAGAGAAACACTGCACATCATACACCTATAGAAATCCTTCTACATACACCTCTAAATACCAATTGTTTCAAGTATAATATCCTCCACCAATACCCCAAAATAAAAGCCATAACAACACCCAAAAATTCAATCACCAAGATCAAACATAACATATGTATCATGTAATCAACATGTATGTAAGCCTCTCAAAACCAAAGAAGATCAAACTAAATATCCATTCCCATATTAGGAAATTATCCCAATTTACATCTCCTAAACTCAACATCAATGAATGTACTCAAAATGCATAAGGATATAAACATGCCAACACTCCTCAAATGAACCCTCCAAAACCAAATATCCATAGCTCAAGATCCATATGCATGAGAAGACAAAGCATAAACATAATGCACTTGAAAGAAATAATGGGAAATACCTCTCAAGTAAACCACCAAGTAGACTAAGAGTGTTGAATGATAATGCTCATCTAAGATATACAATTCATCATGACTCATCCAAGATCACTCTCCTCATAGGTCTATGTTGAACTCACATCCAACCAAGGTGTAGGCTCCTCAGACTTTCCGCTAAAATCTCATCAAGAGTAACTATCTCAACACATGTCTCTATCCACAATAGAACTCTAGCCTCACCTAAGTCTCCAAGTATCCATGAGCACCTATAACCGATCAATCCATGACAAACTCCAAATGCAACATAAAATCATCATGAAGTAATCAAGCAAATGATTGTGTACTCAATACAAAGAAAATCGCACAAGATCAATGTCAAAGCTCCAATCATAAATTAGGAACATAAACATGACAACATGATCTAACCATATCCTCCTAGGAGATCACATACAACAATGTATACATCTTGGTCTCAAGAGAAAATGTATCATGCCAAAACTCTAAACTACTATCAAGAGTAAACCATGACATAATAGCAATCACACTCTAAACCAAGAAACAACATCTCCAATCACATGAATATAACCACCTCCTATCAACGAAACCAAGATGTCAAAGAACCCTCACCACATAAAAACATGATCCAAGAGTCCATACATGACACCAACAAACACTGTAGAAGATCATCCACCATCAAATGGTGAATCTACATCACTGCCAACAACTCCCACTAAATCGTGATACCAAGCTACACATGGCATCGTGGCAACCATCTCCTCCATGAATATCATCCAATTCTATCCTCCATGAAGATCATCCAATTCTACACACACAATTGAAATGTTAGTAACATCAAGTGAAACCAAGATCTCCAAGCTAAGAAGATACAACTACCAACAAACCATCAAGAATATATCCAACACCGCCAATTCATCGCTGTCAAAATCTCCCACTAAAAAGTGTAACCAAGACATCCATGACATCATGATAAACCACATGCTACAAGTCCCATAACCAACTATCCATGTGCTATAAACATCATCCATCCTCTCATCTCAAAGCACACATACTAATTTATACTAATAGAGTCTGCAATAACAATGAATCAAACTTGGTGGATATAGACAGTCCACATCCAAGTCATCCCACTAAAATCAATAGGTTGTGCATACCTACTAATCACATAACTCGTAGATCCATTCGCTGAAACATGCAAACTCATCATCACATCAATAAACTTCAAACTGAGATATCAAAAAGAATAATCATGTAGACTAAATGACTCAAACACCAAACCAACCTCAGATCTAATTTTCCAAACATTTCCACAACCAAGTACCATATTCAAGGAACCAAACAAGCATCTAGGAGTTAAGAAATAGCCTCCTAACACTAAACCAAATCATCACCAAAACACCACAAACCCGATCATGTTGTGCCAACACAAAAGTGTACCTACATAATCATGACACCATAACCAACACCAATGTTGTACCTACACTCAACTATCACCCACACAAGACTCTAAGTCTCAAACTATGTCAACCCATGTCCTCAAAACTGAAGATAATGTGTGTACCTGTCACCATCAAATTCCAGCTTTGAAAAACACATGTAAATCTATATCAGGAAGCACCAAATTGATAATCAATTGTACCATTATGAAAAACACATGAAAACATACACTCCCTCAAGGTTTCACCTCTTGAATCATCTAGATGCTCACACAATCACACCCTGAATCCCATACACCCACAAGTGTTCAAACAAGTATATAACTTTCTCTACTAATCAAACTAAGAAAATAACAACACCATTGTGAAATACATTGAACATGCTCTCTAACACCTATTCAAAATTGAAAAACTCATTTTGTATGCAAAATATTTGCTCCAATCTGGCTATAGGTGCAAAAAAATGGGTGCCCCCCTAGTGGCCGAGCGATGGCCCCACCTGGGTGGTGCCGCCTACAAGGTGGCAGACCTGCCATAGTTCTCAAATCCAATTTAATTTTAAATTTTAAATTTTTGGGCAGTGTTAAATAAAAATGGTGGAATTTAAATTTAAATCCCCAGAGGGGTGGGGTTGGCTTGTCGACAAGAGCCTTACAACACTATTAGCGTAGACTGACAACTACGCAAGACGGGTATGGGGAGGAGATTCTATGGACCCCCCCTCCCCACCCCCCTTAAATATTTTTTATTACTATTTTTTTAACTTTTAAAAAACTTTTTCAAGGGTTGATGAATTTTTTTATTTTTAAAAATATTTGCAAGATCATTTTTAAAAAAGCTCGACGGGATTTTTTTTTTTTTACAGATGGAATTTGCAAGTCGTATGGCCTATAGCCAAAAAAAAATCTTTTTTTTTCAACTTGGTCAAACTAGGTCGAGTTATATATCAATTTTTGTCTCTTGTCCAAGCTAGATCCAACCGTGAGGTTCATTTTGTCTCAAGAGGTCATCTGCAATATTTCCCCCATAAAACCCTCATTTGAATGCATAACCAAAAAACCCTTTTGACCCAACATTTTCCAAACCCCAAATCTGTAAATAACTTGCAAAACCCTCATTTCTTGCCATGTCTTTCTTTCTCTCATACAATACCATAGATTCAAAATTAAACAGTATTTTCTCAACCTAGGGTTATACAACCACAACCATGGCTCTGATACCAAATGAAAGGAAACTTTTAGTCATTTAATGGCAATTTCCACATAAACCAAAATAGAAATCTATGCAAATAAGCATTTAGAATCCACATGCAAGAGAATAGACAGCATACCCATGAAAAGATTACATAAGATATACCCTGGGAAAACCCTCAAGAGGGAAAACCCCAACCTCCAAAAGAATCCATCACACATGTATTATTCAACAATAAACATTACAATACATATTCAGAGCTCTCCATGAACACCATTGAAGCATCAAGCTTTCTACACGCAATCCATGTGAACAAGTATGTAACCACACATCCCATGTCATGCTTCAACCCTCACAAATGCTAACAAGAGCTAACCTGCCAACTGACCAACCTTAAACAACTACCCATGTGGTTTCTTTTATAGAAGCAAGCTCCCACAAAACCACCAAGTGGTATTACATAAAACCATGTGACTAAAACCATGAGATTATAAAACCATGTCCCCGCATTTAATATTGGGTACTTTATTTAAATTATTTTCCCCAATATTAAATAAATACATTTTTACAACTTTAACTTATGTCCCAATATTACATACAACATAAAGTGGCCCTAGAAGAATATTAACTCCTAGTGATGCATGTACTTTTATGTCTCCTAGGTGCACCACACACAATAATAAGTTAAATATTATAAACATTATGCAAGGTGTACAACACCTAATTCCTAACAAGTTTGCACACCCTTTTATTTGAAGGTTGTTTCTCTTAGATGCACTTCTTGGTTTCACACAGTTTTAGTGTACCTGTCATGGCTCTCCCTTTTCAACATTATGGGGGGTTTCTATTGTTGGTTCTAATGCTTCCTTGGTTTCGTGTTTGAGTGATCTACATATCTAGTTCTTGTTCCTATGTACTTTCGGATGCAACGCACATTTGTGGCTGGTTACCTTGTATTTCGGTGAGATGGATCACTTACCATATGGACACTCTTGCATTCCTATTTTCTAGAGGTGACCTTCCATTTTCATTTTATCAGACTATTGGTACAAGTATTTTCAACTTGCATCTTGCATGTTGAGTAGTGTCATTAGGGTCACTCATATAGATTCATGTACCATTTGTATCTTCGAGTTCCAGATGTTTACCTTTATTTGGCATCTAATTCGAGTAATGTTGTTGGGGATACTCATGCAAATTATTGTCTCTCTCTTGATCAGTGTTCTTCAAACTATTTGGTACCTATATTTTCAACATGCATCTTGCATGTTGAGTAGTGTCGTTGGGGTCACTCGTGCAGATTCATGTACCATTTGTATCTTCGACTTTCAAATGTTTTCCATCTAATTCGAGTAGTGTTGTTGGGGAACTCATGCAGATTATTGTCTTCTTGATCTTGATATTTGTATCTTTGAGTTCCAGATGTTTTACCTTTGTCTTCCATTTGATTTGAGTAGTATCATTGGGGGAAATCATGTAGATTCTTGTCATCTTAATCTTGATCATCATTTGTTTCAAAGGAGGTTCTTCATTTTAAAACTATATCAGTCATCATTTGACAATAGTCTACAGCTTCTTCATGCTTCAATGATGTTCTACATGTTCCTCTATTTTTGGGACATTGTTTTAGTTAGAGGTTTCTTAGTCCTTCACCTTGATTTGGAGGCTTTTTTAGTCCTTCATTCACCTTTATCTCTTTTGGAGAGGATTTTTTCCCATGTTGTTTTCTTCTTTTTCTCTAGTTTTGAGAGATCTTTTGTTTGTACATGGGTACCTCACTAGGCATTTTTTTGTCGGGACCCATCTTGCATTATCTTTTTAGGGTTTCTAGCTACTCCCTAAGTTCATCTGAAGGGGGGTGTTAGAGTAATCATGCATTAGCTAATAATTAATTACTAGTTTAATTTATTCTCATGCACTTAAGCTAAACTTAGGAGTGATTTACTATGTTAACTAAAGAGTTATTATTAGATCATTTTGTCTCATTACATGAGATGTTGACACTTGTCATGATCTAATCCATTTACCATTTAGGGTTGCTCCTATATAGAACTCAACCCTCATTGTATTATCATGCCTCTAATAGAACTCTCAACCTTTGAGGACTCTTATTTTCCTTGAAGATTCTTGAGGTTCATTCTATAGCTTTTTCTTGTTGAGGAATATAGTAATTATTTGTTTGCAGATTTCTTGTATGGAAGGTGTCTTTGTTGTTGTTTGATCATATGGCTCATGTTTTCACAATTCTAATAGATCATTGGGTAAGAATGTCAACAAAAAATTTATTAAACTACTTCCTAAAGATGGTGACAAAACATTAATAAATAATTAGATGCCAATTACCTTATTGAATGTGTCATACAAGATTTTAGAAAAAATCATAGCTATGAGAGTGGTTAATATCCTTCCCAAATTTATCAACGGTACTCAAACTGGTTTCATCAAAGCTAGATATATCTTAGAGAACCTAATTACTAGTTGGGAGGCCATGGAATAGGAAAGACACTCTAAGAAAAACTATACTATTCTTCTCTTAGATTTTGAAAAGGCTTATGACAAGGTCGAATGGTCATTTTTAAGAATGACCCTTGAGGCATTTGGCTTCCCTAGTATCTTTTGCAACATGATTAACAATTTGTTAAGAGATGTTGTTGCTCAAGTGGAAGTGAATGGATCCCTCTCTAAGGTATTTACATTGGAAAGATCAATTAGATAGGGTTTCCCCCTTGCCTCGACTCTCTTTGTAATTGCATCTAATATTATGCACTATTTATTGAGAGAATCCTCTATTTCCCCCAAGATTAGGGGCTTGACACCTCCTGCCCAAAATGACTTGATGAATATTCAACTTGCAGATGACATTGCAATATTTTTTGATCTTGAGGAAAATAATATGGACAACTTGATCCAAAAGTTAAACTTCTTCTGCAAGGCTTCAAGTGCCAAGATATCCAATGCAAAATCCATCATGCTTGGATGGTTAGATTTTTATCTTGATTGGCTTAAGAAGTATGAATTTCAATGGGGGTTCCCCACAAGCAAGTCATATACTTGGGAATACCTTTTGCAATTATCCCTAATCTAAAGGATATGTGGATGTAGATCAAAATTAAAATTGATAAAAATATTGATGGTTAGAATAGACAATACCTATCCCTAATAGGAAGAATTAAAAATTTTCAGAAGATTCTATCTTCTTACAGTTTATACTTTGCATTTGTTTGACTTTTCAATAGCCATCAAGTCATTGAAATCTAAAAAAAAATAAGAAAATTCTTTTGGTCTGACGGTAAGGGCAAGAGGAAGAAACATTATGTCAAGTGGGAGTGGTGTTTTCTAGATAAGATACATGGGGGTTAGGCCAAGTAAGGATCTAAGATTACATGGCATTGCTCTTGCTGCAAAATGGATCATCAAGGCTCTAGAAGGTGATGAAATATAAAAATTATTGGTGAGGAATAATATCAAGCTTATTATTCCCAAGCAGACTAAGAATTAGAAAATGTTGTCATTATATGATCTTCTCATTAGCAAGTACCCAATAACTCATGTAGGTTTATATGTGTTTAAAATTTTGTGGAAATCTTGAGAAACTATTAATAATAAAGTGAGTAATTGTCACTTCATCAAGAATAACAATAATATAATCCTTGAGCATAAATCCATTTGGTGGAATTTAGAACATAAGAATAGACCCCTCGCTTTATTGCAAGGTTGTTTTTCCAAAAGATGGTCTTAAAAAGGAATAAAATGTTTCAATACTATTATGCTTAATGGACAACTAAAGGATTGGGCCTCCTTAAGCTATGAATATGAACTGCCTCCATCAAGTTGGAGAACATACACAATTTTGAGGGAAGCCTATAAGGGGTTTCACTTCCCTATAGTCTGTATTCAGAATAATGAACAGTATAAAGAACTCAAGTGGAAAGATGGTGCTTCGTTGATTAATGTTAAAACTAAGATGATTTATAAGTCTCTATCTAACTTTGCTTCCATTATAGAATATCTTAACAAGGGTTGGACGGTGAATTTAACAAATATAAAGTGACAAAACATTTTTAAATTGATATTATCAAGTGTGTTGGAGCTTAAAAAGGCTTGTTTCAGATGGTTACTTATGTTGAAAAAGTTACCTTACAAAATAAATCATTTTGATTTTGAACTATGTAATATATGTAGAATACCTGAATCAGTTAAACGCATTTTTTTATTGTTTCTATGCAAAGGAAATCTGGAAAATATTTTGTAATGATCAAATGATTTGTGGGAACTTGGGGAAACTAACTGGAAGTAAATTCTTATTGGGATAGATAAAAAAATTAGATAAAGAATCTAAGTTGTTTTGGATTGTCCTTTTAATTGAAATATTATGGAATATATGGAAGGCGAGAAATGAGGAAAAAATTAAAGGGTTTAAGAGGAAACTTATTGAGTCTTCAAAAAGACTATATTTCTTAATGTTGCTTTGCAGGTTACTGTGACTATGGAGCTCTCAAGATTTAAGTTCATGGAGCTGCTAGGAGATGGAATAGTGTGTGTCAATAAAGAAGAAATAAGATATGCCCGCACACTTGGTATTACAAACATTTTGATAACTCATACTTCCTGAAGAGTCTTAGTGAGTTCCAGAAGATATTAAATGAAAATGCAATGGAAAATTGAAAGAAAACAAAGAAAACACAAGGTGCTAGATTCCATGTCAACTCTAGGTATGACTCTACCATCAAAGTTGTTAGATCTAACAAGGAGATATTAGTTATTGAGCCTCCAATATGTTGGGGATATTTGGACATGTACAGTGAAATTAGGAACTTTTAATATGTCAATATTATACAAGGGGATATATACAATAGTAGCAATGTTTTGTCTTTTACATTCATACTATACAACAATATCCTTATAGTGAACATAAGTGTCATGTAATAGATGTATCGTGTAGCCTATATACTTTTTATAGACAACAGTAGTGGATAGTCATATGATACATAGTTTTTGATTAGGGGTAAAATAGGTTTTGATGGGACCCGAAACCCATTATAGAATGGATTTGAAGGGACTTGTAACCCTGTCAAAGAAAAGCATGTTGCATACAAGATAAAATACAAACCAACAACAAACCAAAAATAGCAACAAATAAAATTACAAGACTACACAAGATGCATTAGAAAAGAAAACAAGGGACCAAGATCCCTTTACAATGATGTTTTAATTGAGACCTGAAACCCTTTAGCAATAAAAAACACTACCTGCAATTGCCAGGCATCATCAAACTAGCTACTCAAAGAAGACACCATTGAGCCAAGAGAGACAAACATCTTGATGATGTAGAACACCATCAAACCCTTAAACAAAAACACCTGCAAATCTAACAACCCCACCTCTATAGGGGAGTTAGAGAGCACAACGGAACACTAAAGCACATCATCCTTCTTGCAGTAGCACCCCACCAAAAATTCCAACCCCAAATCCACCTTAATAAGAGGGAGCTCCACTCTATAGGAGAGGAAGATATGAGAGCCCAAACCTCCAAAGCCTTCATTCTTTTTCCCACACATGCTCCACCTTGATAGGAATAAGTAGAAGAGAAAATAACTCCCCACCAAATCCACAACAACCACCTCCACCTCAATAGAAGAGGGCTCCACCTCAATGGGAGCAGTCTCCACCTCCATAGAAGACACTACCTGTAGACCCAAAGAGAAAACTTCAAAAGGAAGGGTTTTCATAACCACCTTTGGCATAGCAAGATACTGGTTCAAGAAAGAAGAAGAATGCACTTTAGCCACCAGAATAAAAAACCAAAACTTTTGAGCCTTTAGAAAAAACATTTGTAATAGCTCAACCAACAAGAGACCCTTCAACCAATACAACAAATCAGCCTTCAAAAGATATTAAACTCCCTTCATAATAATACTCTTCACCATCTTAGGGAGGGTCATGAACCAATAGTCACACAGAACCAACTTCACATCTGAGATAACAACATAATCTCCCTTAAACATCATCTGTAAAGAACCAGGGACCCATGAAGCATAACCAAAACCCTTCAGCAAGGATAATTTCACAAACCAAGGGATCCAAGCTACAAAAGAGGGGCTCCCTACATCCACATCCATAGCATCAAATAAAAACTCCACCCTCTTCAAGCCCACCAAATACATGCCCAACAATGAGAGCGACATAGGAAAAGAGAGCCCAAACCAAGCCCAAAAGGAACAAAATAGATAGAGCCCACATGGGAATCCACCCAACTCCAAAAAGAGATATATCATAAAGATAAAACCCCATGAGACAAGAACTAGCAAAAATAAACAACAACGAGAGTAGGTAGGTTACACCAAACCCAACAAAAAACACATAGACCAAGAAGCACAAGGGCAAACAAAAGGGAGAGACATAATAATAAAAAAAATCACAACAAAGCCCAACCTCACATCTCTCCTCCAGAATCCCATCACCATAGCCTCAGAGCTTGCTTGGGAAAATATAAGAGCTCCCAAAAAGCTCGAAGAAACTAGCATAGAAGCCCCAACAAGGAAATGCATTCCTCCAAGACCCAAATTGGTAGCAACACTCCTAAGAGGGAGCTAAAACCACCAACATCCCACAGAGCAACACCTGCCCCACAATAAAGAGGGCATCCAACAACAAGCAACAAAACTATTGTGTCCCAACTGGATGACAGTAGCTTGCTCCACAACACATCTAGCCACCTGGAAAATGACTGTAGCCAACACCAAGCCACCACAACCCAAAAGCTCGAAATCAACAACATGTCCAACCACAAGTTGCCTCCCACCAGTGATCCATCCACGTCCTCGACATCATCTCCTTCACTGCCTGCATCATCTCCAGATTTCAAAAACCGCCCTCCACACCTCTTCTCGCTCCCTCTCCTCTCCATTCGTTTGTTTACTTCTTTGTTATGATACATAGTTACATCATGTGGATTTGATACATTTTTGGTTAAACTATCTTTAATACAAATATATCAATAGTGTAAAATTTTATATGTTATTTTATTTTATAAAATACAAGTTTTCTCATTATTTTATTTTCATTTGAAGATTTATATTTTCTCTATTTAAAAAAAAAATTAAATGAAAACAAAATAAATTATTTATTTCATATATTTAGCTATTTATAAATAAGAGATTTATTAATTTAAACTACTCCAAATACATAAATACATAATAAAAATACAAAAACTTAGAACTAATTTATTTCTAACTAAAATCATTATAAAATATATATATATATATATATATATATATATATATATTTTGGTTCAAACCTTAATTTGTAATTATAACAGAATAAACAAAGAAAAAACTAATTTAACTATATTATCATTTTACTTGTGACAATTCTAGTATTTTTCTATTATTTTATTTTTATTTTTTATTTTTCCACTCATGATAAAAATATTAGAATTCTAATATATGCAAGTTCTAACTCGCACATGCATCTTCTCAATTTTTATGTGGCTAAGATAATATTATTTTTGAGCAAAAGGCATTAGCCTATATATTATACTATATGAAATATGAGGATTACAAAGATGCTAGTAGAACAAAACTAGCATATGAGAATTACAAAAATGCTAGTAGAATAAAATTTGGGTTGGCCATGCTGCATACGATACTACATTATATATGGATGATAATATTTACATACTTCAATACTCAAGCTATATAACTATAAATATTTACACATATAACTAATTTATTCCTCCATGTGACAAACTTCTAGTGAATTTTCACACTGTTGCTCCTGTGAAGATGATTCCACTTGCGTCAGTTGAGAAAGTTGAGGAATAGGTGTTGCAATTACATTCAAATGCCTCACATGGGAGAGCAAAAAGGATATTACAAAATATTTCTCCTTGACTTTTTCTAACATCTCTAACCCAATTTTATTTGCATTATGTTACAAAGATCTAAGAAGAATTTTATCACTCGTCATTTCAAAAGCATTTTTAATAGCATCATAAACTAAGACAAAGGCCCTTCTTTGTTTGAGATGTTTTCTAGGAAATAGCCCTCCTATATACCTCTTGCCTTTAAACACATCATATTCTTGGACAATTTTAAGCAAAGTATTATCTTCCATGAATAGGTCTTTAACCACTTCACTTGCTATATATTTCAAAGACTCAAAGGACTGCAATAAATCCAAGGTGTTTGATATTAAAATCAATAGTACTTAAGATGGTAATATAATCCTTCATGCCTATAGACTGGTTATCTCTTCACCAATAATACATTGGACACACTCTACAACACTCGAGCAATGCATGTTGAAAATCTATGATAGTTGAGCATGCATAATGAAACCTAGGAATGGACGCTCCCAATTGTGAACCTTGAAAGGAGCCCTAAAATTCCTCGGTTGGTATTCCATGAAATCTCTTCAAATACCTCCACCAAAGCTCCAAGAAGCACTCTACTCTGCTTAGAAATTTTTTGAAGCCTCTAGATGCATTGGTTGATAATGGAATGTAATAGCCCCTTTTAATAACTATTTCCATGTGTGCCAATGAATGTGATAGAGAGGAGTGTAACAAAATTGAGAGCATTAGTCTTTTCAATGCATGTAGAAGGGATTTGGAATGAGCTGCAAAGGTTTTTATTGGAAGGAAATTATTATGGTTTATGATTGTTGGATGAGTTGTAGCAAAGGTAATTAATGACTTTGATAAACACAATGGTACCTGCATCATAAATAACAGTTTTAAACTCATTAGAACATCTAATTTTCTTAGATTGGGTCATTGAAAGGAATTATAGCCCCCATCATTATTATAAGTGAGGTTATTTGATAACTTCTTTACAACATTCATGAGATAGAATAGTTGTTGCGATTTGGGATGATGCTAGCGAAGTGTAGTCATAGGATATTATCTCTTCAAGTCGCTTACAACCTTTGTTTGCCAAACAATTTGCTAATTTATTCCCTTCTTTAAAATAATGATTTATCTGGTATGATGTAAATTCATCCATTAGAAGCCATACTTGTTGCATGATATATTTAATATGCCAATTTTGAACACACCTTTGCTTACAAGCATTAACTATTAGTAACGAATCTCCCCCAATCTAAATAGAGGATGACTTCAAACTTTTGGCAAGAACTAGACCATGGAGGAGTGCTTGAGCTTCTAAAATATTGTTAGTGCCAATTGGAAGATTGATTGATTTTTCCCCTAAAAGTTTACCCAAGTGATCATGAATTACACAACCTGCCCCCAACTTACCTAGATTACCCTTAGTAGCACCATCAAAATTTAATTTATGAGACCCTAGTGGGGGAGGAATCCAAATAATTTTGCTTCTATCTATTTTTGGATTTAATTTTTGGAATAAACTACCTTGGAAAGGTAGAACCAGGTGTTTCCAACACTTCATAATGGTTGAATCCCAATCTATAAATATTGAGCCTACCTTTTTTTATTTTTGCACACATGCATTTGTTACTTCTGAAATTGCTTTCACTATTTTTACAAGAATTTTCCCTTTTTGTGCTGCTTCTTTTTTGAAAGTCCTTTTATTCCTTTCCCACCAAATGTACCATTTAATGGAGCAATCCACCATATTCTTGCAAATAATGATGACATGAAGAATTGTCCAGCTTGTAAACACATCCCATAGTGTGTTTGGTAATGAGGCATACCAATTTAACTTTCTTTTTATGAATAGCCAAAAAAATTGTGAAAACGAGCATTGAACAAATAGATTATCTATATCCTCTAAAGTGTCCCCACAAAGAATGCATTTAAATTGATCTGTTATTTTCAACTTTGCTAACCTTTCACTTGTGAGAATTTTCTTTTTTAGTGCTAGCCATAAGAAGCAGCTAGCCTTGGGAAGAATCATGTCACTCCAACATAAAGAGTATGCTCTTTGTTTTTCCATATGATCCTAATTCCTATTATGGATTTGTATCCTTGCTTAACTGAATATGAACTTGATTTAGAAGGAGCCCATATTAACTTATCTAGTTTATCTAGTTTATAAATAACCCTTTTCTTCAAAATGTTTTGTAACATTTATTTTTGGACATTAGGAAATTGTTGATTTGTGAGATCTTTCCACTTCACTATGCAAGAGCTATCATTTGAGTATTCAAATTAATCTTTTACTTTTGAGCCTCAAATTATAGATAGAGTTTCTTTTGCACATTGAAGATCTTGGATATTACCTAATGGTGGGTAGTCGTTCCATCAATCCAACCAGAATGAAGCATGCTCACCATTATATATTTTCTAGGTAAGATATTGGGAAATTACCTCTCTACATGTTACCAAGAAGTTCCACATAGCATATCCTGAAGGTGGATTAGATATGGTGAAGATAATTGAAGGGGATTCAAAATCAAGGCACTTATTATGCACAATCCTGCACCATTTTGTTTCATGTTTTAAATACACCTGCTATACTAACTTTGCTCCCAAAGATAGATTACGTGCTGATAGATTTTGCAAGACAACTCCTCCTTTGAATTTATCTTTACAAATATTTTTAAGAGATACGAGGGGAATATTTTTCTTCTTGTCTATGTTTCCTTTCCATAAAAATTGCCCTATAACTTTTTCTAACTCTGCTATGATTTTTTTGGGTGATTGAAGGACAACCATATAGTAGTTGGGGATTGCTAATAGCATTGATTTTATCATCAATATTTTGCCTGCTAGAGAGAGCCATCTACCTTTCAAGTTATTTTGTTTTGAATGCTATGAATAATTTTATTCAAGTATATCTTTTTATTTCCTCCTATGAAAAAAGGAACTCCCAAATATTTACATGGTAATTCAGATAGTTGAAAGCCCAAATACTGCACTATTCTTCCTTTCATAATTTATTTTGTATTGAAAATATAGATGTTGGATTTATTGGCATTTACTTTCTGACCTGAAGTTGAAGTATACTTATCTAGAAGATGTTTGACTTATTTTTCTTTTGATAACAAATCCTGCCCAAATAAAATTATGTCATCTGCAAATAAAGAGTGTGTTATTGTTTTATTTGAATCTAGGGTTGAGATAACCTTCCAGATACCCTAAAGATAATAATTTTTAATGGATCTTCTAAGATCTTCTTCAAATATTATGACCAAGAAGGGGGAGAGGGGATCGCCCTGGTGAACACCTTGTGAAGAACTGAAGAACCCAATTGGTGAACCATTAATCAAAATTGAAAACTTTTCTCCTAAAAGGCGGGAGTGAATCTATTTACACCATTTATGACAAAATCCAAATTTCTTTAAAATTTGCAAAAGAAAGGTCCAATCTACCCTATCATAATCCTTCATCATGTCTAGCTTGATTATGAATGCTGAAATTTTATTTAAACTTATTGAATGTAACACCTCATGTACTACCAAAGCTCCTTTTGTTGTCTCTCTACCCAAAATAAAACCTCCTTGCTCATCTGAAATTATTTTTGTAATGAAAGGTTGAAGCCTAAGATATATTGCTTTCATAAAAAAATTATATATTGTGTTACATAAAGAAATGGGCTTGAAATCTAAAAATAAATTTGGATTGTTCACCTTTGGGATAATAGAAATCTGTGTGACATTAAATTGCTTCAACATATTACCTATTCTTCTTGATTCTTCCATATCTCTTAAGAGATCCACATAAATAAAATCCCAACACTTTTGATAGAAAATGGTTGTGAAAGGCCAAGGGCCTTATCAAGGGGTAATGAAAAAACTACAGATCTGATTTCTTCCAATGTAAATGGCTTGAGTAGATGATCATTATCTTCTAGTTCGATCAAAGGTGGAATGACATCTAATAATTCCTCCCTATCTTTTAGTTCTTGTGGGGTATGAATGGTTGGAGTAGAGAGAAAATTTGTGAAAAATTTAACACTCTCATTCCAAATATCTTCTTCACTTTTAAGAACGTCACTTGTTGTGCTATCCATTATTGAGAAAGTAGCATTTTTTGCCTTTTTTGTTTGGGTAGATGCATGAAAAAACTTTGTATTTTTGTCACCTTCATTCAACCACAGTTATCTTGACTTTTGCCTCCAATAAATTTCTTCCCTAGCTAGTAATTTTTCCCACTCTACTTGCAAATATTTTTGTTGCTCATAAGATGAAGCATCCAACCCATGGGATATTGTATGATTATTGATATTAGTTAGACTTTTTTTGTACAATTTCTTTTTGGTAAAATATGTTTTTAAAGACTTGTACATTCCATGCTCGAATTTACCATTTAATTAGCTATAATTTCTAATAAAATTGATACATTCTGGATCCATTAATGAAAGGTGCATTTTTCCACCAATTTTTAAGCAGAGGTAGGAAATCGGGATGACAAAACCACATGGATTCAAATTTGAATGAAAACCTTCTTTTAGACCTAAACCCTTTTTCTGAAATATCAATGGATATAGCAAAGTGATTTGATCTTGAAAATGACAGAATTTATGATGAAAGAAGATAGTTCCCCCCCCTACCAACCAATTTGAGGAAGACAAAAATATGTCTAGTCGCTCTGCTATTTGCAAAAAGTCTTTCCTTTTATTAGTCCAAATATACTTTCCATTTCTTGGTTGGATATCAATTAAGGCATTGCCATGAATGAATGAGGCAAAATATTCCATTATTTTATGAGGAGGAAGAATACCTCCTTTATTCCCACATAAAGATAATATTTCATTAAAATCCCCTACTAACAATACTTTTTCATCCCCCAATTGACCCAAAATTTCCTTTAAATCATCCCACAACACTTTCTTTGTAATTGAAGATGATGGACCATATACATTAATTAACCAAAAAACAAGATTGTTTTAATTTGCAATAACCTCTACACCAACTGAATTTGGGTTCCACAATATAAGGAGGTCTCCTGAGGCCCCTTGAGCTGCAGAATTATTGTAATTCTATTTAGCCCAATTTTTAAGAATTGATATACTCATGGCTTCTGAAATTTTGGTTTCTTGACATACCACTAAATCTGCTCCACAAGCATCTAGTTGATGCTTGATTTGACCTCTTTTGTTAGGGGCATTAATGCCCCTAACATTCCATGATAAAATATTCATTGACTTCGAGGAGAGCAACATGATCTCCTCGACCTAGTTTACTTATCTAAAGCCACCTTTATGCTTTTATCCAATGTTAGCTAAATACTTGTTGCTATCTCTACCCATGTTTTTGTTGACTGTGGTTTCCTATCCCTCTTACCTAGATTTTTTTTACAACAACTTGAGAACAAGGAGTTTAAGAAATGGAAATATTTTTGAAGAAATCATATTCAGTTTCTTCCTTAGCCACCTCTTTTACTATTTTGTTGTGAACCCACACATTTGGCTAAATTATCTGCAAGTTCTATAAGATTTTTATTTACAAATAAGTCCTTGAGGTTCATAGACTTTGTTGCATAGGACTGATATGAATGAAAATTTGTTTACTTTGATTGATTATTTTCTAACAAGATCATTTTTTCTTGAAAAAAGCTCATGGTCAGCATAGAAAGCATTGTTATCTGGAAGATCCATTTGGATCCCATCCAGATTATTGAACTGTCTTTCCTTAACACCCTTCATAATTGGATTAGGTATAGTAATGTTCTTTCTACCAAAAACTAATGTCTTGATGACTTCCCCCAACTGCTACTCATGTATGGCAGGAGGTGAAGGGGTAACCATGAGAGGATCTTGGCAGAGATCCTTAAAGGAGGAGATAGTAACATATTCCAAGACTTTGATTAAGAAACTAAAAAAAATTGAAATATTTTATTTCCTTTATTTGAAAAAGGTTCGAATGCTAATGAGTAGCTATTATCTAAGGACATGATATGAGTTTTTATAGATAAAACTTCATTTGACTACCTCTATTCATGAATAATTATTTTGGCATGAATAGGTATTAGATCTTGATGAGTATCATTTGGAACAAGGCTTAACTCTGGCAAAAGTATGGAATCTATGGATTGGATACCATCCCTGTCAAAGGAACTATCACCCTTCCCCTAAAATTGAAGATCTTGAGATGACTTACCCATGGCATTTCTTATGTTCTGACATTCTTTACTAAAGTGACAAAAAAGATGACAAGTTGCACATACAGTTTCTAAGGTTTCAATAAAAATGTTTTGTACCCACAAACCATTTGTAGACCTTATTTGGAAAGATGACAAAAATTACTTTGTTACATCTAAGAGAACAAAAAATCTCATTGGGAAGGCAAGATTGTTGAAGAATCCATAATCATGCTTCAAAAATATACCCATTTGGTTTCCCAATGTTTCCACAACTTTTGGTTCCCTATATTCCAAAGGAAGAGATTGAAGTTAGACCCAAAATGGTATAAACTTTATAGCAGAGCAAGATGGGTTAAAATTTGGTGTCCATAGCTGAATATAAATACCAAACACCTCAACAACCCAAGATTTTATTTTATAGACATCATCTCTATGTTCTTTTATAGAAAAAATAACTACAAAAAAACCCTTTACCCTAATCTAAGTAGAAAACTTGATAAGCACCAAAACATTTTTTAAAAATCTAGTCATTCAAAATATTTTTATCAAGTATAAAGTTCTAGAACTTACAAATAAGCACTTTTTCCTAAAGATCTTGAATCTGTGAAGAAAGAAACTGCTAAAGGAAAGTAGCATTGATTATCCCCTTCTCAATTTTCTGTCGAGGAGGTAATAAGTAATCTGGAGCTCAATTTTCCTGTTGATGCTCAAGAATTGGATACTTTGGAGACCATTTCCACTTGAATAAATTATTTTGAAAACCTTTTCACTTCCTTGTTTGCTTTGTTGGAATTCTCTTGAAATAGGTTGCAACAAGGAACTTCAAACACATATGTGACTTTGCATTGAATGGGACACCATTTGAAATAGGGATATTGTTTGGAAATGTAGCTATAAGAGGAAAATTATTCAAAAAACTTATTGAAACCCCTTTGGCAGATTGAGAATTGACAAAGCTATCTTGTTGATATCTTGTTATTTTTTAGTGGAATTTAGGGTTTTCTCACTTTGAAATTTTTATTGATTCTAGATAATGATAATTTTTTTTGAAAGGACAACACTTGGACCTACATCCTTAGAAAATTGAAGGCAACCTCTGGCACCTTGGTTCTGACCTAGTACTCTGTAATTTAAAGTTTTAATATTGGTAGGCATACACATGCTTCTATACTCGAGAAGCCTATTTTGAATTAAGGAATCTAAGTAATGTACCATCAAAGTTACTTCGATATAATATTCTACCAAGGATAGTGAAATGGGATAAATGATGGATAAAAGTGTTGTGTTGTCTATGAGATAAATTAGGCGGTGAGGTTTGATTATGGGGTATTTGTATGTCATGATACCAAATATTGTTGGGACCAACAATTTCACAAAATAATTTTGATTCAAATACATCATATGTAGGGACCAAAAGGTTCTCGATAAACAATTCATAATGCTAACTATTTTGTGTCATATCTAGAAGGGATCCAATTGCAGCCATGGCATCTGCTCCTTTTTAATTGATTATGGGTACTTGGTCTTCTATTGACATGTTGGTTGCAATGTAGATGATTCTTGGATTAGTATTTGATGTTATTTGTGGGTCCGTGATAGAAACAACTAACATACTTTAGTATCGTAAAATTACACCCCATGGCAATTTCACACTTGCGCATTTAGCCTACTGCATTTATGGTGCCTTGTTGCATTTATGACAAAAACCTTATGAGTCAAAATTTTATGATTTCAACTCCATAAGGGACAAATATGAAGTGTTAGTAGTACTCCACCTCATTTATTGCAAATTTTTGAGTTGGATGCCTACGTGACACACAGACGTTCGTATGACACACAAGCATCCCCAAACTTTCTAAGTTTAAATGCTCAGGAATCTCGTGAACTTTGCCCATGAAACATGTTGTTGCGATAAAATAGCAAGTGTAATGACTCCTCCTACCCATGCAACCCCACAAAAATCTTCCCTTCACTCCCATTCTCATTCAATTTTATTATTTTTCACTCCAACTTGCTCTCTTGCTCTATTCTCTTCTACATCTCTTCGTTGCAGCGAACCTTTGTTGAATTCACGTCACATCAATAACCAAGGCTCTCTTGCAAGCATTCAATGTCTCATTTATAAAGCCAAGAGGGAGCCATAGACTGTTGATAATGCTCTCTTGTTGCTTTGTCTTGTCTATTTACAATATCTACTTGTCTATTTTATTCGTGATAAGGGTTCTACTCCACAATGGGGTTTGTTTCTATCACACGTCTCATCTATTTCTTCTTACATCTCGTCTATTTCACTTTATGTCTCATCTATTTTATATCTATCTAGTTTTCCATGGAGGTGGAATCACCAAAATAGGGGTTTGACTAAGGAAAGCCCTGAAATAGCCCCTACACTTTTCCTTGTCCTTTTTGAGTGTAAGTTTCTAGATTTGAAGAGTTGGGTACTTGCAACTTTTGGGTTTTTAGCTTTTGGTTTGATAGGGACAACAACACAATGTGAAGAATTTTGCATGATGCACTGAAATCCATTGGCCATGACTCTGTCCTTCTCAAGGCATAATCTATAAGTTTTGATATTTTTGTTTTTGTAATTTATATTATGTAATATTTTACCATATTATCTTAATTTGGAATTTTACCTTCATGGCTTAATACTTTATTTAATTACATTTTTTCAATCTATTTCATCTTTCACTTTGTCACTTGAGCTTGTACTTTGACCTAATCAAGGGCTATTCACTCCCTATAGACTCTTCCTTGTCCTAGAGACTCGGGAGTAGTGAATCCCCTCCATTATTTTTTTGGTGAACTCGAAGTGAAGCAAATCATGTTGGATCTTTTCCTTTAAAAATTTAATGCTTTTGATAATTCCTTTTTTAAAGAATATTTTGATATGTTGGATGTGTTGAAACGAACAAGACAATTGAGAGGGGGGTGAATTAGTTGTATCTAATCACATTCACCATAGATCTTAAACAATTTCACATTCACTTTAATTCGTTATTAAGTATGAGCATGAAGTGGAGATAACAAAAAGAAAACATAAGAAACACCAAATTTATGTGGAAAACCCAATAAGGGAAAAACCATGGTGAGGATTAACTCATAATATAAGAGTAATTACAAAACTGTTTACAAAGGCTCACTGCCTAAGATGGGACTCACTGTCCAAATAAGACTCACTGTCCAAATGGGAGGCTCACTACCTATAGATAAAGAAATATAGAAAGAATAATGTTACACAAAGAACATTATCTCAATGCAATATAAGATCCACCACAACAACTTGCACACATCTGCAGCCTTGATCAGAGAATTGCAGACACCATCAGCTCACTGCTTTCAAGAGTCTAACACATTGAAGTCCCCACTACCTCAGTTCACTTTCACATAATCTCTCGCATCTACCTTGCTTCTCACACTTATGGTGTACAATCCTTAACATCTTGTATTGTATTTATGCCATCTTCAATCTTAGAAACTTTCTCCAAGGTTGGCTACACACTCTTCATTTTACAAATTCAAATTAGGTTGGTAACTCAACATTTCGGTGAATGAGAATGAGAGCAGACCAAACCAACACTTAATCAGGACCCAAAAAAACATCTTAGATAAATCACACACTTCCTTAATTGATACTTATCCTTTGCATGTCGTGTAAACACTAGATCGACCAAACCTAATGAAAACACCAATGAACTTTGAAGTACACACATCTGTAACAAGAAGATAACATGTGGACCACATAACATGCTTCACCATACACTGGAACACATATTAGATGCCTTTAGATTCATCCACAACTACTGCAACAACCTTCATAAAAAGAACACTTTCCATCAGTCCATTTGAACTATACAGACACACATAGTAACTCTGAAACTAGTCTTTCGGAGCACCAAACCATGAACACCTTTGATAGAACATAGATAACACCATTACAAGCCTTCTTCCAGATCTACAAGACCTGAAATAAACTAGCAGAGGATTGCAAAGCATATACATTTATCCTAGTCCATAGACAAACAACTCTGCCAGACCAGTTCACAAACTAGTGAACTCAACTTTCACACGTCATCAAACCAGAAGCTATAATCCAAGATATATCACCCAAGGATGACCTTAAACAACAATACAAATCCAAAATAGCATATGATCAACACAGAATAAATGCGGAGCACATACCGAAGCACATTCTGAACACACACAATTATGTCTTCACTATTTATTAATTTTCTCAAAAGCACTTGATAAATCATCATATCAACACACATGCAACACCATAAAGATATCTCTATGTACTCACAACATCTCTACAATATCTCAACTATACATGCACCTCTTGCAATCACTTGTTTCCTTTCACTACAACAACCTATACTATGTTGACATCAATGACAACTTTAATGAAAACACCACCATACTCATTCATACTTGCAATAGGATGATGCCCTAGATGATTTCTTAGAGGTATCTCCTTCTATCTATATATTTGTAGAATAAACCTCTTCATCACAACCGTCTTCTTCTTCCTTGCAAGTCAAAGAGTCCGTGAATGTAGTTGTAGTCTCTACAGCTCCTCAAAGACCTAAGAGACCCATAATTTATGTGACTTCAGATAGCCCATCTCCTAAAAGGATTCATTCTATTCATGGGGTTCCAGTCATTATTGACTCACCAAACCTTTACACGAGATTCTTGCAATCTACGAATTCTTCCTATAAAGTTGTAGCTCATACTTGTTACCCATTTTTAGCTACAACTCAAAACAAGTAGAGCTGAATTGCATTCATTATTGAGAGTTACATAAATAATCTCAATTTTTCTGCTAAGTATTCATTGATCATGAAAAATTTATTACTCTTGCATTCAGTATTATTATGTAATAATTGTAATAGAGGAACTTATGCAATTGCATAAAATGTTGTTTTATTCATATTGTAAAAATATGAAGTCCCACACAAGCCATGGGAGTAACTGAGAAATATTGTTATCATATAGTGAATGCAAAAAAGCAGAATGTACTCTATATAACTGAAGATAATATAAACATAGGGAAAAGAGTGATTTTTCATTGCCTAGAATGACGAATCATTGTTCCATCTATGTGGTGTCTTCACGCATACAACTCTAGTTGGTATACCTCCCGCTCTAGTTCCAAAGGCACCTGCAAAATTATTAAAATGTGTTGTTAGAGCAATGAAAAATCACTATTTTCATCATGTCTACATTACCAACAGAGATATAGCTCACATCCTATCAAGCATTCATCATACGATCAATTTAAAAAAGAATGAAAGAGGAAGGATCATGAGAGCTTCTGCAATTATTGTTTTGATCTAACATGTTTGTTTCTTGTGCAGGCAATAGGTGCATATTTAATTGCTGATTCATTATGTTTAGGATTTCAATATGTGGAGGAAAATGGGCTCCCACAAGGGTAGAGCCTGACATACTAAAGTACTACAATCTTCACATGATAATGCATAAGAAATGTATACAATGATATCATTTAACAAGGCAAACAAGTTACAATTAATCAGAGTGCATATCACAATTATGCATCAAGCTTGTTCTTAACAAAGGATAACTACATAAAGAATAGCAATACATGTAAAGATCAATTCTGCCTTGATATGATCTACAAGGTCATATAGACCCTTTACATCCATATATCAATAGTATTCATGATAAACTCAACATGATGATTGCGAATCTCAAGGGGAGTACCATACACAATTATGTATGAAGAGTTTCAACTGTACTTTTCATACTTTTGAAAGAATGAGATGATGATAACAACCAACTTTCATGTTCATTTTTATAATGAGGGCAAGTTATAAACAATCATCAAAGAAACTTAATTATCCATGAGGGTAGAGCAATAAAGGACAAACCTTATGAGTGCTATATACAGTGACAATATTCAGAGGAGAGATAAGGTTTTATTGAAGCAACAACATTCATTCATTTCTTGGAGGAGAATTGGACTGAATAGATGAAGAAGTTTTGATATCAGACATATGGAAGCAGACAATATTTTTCTATCATCACACAATGTTATGACATTTTTCAAAAATATCATATTGGATCTCACTCCTTCAATGTAAACAGACCGCGAGTGATAATGAATGTCTAGAAAATAATCAAAAGATAACAAATACACAATGACAAGCACAGTCCATATTCAAGACTAATGGATAGTCCCTTTGAAGGAAAGAATAGACAAGTTTGAAGTTTTCAAAAAGGCTACAAGAGTTTTGTACACATATGGCAATGAATTCAAGGAGAAGACAGTACATGAACATTTAACAGTTTCATGATATGTATCAATTGAGACAATCACAATCAATAACAGATGAAAGGGAGCAGCTTGAGAATGCGAATGTCGCAGTCAAGTGCAAAAATTTGTACCAAAATGGAATAAATAATGAAGAAAGTGAGGCCATAGCTCTACTTCGAAATTTATACACATTTACAACACATTATGCATGGAAATGCAAGAGGGAATATATTGTTGTCAAAACATGCAAAGTTCTTCCATGGAGTTTACAAAAGGTTTTGCTGAAGGCTGAAAGATATATGGAGGTCGCAGCCTGTACAAGGTATTATTATTTTTACATTTTCGTTCACGTGAATCTTCATATATTTTACCCACAGTCAGTCAAATCAAGATTTCAAGCCTTCGAGCTCTCAAATAATTAAAGGAAGAATGGCAAATTTCTTATGGGGGCTTGGGGTTTCAGACCTTTGCATACTTGAGAAACAATGTTTATGTTTGAAGGCCATGGAAATCAAAATGTCACAGCCATAAAATACAAGACTTTGTATTTTTCAAACATTACAAACATGAAACAATCAAGCTCAAGGGTTTTCAAAACTTGACTTTACATTTTGTGCATATGAAGAATCCATAGAAAAGCAGAAGAGCACAAGGAAGTGAGTCTTCCTCACGGCCTGGAGGAATGACATACATTGTATAACAGAAAATCTGCTTCTTAAACGACAATATGAGCTCTAGGAAATCCGTTATCGGCCTCAAATGCAGAAAATAAATTCATCAAAACATGAGAATGAAAAAATACACCACAAATAATGATAGGCCATGGCTATTAAGCCATAAAGTACTTTGAAAATAGAGGAAAAATGTTCATATTTGAGATAAAAGTGACTTACCTTGCAAGAATCTCCATTGAGAAGCTCATAAGTAGTAAGAAATTTGACATAAAATACAGAAAGATGAAGAATTTTGAACTCCAAATATCCAAACCCTATCTTCTCCAGTGGCGGCGCTTCTAGAATGCAAAGTGCAAAATGAATGAGTGTTAGGGTTCGAGAATTTTATTTGCCCTATTCCAAATGATGGTGTTTTTTGACCTTGTATTTTTGTGTATTATCATCACCATGTGGTCAATTACCCTAATGGTTTTTAGAAATCATATGAAATAAATGTGTTTCACATTTATTCCCTTCATAGTAAAATTCCTACAGAAGCTTTTTTATATTCATTAGCACTGTCAAAACAATTTTATAGATTGTTTTAATATTGTTAATTAATACTATTGTGAAAAGCATATAAATTTCCATGAAGAGTAGGTAGAAGATCAAAGATATGTATCATGCATATTGAGAAGAGTTAAAATTCTTTTTAGTGTTCTACTCATGCGAAATGGAGGAGTGAGCTAGAGGTTACCTTGTGAAGTCAAAGAGAGATCTTTCAGTCATTATTTTTGCATGGTTTTGATAAAAACAAATATTGAGATGAAATATTCAAGGTAGTAATTACCTTGATATTTAAATATGTAATAAAGGGAACTAATACATATTAAATATTAAAATAATCAAAATGATTATCTTTAATATTTCAAATCAAATAGTTTCTTTTTTCTCAAAGTCGTGCAAAAAATGCAAGTGATTTGAACTGAAGATCCAGTCAAGCAAAATGGAGTAAATGGTGGAGGTTCCTGTGACATAACTCTAGTTTTGTATCAGTGTTCAAGTATTTTTAATCATGCATCATATCAGGAGGAGTTTTGAGTTGTTTAAACTCGGTTTATAGCTTTGGTGGGCCCTTTTTCATTCAGTTTCTCTTTTGCTCGTGGGAGATATTTTCGAGGTGATTTTCACTTCCAGTTCACATTCAATTCCACCTCTTGGCTTCTTTACGCATGCCTTTATTGTATATATTGGAAAAAAAAATTATTTTTCCTTTAGTTCTTGTTTTTTAGCCTTTGCATTCTGCAAAGAGAAATATCTTGTAACTCAGTTTTCAGTTTCAGATTAATATATTCAGCAGGTTTTACAGGTTATCTTAGAGTATCAATTACAGAGTGTTCCTTCTTTCATTATTGCATTTTAGTATTAGCCTTCTTAGATTCAAGAGTTTTGTATTTGTTGAATATTTTAGATGCAAATTTAATGTGTTTAATTTAAAAACCTTTAAATTCCTGTCACATTCATGAATGCATGTACACGAAAAAAGCAATTTTAGTTACAGGTCATAAGTTGTGCTATTAATTTATCCTCTCCTGTAGGTTGTGAAACATTATTTTCCTTCATAAAGAATGGATTTTCAGGCCTTTTGATGAAACACTTATGTGATGAAATTTCCCAATTTGAGTTGTGAAGATAGATTTCATAATAATTAGTTGTGAATCAATTTGTTCATCGAGTATTTATTAGGTGCATCACCTAGATTTAAGTTTAGTTTATGCATTCATTTCAAGCTTTCTTCCCTTTTCCCAACCAGTTACGTTAAATTATCAAAAAACCATATAGGAAGCCGACCTAGAATCCAAAAGTTTACTTTCAAATAGGATACCCACAACCTGAAAGTAATCCAATGTTACACAGGATTGCAAAGTTTTACAACTTTGTATGTGGGTGCAAATCCCTGTGATAAAAATACTTACAACAGTAGCTCATACTTACAACACTAGAAGAAATCAAAAAAATTAAATCAACCAACTTCTTTACCACCTTCTCAACCAAGTCTTCCTCTAGCACCTAAACATGCAGCTAAAACAACTAGTAATTCTAATCTTGTCTAGCAACTTTGTGTTACTCCTGCCAAGATCTCTCTATTGGATTTGCTTCAGACTACTCTGATTTATTAGGGTATACTCCAAGAAATTTTTCAAAAGATTCTCTTACCTTCTTCTACTAGGCTGATGGATGTTAATGCATTGATGACTCAATTCATGTGGATTCGTCGAATATTATGTTCTATTCGCAAGAACTCTCACGTCTAGAAGTACAAAAGAAAGCAAATCCTTTAATGATAATAATCAATATTAATAACATTGGTATTAGGCATGATCTTTTTGACACCAACTTGACTCTCAACGTATGTAGCATTGAATTATTACCTATAATTAAGATTGATTCATCTTCTCTTTTTTCTTCTTCTTTGTACATTCATGGATTTGATAACCCTTATTGACAAGCCCTAGGCACGATACTCTTTCCTTTGAGGTTGGGACCTGTTATTGTACCCACCTTGGTTTATGTTATGTCAGGTCCTTTAGCTTATAAAATTCTCTTGGAAAGACCCTAGATTCAGGCTTTGGGGGTAGTAACTTCTACTTTGCATTATTGTATAAAGTTTGTTGCAAATAATGAAGTAATTATAATCAAGGCTGACCCTAATACTATACACGTTTGTGAAATGGAAGCTACTGGTTGGACCTTGTTGACTTTCACTCTTAAAAATTGCAGCCCTTCATTATCTTCTAATGTGTTGACATCCTCTTCGATGGTGCCTGCTTTGAAGGCTACTTGTGAGATGGATGTCCCTTAAGAAGATCGCCCCGAAGTAGAGAATCCTAGGTCCGCCCCTTCTACTTCTTTTTTTGAATCAAATGCATGTATTGGTGATGATTGGGGGTCCTTATATACTTTATTTAATCTTTCATCAGGGAGTAGAAAGTTGATCCTATCCATCTTGACATTCCAATGGTATCATATACCTTCATCAAAGTTGATAGTCCTCTCGCTAAGGAAAACAATCATGTCCCTGTTAAGGGGGATGGTTGTGCCCCTGTTGAGGAAGATAATCATGCTTCTATTAAAGAGGTTAAAATTTGTATTCCCATCAAGAAGGATGATTGTGATCTTGTAGAGGAGTATGATCATCGCTATTGGAATGATGCTCTCTATGTAGATCCTCCTCAGGAATTACAAATGTATTACGACCCTAGTTTCAACCTTCTTTCTAAATATGGTTATAGGCATAAATTTTGTGGGTGTAGCGAACAAGGTATTCACGTCCCTATAGAATGTAACCCTCATAAGAATAACATGGGGCTTGGATACTCTCACATACAATCTAAACATAAACCATGGTCAAATGTCAACATGATTTCTGCTGAGTCTCTTGAATTAGTTCATCCTGAGTTGATTAAAGGTAAAGTGGACTTTAATGAAGTTCCTCTAGATGTGTTCTCTTCAGAGGAAGCACTGTAAGAATTCTTATGTGTCTACTCTCATTTACCTTCTCATCACCATAAATGGAAATTCCCATATCGCTTGAACAAACATACTTTAGAGAATTTGTTATGAGCATTGATGAGAAGGAACCTTTATTATGTATGGATGATGATGTTCCTATATCTCATCTTGAAGACCGTAGTACTCTCCTTAAAGGGGAGACTTCTGATGTTTTCATGGACCCTAAGTCTTCTAAAAAGATGATCAAGATTGGAAAGCGTCTTTTTTTAGAAGAATATAAACAACATTCTAATTTGTTGTATTCTCATCCTGATATATTTGCTTGGTAATATGAGGACATGCCTAGTATTGATGAGTTTGTGGTGATTCACAATATCGTTCTATGTCTCTATGCTAAGCCTATTAAACAAAATATCTAAAAGATGAATCCTAAGATTACCCTATTAGTTAAGGATGAGATAGAGAAGCTTTTATAAGTTGGCTTTATCTGCCCTATTGACTATTCACCTTGGATATCAAATATTATTGTTGTTAGCAAGCTTGATGGCCATATTCATATTTGTATTAATTTTCATGATCTTAATAAGGCTTCTCTTAAGGATGATTTTTTTCTACCTAATATTGAGAGTAAATGCAAGAAGATGAGTCCATGAAACGTGGAAGTTTTTTCCTTATACAAAAACCAAAAATTGGCTTCAAGAAAATGGGTTCCTGTCTTTTAATAAATGAAATCCCGTTTAGGTTCAAGGTCTTGAGCCGAAAAAGGGATCCCGTTTTAAAATGATCCATTTTAAAATGAATCGTTAAAAACATGATCTCATTTTTTAATGGGTCGTTTCATAAAAAAATAAATTTATTTTAAGAAATAGGATCTTGTTTTCAAAATAGGATCCTGTTTCATTTAAGTATTAAAAAAAATATTTTTATGAAACATAACCCCATTTTAAAACGGGATCCCGTTTTTAAATTTTTGGTTGGGTTTTTGCTTTTTTTCGGTTCAGGAAAACGCTTGGGGACCCAAACCTAAGCTTTGGACCTAGTTTGACCTACAACTTGAAGGTCATGTCAATTCCACAAGAAAATAGTGACTTTTGGACATATGTCTAAAGACATTTTTCGAAAAAAAAATTAACGAAATTAAAACCCATTATAGATGAGACAATGTAGATTCCAAATATGTATTTTTTTTTACAATTGGATTATTTTTTTGATGAAAATGGTCCATAAACTTGAAATATCAAGGGTTTTTTAGTATTTTAATAACTTTCTATTAAAATAAATTTTTGAAAAATGAATTGTTTGAAAGCGTACTTTAGACAATTATTTTCAATTTGAAAAAAATAAAAAAAGATAAGTTTAGGTCATCTTATGTGTGACGTACACGACGATTTTTCAAAACAATAAATATGGCCAATAAAAAATTAACAAAAAAAATTCAATAAAACATTACAAAAAAATATCGAAAGCGTGCTTCAATAAGTTACAAATCTTATCCCAAAAGGATTTAGAAAAATATAATTATTTGGGTCAAAATATGGATGACATACACGTGCATGGTATGGTAAAAAAAAAAAGCCTTTTAAACAGTGGTTTTTAGAAACGCCTATTGAAAATCAATTTGTATCATCTGGGTATTAAAATAAATTACATATTTGGAAACTAGACTTTGAGTACTACATTTTATGATTAATGACTTATTTTAAGATTCCATCTCTAAGTCCTCCAAATTTTTAGGTCAAATGTGACAAATTCTTAAAATCAAGGAAAACACTTCCACTTTTTGGTGAAAAAGTGGACTCAACTTCTTTCACACACCCATTGATATGATTGTAGAATCAACCTCAGGCCATGCCTTATTTTCTTTTGTGGATGGCTTATTGGGCTATAATCAAATTCATATTAACTCAAAAGATCAATACGAGATAGCCTTCACTACCCCTTGGGGTACCTTCTGTTATGTAGTCATGTCATTTGGGTTAAAGAATGTTGGAGCAACTTACCAACGGGAGATGGCTCTTATCTTTCATGATTTCATTCATAAAATTCTAGAAGATTACACCAATGATATCTTGGATAAGTCTACGACTGATCAAGATCACGTTGAAAATCTTCATCTTATCTTTGAAAGTCTTCAACTCTAGAAGATGAGACTAAATCCTCTTAAGTGTTTTTTGGTGTGGATGCTAGAAAGCTTTTAGGATTTATCGTTTCTCACTGTGGAATCAAAGTTGATACAAATAATATTAATGTAATTTTTAACATGCCTCCTAAAAACATCTCTCAACTGTGTAGTTTGCAAGGGAAAATTTAGGCAATTCATAGATTTGTGTCTCAATTGGTTGATCACAACCTTCCTTTCACGTGTTTGTACAACATAATGCCTTAGCAGCTTTATTAGCTCAACATGATGATGATAAAGAAAGAGTGGTCTAATATATTAGTTGTATTATATTTGATTATGAAACTTGTTATGCTACCATGGAGAAACAATGTGTTGCTCTTGTCTTCACAACGCAAAATTTATGACATTATCTTCTTCATGCTAAAACCCATGTAATTGTAAAAATTGATCTCCTTATACATTTGTTTACTAGAACCAATATTTATAGAAGGTTTGTGAAATGGGTAATGTTGCTCTTTGAGTTTCATATCAAGTTCGTAACTTAGAAAGAAATAAAAGGTCAAGTTGTCGTCGATCAATTGGTGGAAGCTCCCTCGTCTCACTCCTTCGCTAACTTGGATTTATTTTCAGATGAGAATCTCTTTGCAACATACCATGAACTTGTATGGGGGATGTACCTTGATGGATCGAGATGTCAAGATGTCTCTAGGGCAGGTGTAGTTTTAGTCTCACCCGAAGGCAAGCCAACTCCTCTACCCTTTCTATTAGAATTTTATTGCACTAACAACATTGTTGAGTACAAAGCCCTTATTACTAGCTTGCATGCCACGATGGCTTTAAAAATTGAACATCTTTGTATTCATGGTGATTCTAATCTTATTGTAAATCAAATTATAGGAACGTATCGGGCTAAGAAAAATAAGCTATCTAAGTATCAAGATTTGGCCTTATCCTTGGTTGATTGTTTCTCTTCTTTCACAATAGATAATGTCCCTAAGAGAGAGAATCGACACACATATGTAATGGTGAGTGCAACCTCCCTTGTATCTTTAGACAATGATATATAAGAATACCACTTTGTGGTTTACATTCTCCACTCTCCTGTTGTCTCGAATCAATCTGAACCCAATGCTCTAGCATGTGCTCATGTAGAAACGAGGGAATGGTATTCTCACATTTATAATTATCTGAAGACTAGAAATTTTCCTGACAATGTGACTAAAAATGCTTGCACTTAGATACAAAAACTTTTAGTTTGATATATTATATTGCTTGATATCCTTTATTGAAAATCTTATAATGGTCTTCTTCTTCGATGGCTCACTAAGGTTGAAATACCCCTTGCCCTTCAAGAATCCTGTTTAGGCTCCAGGGTTGGACATTTTGGTGGTAAATCCTTGGTGTGCAAACTAATTCACATGGGATACTTCTGGTAGACAATAGAGCAATAATATTTTTCCTTTGTCAAGAAGTGTCCTCAATTTCAACAATATAGCAATCTCTGAGCTCCTACATAAGAGCTTCAAAATCAGACCTCTCCTTGGTCATTTGCAAAATGAGGGTTGGATATTATTAGAAAAATATCACCTCCTTCTTCTAAAGGTCACACCTTCATCATTGCCACTATTGATTACTTTACGAAATGGGTTGAAGTTGTTCCACTTCAATCCACAAACATTGAAACAATTTGTAGCTTTTTTCTAAACAATATCCTTGCTCATTTCAGATTGCCTTCTACCCTTGTTTTTCACAGTGGTACTTCATTTAAGAACAAAGAGGTGAAGAAATTCCTAGAAAATTTTCATATTCAACATCACCTTCTACACCATACTATCCTCAATCTAATGGTCAAGCTAAAGCATCTAATAAAACTCTTGAGACGATTCTCTAAAAATAGTGAATAAACATGGTAAAGATTGGCATACTCAATTGATGTACGCCTTGTGGACCTATCACATGAGTGTTCATATAGCTACTGGTACAACCTCATACAACCTTGTATATGGTGTCGAGGCTATTATGCCTTTAGAGTTGGAAATTATGTCTTTGTGGGTTTCCATTAAAGGGTTGATTGATGATGAAACTTACCATGCTGATCATTTGTATCAACTTGAATTACTCGATGAGTGTCGATTGTAGGCCCTTGAACATCTCCAACTTATCAATGGTATGTTTCTAAACATTACAATCAAGGTGTTCTTTCCCGAACTTTCAAGGTAGGCGATTTCATTCTCTATGAGAATCAGAGAAATGTAAATGCACCACCTAATCAAAAGGGGAAGTTCAATCCTAATTGGTTAGGTCCTTACATAATCATCTTCTTATATGGTTCTAGGGCCTATGGATGAAATGCCTCTAAAAGAACCATTCAATGCAATGCATCTTTGTCGATACTATGCATAGTGTATATGTGGCATACACATGATGCTCATCCCTTGGGGATCGCAGTTTGTTATGCTATGGAATTCCTTCATTAACATATTATCTATATTCTGTGTTATGATGTGAACATATGTATGTAATTAATTTATTTAACAAGGAATTATATACATGTGTTTTATTATGTTGTGTATCTATGCATTGTGTTTGATTAAGTATTTTGGTTAGGCAATTAGATCATCATTGTATTTAATTAAACATACATCCAATGTGTGTTTATTAGATCATGATAGAATCTAATCTAAACATACATCCATAAACAAAAATCCATCACAGTCATACTTGAAAGTAAAAGTACACATAAGAACACCATGATGCCACATAAAATCTCATATATATATATATCAAAATGGCATGTATATGTATTACACCACTATATAAAAATGTGGTGGTTGTATATTTGTATATGTTTGTACATCAAAATAATACTATACATCAAAAAAATATGATCTAGTATACAAAAAACTGCCATGTAAAATGGGCCTTTAGCCCCTGGGTGCATGGCTCCCAGAGCCCTTTGGTCCTGGCAGTGGTGGTGAAGGTGGATGCTATATAGTTGCGAGAGAATGTGACCAATGAGACCACGACATAGACATGCTATGTGCCCGCAGTCCTCAAACCTCTCCTCTCAACTAAGCCACCTCCTCCCATAGCTTGGCTCCCGCTCATGGGCCTGGCATAGCTCCTCCTAGAGCTACTACACCTAAGGATTAGTATTTGGCCTCACTACCTCCGCTTTCTTGTCGAGGTCATCAAGTCAGATCTATAGGGTGTCGCATGTCTCTACAACACTTTGTGCCTGCATCAATTCCTGATCTCGCTTAGCTAGCACAACATGGAGCTCTGTCGAGTGTTGATCTCATTGTCTGATCATGGAAACTAGGTTAGTAGTCCTTTGGATGGCCTTCATGTGTGCCTCCTCATAAGTTGTCCTGAACTGTGCTATAGGCTAAAAAAGGTGGGCATGTTGGTTTGTTGAAGCTAGCCTGTACATGTCTAGGGTTCTCCCCTGGATCAACACGATTGGGGCCAACTCTATAATGCATCTCTGGATGTAGGTAGTCCACTCTTGTGTGTGCACTACAACCAAAAAGAAAGTGGACACTATCAATACTAGATCATATCAAAACATGTGTATATATATGAGAGAAACTAAAGTAAAAAGTACTAAAATCAATCATGTATCACATTCATACCTGGGTCCCCAATTTACTAGTGTGGACCAAGGGGGTGCTACACTTAGCTCACTACTACTACCACTACATGACGAACAACTACTTGGCTTGATGGTGGGGCCGATGAGACTGGGACTGGTTATGGGGGTGAAGACATCTGCCATTTCCATGTCACCCTCCTCACTGCCACCACCACCAATGTCCTCTCCGCACCAAAATTTCCCATGGGGGAATCTACTAGGAAAATCAAGGTTAGGGTAGCCATCACCCACCATGTCACATAACCATGAGCGGCACCAACATCATCAAATACAAGGATGCGAGACTGGTCATCATTGTTTGACCCATTGTCACTAACAACAATGTATATGATGGTTGGACAAGGATGATCACCTGCTCAGATTGTGCTCCTCATTAATCAAACATACATGGGAGGTACCAAAGGGATATTCTACACCTACTCAAACTGTCAGGCAACCCAATGCCAGTAGTAAGGGATGATAATATGGTCTGATTGCCCCACCAAGAGACAATCATGTTATATCCTCTATAGTTGTTTCCTGTTGGTGGGCCAAACCCCCATCCTCCTATAAGGACACCACCTGATGTCTTGCTATCATAGAGAATCAAACTACAACTTCCTAAAAGCTACATCTCCATAGTTCCATTTGTGCACTAGAGGGTACGTGTGGGCCATGGGTGTATTAGGGGCTATGCCCTGGGGAAATCCGATCGACCTCATGCACTTGATGTGCTCGAAGACCCACACATATAACACTATGCAGACTATTAGGATATGGTACTCATAATGAATATACCACTTGAGGTCATGATAAAGGTGATCCAACATGCTCGGACCCCAGACAAAAATAGTTTGTTGCTCCTCCATCGATCAAATGCAATGGAAGAGGCCCCTATGTAGGTGTGAGCCTCACCCATCCATCACAACACAGAGGAAGACTGTAACAATCATCACTTATCAAACAAGTGGTAAGGCCACTCACCCCTTCTTGAGCCACCTGATGTAGATATGATATATGGTGTCTCTTGGGACTGACTACCTGATACAATATCAATACCCCTCATAGGTATCCTTGGTTGTCCTGCCCTCATTATATGTCACTCATCATTTGTAGATGGGTAGCCTAGGGATGTGGTAAACATTACCCAGGGTGAAGGTCATCTCTCCCATTGATAGGTGGAAGGTGGAGGTGTATGCATCCCAACACTCCATGAGCACCATCAACATCAGGATGTGAAAATAGATCTTTGGCATGGTGTAGACCCTCTAGTGGTTGACCCGTCACAACAAGTCTTGGTCATTTGGATGTATCTTGTTAATACAGTCTCAAAAAATGTCAATAGTTTTCCACTCACATGCTCTTAGATCTTGGGCCAAGCCTACAAATACATAAAGTTTCATGTCAGCCTCTTCTATATCATCAATAAAAATTCCAAATCTACATCAAATTTGCCTAAGTTTTCCTTTGGGACAGAGGCACATCACGTAGATGTTTGTGTGACGCGCTAACATTTAAGGCCAAACACCTCCTGACGACAACATGCAGGAGGGATGTCAATGTGGCTCAAAGGACACTGACACATAACCTAGATGACTACATGCCAGCCAGATGCCTCCACATCAGTTGGATGCTTGTGTTGCTTGAAAAGGAGAAAAATCTAGCAAATGCATAAAAATGACAAGTTGGTTCAAAATTCCTTGTACCTCATTAGGTTCATCACCCGACGCTATTGCCACACAGAGCTACTCAATCCTCAGGGCCATGCAATCTCATTTGTGAGGAATTTTGCTAACTTTTCTCTCTTAAAATTCAATAATATCCTCATTGTGAATAGTGAAAATGACCCTTCTATTGGCCCACCTAGGCATATATAGGTCATTTTTTCTCATTTTTTGTGGCAAAAATATTCCTTCGATCCATCTTTCTTTCATCCCACCTAGTTGGGGGAAAAAATAGGGGGCATATATTCACCTCTTCATCATATTTTTCTTTTGAAACATTGAATTTTTAGATTAAGAATTCTTCTCGCCATGTTAGCTTCTTTTGATTTTTGAAACTAACTTAAATTTAATTTTTGCAGAACAAACTTCATATCTAGTGTTGTAGTTTCTCTCTAAGCTCAAATGCTAGGGGAATTTCCAGTATCTACCTACTTGACCTTTGCGGCCTCTACAGTATCCTTTTTGCACATAAATCTGTAAAATTTTCAAATTTTCAATCTTACACTAATGTCTTCTTTTCTACTTTAGTGTAGCTATTTTTTCTCTAAAAATTTAGCTCACTAAAGTTAGGGAAAAATGTAGTGTTATAAAATTGCACCCCATGGCAATTTCACACTTTTGCATTTATCCTGTTGCATTTATGGTGCCTCGCCACATTTATGAAAAAGCCTTATGATTCAAAATTTGATGATTTCAAGTCCATAAGGGATGATGGTGAAGCATTAGCAATATGCCACCTCATTTCTTGTAAATTTTTGAGTTGGACACCTGTGCTACGCACAGACATCCACATGGTGCACAAGAATCCCCAAAAATTTTGAGTTTAAATGAGGGAATCTCATGAAATTTTCCCATGACACACATCATTATGGTAGAATCACAAGTTTAATGACTCTTCCCACCCATGTAGCCTCATAAAAGTCTTCTCTTCACTCTCATTCTCATTCATTCTTACCATTTTGTACTCCAACTTGCTCTCTTTCTCTATTCTCTTCTACATCTCTTATCCATAATGAATCTCTACCGGATTCACATCGTGTCAACACCAAGGCTATCTTGCAAGAATTCAATGTCTCATTTATTAAGCCAATATGGAGCCACAAACTTTTGGTTATGCTCTCTTGTTTCTTTGTCTTGTCTATTTGTAATATATACTTATCTTGTCTATTTTATTCGTGATAGGGGTTCTCCTCCATATCGGGGTTTATTTCTATCACATGTATCATCTATTTCATGTTATGTATCATCTATTTTCTATCTATTTGGTTATCCATGGAGGTGGAAACACCAAAACAAGGGTTTGACTGAGGCAAGCCCTGAAACAACACCAACACTTTTCCTTGTCCTTTTTGTGTCCAAGTTTCTAGATTCAAAGAGTTGGGTACTTGAAGATTTTAGGGTTTTAGCTTATGTATTGACAAGGATGACAACATGACACAAAGATGTCCATACGATGCACTGATTCCCATTGGACATGACTTTGTCCTTCTCAAGGAAGAATTTGTAAGTTTTGGTCTTTTTGTTTATGTAATTTATATTTTGTGGTCTTTTACCAGATTCTATTAATTTACAATTTTCCCTTCATAGCTTAGTAATTTATTTAATTATGTTTTTGCAATATATTTCATCTTGCACTTTGTCATTTGAGCTTGTACTTTGAGGTAATCAAGTGTTATTTTCTCCATGTAGACTCTTTCTTGTCATATAGACTTGGGAGTAGTGAATCCCATCCATTACACGTGCATAAGAAGTTCCATGCTCATCACAAGGTACTTGACCTTAGTTGGTTTGATGAAAGAACAACCATCAAACACAATACATAAAAATAATAGGCATTGCCCCAATGTATACAATTCAAAGTGTACCATGATATAAAATGGTCATGGTGACCTTGAGTATGCAGAGTATGGGGAAAAAGATGAGTCTAATATGTGCAACACATATATTGTCATGCACATGTTTCAATACAAGAGAAGCCTCTTTTGGATTAAGGCATCTAAGTAAGCTACCATCAAAGTTCCTTTAATATAATATTCTACCAAGGATAGTGAAATTGGATAAATGATAGATAATTTTTTTGTGTTGTATACGAGATAAATTAAATGATGAGGTTTGATTATGGGGGTATTTGTATATGTCATGATACTAGATATTGTTGGGAACAACAATTTCACAAAAAAAATTTGATTCAAATACATCATATGTAGGGACCAAAAGGTTCTCAACAAACAATTCACAATGCTAACTATTTTGTGTCATATCTAGAAGGGATCTAATTGTAGCCATGACATCTACTCCTTTTTTATTGATAATGGGTAATTGGTCTTCTATTGACATGTTGGTTGCAATGTAGATGATTCTTGGATTAGTATTTGATGCTCTTGTGGGTCCACGATAAAACAACTAACATACATATGGAGTTACATGCACATCACAAGGTACTTGACCTTAGTGGTTTCTATGAAAGAACAACCATTAAACAAGATACATAGAAATAATAGGCATTGCCCCAATGTATACCATTCAAAGTGCACCATGATATAAAATGGTCATGGTGACCTTAGTATGCATAGTATGGGGCAAAAGATGAGTCAAAAGCTTTAAAATTGAAAAGATAAACCAAAGAAATAGAAAAATACTTATCAATTGACACACAATAGTATTAACTCTTGCCAAGATGTGGAAAAGACTAAAGAGATGGATTTGGATCATGTCAGGGAAGGATACGTCCCATTTAAGACAAATGATGGATGAAAGGGAAATTTCACACTGGAAAAATGATGTTATAATTATATGTTATCGAGGTTTATTTAGTTTTTAAAGTTTGTTGTTAAAAGTGCATGTTTCAAGTGTGTTTTTTGTAGGTTTGAAAGCACACATTTATGTTTGATGTTTGTATTTATATTTATTTATGGAGCTATGAGAGATGCATGAAACTTGTTTACTGTCAAAGGAAACCAAGTAATAAGTGAGCCAAAAGATATAAACCAAGGTTTTTTTCAATGTAGGATACAGTCACCTACCCCTAGTGTATAACAAGGTATAGAATGCAATGGAATAAAGTATGAAATAATGAAATTGAGCAATGTTAGGAATGGATGAGGACATACAAGATGATAATATTTAGTTTATTAAATGCACTGCCTATAAATAGGTTTTCATTGTGGTGTTAGGATTAAGGTGTCATTTGCCTTGTAAATCCTATGTCATATTGCATGGTATTAACATCCTTGGAAAGTGTCCCTAGACATGTAGGGTGTATTGAAAAATATTTAGTAATATTTATTCTCTCCATTGTTTGTAATACATTCATAAGGGGTGATGGGTTCCACTAACAACGATAAAGGTGAGTTGTGGACATGAATATTTAATATTGTTTTCCACACATAATGGATGCCTACAATGGGATGGTAAAAGACAAGTGAAGTGGACAAATGAGTGACTATTGGGATTCTCCAAGTGGGTTATTGGAAAGAGGCAACAAGTGTCTCTTGGTATTTCATCTTTTGTGGCATTTAAGGTAATGCTATGTTTCCAAATTTGGGCGCCCAAGTTGGAGGGAAAGTATTGGAGTCAAAAATAATGTCCTTTCGTATTCCAATGATGAAATCCAAGGGATGTATGTTTGGGATGAAGATTCATCTTTGGGCGCTATGTTTGGTGCTTAAGACCTCTTCACAAGTCTATAAAGTTAGATCCTTGGATGTAGAAGTTATGAGGAATAGTTGAATTTAGAGTTACTTTATAGGAACAAGGACAAGTTACAACATAAAGAGTTTTATCATAGGTACACAGGTGCTTCCATGTTAGATTCAAAGAGGAGAATTGAAGTGAATGAATTATAATCTCATTGATTCAAAAAGATAATGCATACTTGACCTCTCTTCTTGGTGGATTTTTCTTCTTGCAAGGGTTTCTCCACGTAAATCCTGTGTTATCTGATGCCTTTTATGTTGTTGATTTGAGTCTCTTTGTTGATATGATATGATATTATATTTATTGTTGTTATAAGTTTACATAAGGTGGTGTTATTAAGTATGTTATGTTGGTTGATTTTTAGCATCATAAAGAAGATGGATCTAATCATGGTAATTCCATATTAAGGTCACTTAATTTCAGATTTTCATATAGGTTTTAGATTTTTATATTGTATTAGTTCAAGCCTTGTATCTCATTCATTGAAGTCATACTTGATTATTTGGGTAGAGATTAAAATTTACCAATATTTGGTATTAGAGTTTAAGGTTAATTTGGTTATGGGTATTCCTTCATTTTTTATTTTTAGCGTGGAAAGCTTGTGGGAATCTATTAGAAGGAATTGAAGGTTGTTGGAGGATTTTGGAGATGCAATTAATGTTTTATGAGTTAACATTGTTTTGCAAATTTGTGAGATTAGAAGCCATGGATATCATCAATGTGATCTATGTTGGGCATTGAAAGCTCATAATTATGTATCTTTATGGAATTTCTTATGTTTTGGTAACTTGGAGATCTTATTTGACAATATGTGAGTATCCTCTTGTTTGATTCTTTTGTTCATTTACCTTGTGGTCATGTGCAATGAGAAGGTGTTCATGTTGGATGGGTGGTTTTGACGTCATGGTCACATGGAGAAACACCCACTATTTAGACTATAAAATGGAGTGCTTACGTTGGCTTCATGGTTTTATCCCTTGGATAGATGAAAGCATTAGAAGATAAGCCACTAACCTCTTTGTGAGTTATGGAGATGATATGTTTCATAGGTTTTAAGCTCCCAGACAACTTGGCTTTCTTGTTAGGTTTGCATTTTTCTCTTGTTTTTGTAGGATTTAATGTTGTACACCATTGCATAAAATGTTATATTATAATATTATAATATTATAATTATTTATTTGTGGTGTACCTAGGAGGTGTGTTTAGCCATAGTAGGTAATTATTTGGGGCCACTCGTAAAGTTGTATTGTAACATTGGGCTATTGTTTTATGTGTGGGAGACATAAGATAACAATTTAATATTTGGGGAAAGTATTTAATAATGTGAACACTTAGTACCCAATATTAAATGAGGGGGAAATGGTTTTGTGACACATAGTTTTATCTTACCACTTATTTGTATTTGTGTGAGCTTGTATTTATAAAAGAAAACACTTGTTTAGTAGTTAAGGTTGGTTGGGTGAGTGGGTTGTCATTATTGAGTATTTTTGAGGAGTGCATATGTGAAGTATGGCATGGGATGTGTGGATTCATGCTTGGACACATGGAGGATGCATTTGAGAGGCTTGATGTTTCAAAAGTGTTCATTGTAATTTTGTAAGTGCATGTATTTTTTATTTGTTGAATAATAGATGGAGTGTGAATGCTTTTGGAGGCTAGGTTTTTCCCTCTTAAGGGTTTTTCTAGGGTATATCTTGTGTTATCTTGTGGATTGTCTATTTTGATCTATGTATTATGGTTATTTTGTAAGCTTGTATGCATGCTTTTCTCTCATGGGGCTATTTAGGAAATGGATTAAATGATTTGGGCATTGATGCATCATTTCATAACATTTTTTAGTTGTGGGTTTGTAGATATGTACTTATTCCATTCTTTAGATGAAATGTTTGATTTTAATGTTTGGATGTTTAAATGGATTTCAAATTTACAAAGATCATTTTTTAGGTTTTACATGTTAATGAAAATATATGGTATGTAGATCTATGATAATAACATATTCAATATGTTCTAGATGAAGACAATTACAGGTTTGCACAACTACTTGGAGGGTTCTTATTGATCTATGGTTACTCTTATGCGAGTTTATTTGTAAAATAAAGTATAGCATTGATCCTGGTGTTTGAGTCTTCAAAATCTACATGTTATCCTTGATTATCTCTATTTTGCATGTTACTGATGTGGGGTTGAATCTATTTTTCAGTTATTTAAGATTGAAGCAATGATTATGTATTTCTCCTTTGAGATGTTGCATATGTGCAAATCTTGTAAATTTGTCTAATATGGATTATATTTGGTAGGCTATATTATTGGTCACCATTATTACATTGGTATGTTTATTGCACTAAGAAAAAGTTATTGGGAGTACCTGATCTAGTTGTTCATTTGAATATATAGCAGCAGTTTATGGTGCATGAGAAGCTCTATTAACTTTAGTAGAGTTTTAGCAATGTCATTAGTCATGATTCCATGTATAACTCGGTATCACTCTTAGTGGGATATTTATACAATTACATAATGTGTTTATATCTTCTTTGTTTCAAGATTCTAGTTCTAAGATATTTTTGCAGTGTGTAGTGAGCTATGAACAATCTTTGATTAAAAGGTGGATGTTATTTTGCAATAGTTTTTGGTGTCATAAGGAGCTCTTGGATTTTTCCTTCAAATTGCATTGAGATTTTAATGATATATTTAGTTTTATTGACAAAGGATGTGCGACAATTGTATCTTCTTGGTTTGGAGATCATGGTTTGACTTTACCTTTGGTAGCTCATGGTGCTAAGTTCTTTGATTGTTTTGGGGGTCATGGATGTGTTGAACATCCAAGATACTGAGAGGGGGGGTGAATCAATATCTTCTTCAAATTATTGAACACACACCATCCAAATACTCCAATGCATATAATAGTAAGAATGAGCACGAGCATTAATAGAATATAAAAGCACACAACACATGAACACCAAGATTTTTACGTGGAAAACCCAGAATGGGAAAAACCACAGTGAGGATTAGCTCATAATATAATATAACTGGTTATAAGATATTACAAAGGGTGGCTCACTGCCATGACTCACTCTCCAAAATGAGAGGCTCACTGCCTACAAAGATAAAATGGCTTACAACCAAAAAATGAACTGATGAAGTTACACCTAACAAGTGATGATTCAGTTCCTTTGATGCTCAATAAACTCGCATACCAGCAGACATATATTCACCTTGAATCATCTTTGCATATATTCTATATTTTTCAATCTCAAAACTATACAATATATATATCTAACTCATCCACAATCATCAATTAGGTCGGCCTAATTTGATACATCCCTTATTCACCAAAAAGATTAACCGTCGACTTCAAGTTTGTACAAAACTTCTCCAAAAACAATTCAAGCATGTAACACACTACAATATGTCAGCATGGACCTAAGATAGGTCGCACATACATCCATAATACAAAATTAATTCATTATACCATCAACTATTTATTAGGTCGGCCAGAGATAGACCTAATAAGAAAATATAAGAATAGAATGATGCCAACTTCCCGTATGAGCACCTGTACACCTAGAATTCTGAATATACAATCTTCTAGCAACCAAGAACCATCTCCCAAAACCATAATGAGAGATATTCACGAACAAAGGATCATGAACCAAAATATCAGAGGATATTTCTACATACCGGTTCGGAATACCGGATCAAGCTTGAGCATATGGTAACACATATAACATGGCAACATCAATGACAACACAAAGGCTGCATAAAGGGATGTTCTTCTTCATTCTTCCAAATATCTCCCCCTTTGTCATTGATGGCAACATGTTCCAAAAAAATACAACACACTCTTCCCTTTTCTCTTCATACCATTCTCTCCCCCTTTGACATCAAGGACAAAGGGCAGTCCAAAAATATGAATATTTATATATATACACAAGGACGGTCTGAAACATTGTATGATCAGAAAAAATTCTTAACTCCCCTTTAGGAGTTTGTCTCAACAATGTGTAAACTTGAAAAAGTATTACCTAGAGGAAGGTGAGCTTTGAAGCTCCTTGAGAATACCTTTCCATGTTGTTTTGCCATTCTCCCAACTCTGCTTAGCAGATATCAACATTCTGTTTAGAGATTCTAACTCTATCAAGCTCTCTTCAACATCATATGGTGTGTAGGCAATCAGGTTGATCTTGTCCAATTTTTCTGCATTAGACAAAGCACTAGCCACCAAAATGTATTCCATTCTCAGACTGTCACCTAGTAGACCAAATTTTATGATGATATCTTCCTTCTACTTCTGTAGCATAAATAATTTTTCTCTATGAGCAGAGATAGAATTCCAAGTTGACCTATCTCTATCTTTAGATGCACTGTATATATTGGAAATAGTTGTCAATTGAGACTCAATGGAGTCCATGAGATCTTTTATACTCTGTGCAGCATCTGGCCACCTTATGTAGTAAGAAAATACAATATTTTCTTTAGACTCACAAGCCTGCACAAATTCTAGGCTCTTTTCCACATTCGTGTGTGCCATAACTCACTTATCATGAAATTTCAACAACCTTTTCTGTGCCATTTTCTCCTCAATCTCTTATCTAGTATTCTCACCAAGTTCAAAGGAATATTCCTCAAAGGAATCCAATAGAAGTTTTAGGTTTTCTATCAAAGTGAGAGATGCATCTACTGATGTACCGAGTATGGCCTCCTGCAAAGTTTTGAGGGCATCACCAATGATTTTTGTCCCTTTTTGGTGTGTTTCCAAAATATCTTTTCTTCCAGATGCATGCAATGCATCTCCTAACACCAATTTGTGAATTGGATAAATCTTATCTAGTTCCACACTTCCTTGAACCATGGGGAGTTGTAGAAGTTCCAGAGGAATTACCGGTTGGAATCTTATTTGCTTCGATAACAAGTCTTTTAATACATCATCACCGGAGGAGGATCCTCTAGAGGATCTTTGTGATTCCACAACCTACCTTATTTATTCTTCATTCTTGCTAGTAGATCCTCCTTCTTCTCCTTCTTCTCCTTCTTCTTCTCCTTCTTCTCCTTCTTCTTCTTCTCCTCCTCCTCCTCCTCCTTCTTCTCCTCCTCCTCCTCCTTCTCCTCCTCCTCCTCCTTCTCCTCCTCCTCCTCCTTCTTCTCCTCCTCCTTCTTCTTCTCCTTCTCCTTCTCCTCCTTCTCCTCCTCCTCCTCCTCCTCCTCCTTCTTCTTCTTCTTCTTCTTCTTCTTCTCCTCCTCCTCCTCCTTCTCCTCCTCCTCCTCCTCCTCCTTCTTCTCCTCCTCCTTCTTCTTCTCCTCCTCCTTCTTCTCCTCCTCCTCCTTCTCCTCCTCCTGCTCCTCCTTCTTCCCCTTCCCCTTCTTCTTCTTATTCTTATTCTTCTCCTTCTTCTCCTTCACCTTCTCCTTCTTCTCCTTCACCTTCTCCTTCTTCTCCTTCACCTTCTCCTTCTTCTCCTTCACCTTCTCCTTCTTCACCTTCTCCTTCTTCTCCTTCTTCACCTCCTCCTCCTCCTCCTCCCCCGCCCCCCCCTTCTCGTTCTTCTTCTTCTCCTTCTTCACCTCCTCCCCCTCCCCCTCCTTCCCCTCCTCCCCCTCTTCCTTTAGTTTGTCCTGAAGGGACAACATCAAGCTTTTCTGCTTCAACATTTTCCTCATTCTAAATTTCTATTTCTGGAGGATCGTTTGTAACACCTATTTTTGGAAGGACACTTGTATTACCTATTTTTGGAAGATTGTCTTCATTTACCTTTACAGAATTCTCTTCTCCTGATTTTGGTGTAGAACCAGATGGGAGGGCACCAAACATACCATATTTCTCAGCCATACCCTTGATGGCATCTGCGGTTTATTTCTTTATCTTCTTTATTTTCTTTTTGTCTTTTGTCATCAAAGTGCTTACCCTTTTCTTCATCCAAAACATCTTTGAGCAAACCTTCTTCAAGGTTTCCTTAGCATCTATGGTCAAAGAGGATCCAATTTCATCAAATGTCTCATTCCTTATCTTTTCTTCCAATTCACCAACCTCTGATATCATTTTCATCAAGGCCTCCCACAACTTCTTAGGTACATTGGACTTAACATAGTCCTAGTTAACTTCCAAAGTAATAATATATTGAATAATAGCTAACAACAATGTTTTCCTATCCTCTCTACCTACTTGAGTATAAATTTTTGTGGTAGGCTGCAACATATCTTCAAAATGAACTAAGCTATTAACCAATGCCTCTAATTTGAGAGGGGAAATAGGTCTTATCGGTGAGGATTTTTGTTCTTCTTGGTCTAGAGATACCTCTTCTATCATCTTCTCCTTCTTTGAGTCCGGTTTGGTTTGCACATGAACACCAAAATCCTATTTTGCTTCCTCTTCAGAGGATGACACATAATGGTACCTTTTTGTTCCAACACTTTCTTCCTATGAAGAACCTTCACCAGAGGGCATGTTACCTCTCTTCTTCCTTATTAGTTTGGACAGGCAGGGTCTTCCTCCTCTTCTTCTTGCTCTTCAGTGATGTTGAACTTTTTCTCCCTTGTTGCCTTTTCCTTTCTACCTCTTTTGAATGGTGCCACCAGAGGAGTATCTTTCCTTTTTCCAAATCTTGTAGTAGGTCCGGAAGGAGCTAGGCCTTTTTCCTTTACCACGAACACTGGGATCTACCTTTACTATTGTAGGGGCAGAAGCTGGTTTTGAAGGAGCATTCCTACCAGATCTCCTTAGTCCTGATGATTATCTAGTAATTTTCTCTCCCAAAGCTCTTCCCTGTGCAATCTGTTCATCAGTGAAGCCAACCTTTTTCAACATTTTATCTGCATTCTTCCTTATCACAAGAATCTTATGCTTCATGTGAATTTCCATAGATTTCTTTGCATATGTTCCAACTCTTGCTTCATTGGAATCTTTTGAGCTTTTCAATAAGATTTTCACATAACCTTCTGCTTCATCCTCTATAATTTCATAACCCAATGGTTGAATCCAGACACTCTGGGGTTCAACTACTTCAATCATGCACTCATTAGAGGAGACATGAAATATGATGTCATCTTTTTATTTCTCAACAATTTTCCTTGGGATCCTTTCTCTTTCATTCATGTTGCTTTCAAATACAACAAATAATGTTGTCAGAGCATTATATCAATTCTTCAAATCACCCAAGCTATGCATATAATCAAAAATTTGATGTGCAATAGGTCTTGATGTATCCATATTACCACATCATCTCTTCCAAGAAGTCTTCTAAGAAAGTAGAACAAACAAACTAACAGGGAACCAAACTTAAATGCATATTTCTTCTCCTTTGACATCGTCAGATTCTCAAATAATTGCTACCAAAGAAGTTCACACAAATCATACTTTGCTCCATTTGCTACCATGTCATATCTGGTGTATATAGATGTAGTAGACATTGAGTTTTCCCTATTTGTGAAGTAGATATTGTGATCGATCATTATAGCTGCATACTTCATAGTAGGATTGGTAATAGGTTTTGTTGCAAGAGCTCTTTTGTCAAATGTTGCTCCAATGAGTTCCATCACTACTTCATTTTTCAAAGACTTCAACATTGGTATGGGTCTGGTATCACAGAGTTCGATAACTACCTTAATCACTTCTTTAGTTATTAAGTGAGGTTTGTCAGTCCATAAAAACTTATCATGCATTCTGCTAAGAGCAGGTTTAACATACTTGTCATCAAGAGTGGAACTGAAGTTGGGAAAATAATTCCACCAGTTCAACTTCTTCACAACAATATTTGCATATTCTGGTTTTACCCAAAAATCATCCCCAATGAGCTCATTGTGCCACATATCTATCAATTTTTTATGATTATACCCCTCAATTTTAATACGAATGTACATTCTAGTGTCTTTAGTGTGCATGACACCATGAGGAATCGATGAGAAGGCGCCCAGAGGGTCATCTTCGAATTCTGTCATAGAATACTTCCTGCAGGAAGGTCTAGGTCTTTATGTCGCTTTTACTACTATAGGGGTTGCCATTTTTTCACACACCGAACTCAAATGATTTCAGAAAGAACATTCACACAAACCCACAACACAAAAGAGTAAAATATCTTTTTCCTTTGCGAGAACCAGAACTAGGGTTTTTCTCAATTCACTCTTCAAATTGCCTCAAGATTGCTCCAAATCACTCTCTGCTTTCTTAAATTACACAAGTGATCAAAAACACCTTACAAATATTCTTTATAGATCAATGTGTTTCCCTAATTCACATTAAATGCAACTGATTTCAAAAAGTCGATAAAAAACCCTTCTTCATTGCATTGAAAAACCCTAATTTCTCTCACAAATCAGCATGCCTGCAAGTTTTCTTTTGATTCCTTTTGCATAAGCTCTGTTTATTCATTCTTTACAACATATCCTCATTCTAATATCTGACACACCAAATATCTAGGGGGTCAAATAATTTTATGTTAATGCTCCCCCTAAGACCATGTTGGGTCTAATTGTCAGAGGGATTATCTATACCAGATGAGGGCATAGACTCACTTGATGTCATTGGCTCTTCCTTTTTCTTCCATATCTTTTTCATTTCTTTCTTAACCTCATTCTTGTCAATCTTCTTCACTAGTCCATTCTCCTTTACTAGATCAGATTGCTTTCCTCCTTTGCTCCTGCATACTTTTGAAATGTGTTCGGACTTGTTGCAATTGTAGCAAACAATAATTTTATACTTTGTTTGACCTTCATTAACCCTTGATTTGCACTGATTTGCTTTGTGTCCAAACTTATTAATGCATAACAATAGCCAACAAAGGATTGATTCATTCTACATCCATTAAACCAACTCATCATTTGAGTTTTGCATTCACTAGCTCTATGTCCAATTGTTTTGCATGCAAAACATTGTCTGGAGAAGGATCCAACATACTAGTTTATTCTACTTCTACACTCCATTACCTTGTGACCAAATTTATTGCATTAAAAATAAACACCATTGAAATATGGATGCCTTCGAGCATTTGGTTGTCTGATAGGCGGTCTTCTAGCAAATCTTCTTATATTTCTTATTTGTTTTCCTTTATTTTCTTTTGATTGTTCATAGTGTTTGAGGTCTCCATAGCCTTTGAGCTTTCACCTACTTCCAGTCCCAAACCACCTTTTTATTTAGTTGGTTTCTGGTCTTGCAATCAACTCATCAAGCTTGGTGGAGCTTGTTTTGAAGCTATCTTCATAGACTCTTGCTTTTTACAGATCTTTCTCAAGTCTACCACTTCTTGTTCAAGCCTTGAGCATTCATCAGACTTTCTTTGTACCATTGTATTTAGATAATCTTCAATTCTCTTCTTTTCCTCCACTTGCACCTTCGATCCGGTGATCTCTTCATTTGCTTGTTTTAATTACTCACTTACTTCTCTGTGTCTTTCTTTGAATTTATTCGGTTGCTCTTTCAATTTCTTGATGCATTCATTTTCCTCATCTTTTAGATCTCTATTTTCATTTTCAGCTCTGTCAAGATCATCAAGATCTATCTGGAGTTCTTCTTTATCATCCATTTGTCCCATCTTCAAGATCTTCCTCAAGTTGTTAGGCTTCTTCAAAGGAACCAGGCTCTTATACCAATTGTTGAACACCCAAGATATTGAGAGGGAGGGTGAATCAGTATCTTCTTAAACTTATTGAATGCACACCATCCAAATACTCCAATGCATATAACAATAAGAATGGGAAAGAGCATCAACAGAACATAAAAGCACACAACACATGAACACCAGGACTTTTACGTGGAAAACCCAAAATGGGAAAAACCACATTGAGGATTAGCTCACAATACAATATAACCAGTTATAAGATATTACAAAAGGTGGCTCACTGCCAAGACTCACCGTCCAAAATGAGAGGCTCACTACCTACAGAGATACAATGGCTTACAAACAAAAAATAAACTGACGAAGTTTCACCTAACAAGTGTTGATTCAATTCCTTTGATGCTGAGTAAACTTGCATACCAACAACCATATGTTCACCTTGAATCATCTTCGCATATCTTCTATATTTTTCAATCTCAAAACTATCCAATATATATATCTAACTCATCTGCAAGCATCAATTAGGTCAATCTAATTTGATGCATCCTTTATTCACCAAAAAAATTAACTGTTGGCTTCAAGTTTGTATAAAACATCTCGAAAAACAATTCAAGTGTGTAGCATGCTACAATATGTCAACATGGACCTAAGATAGGTGGCACATACATCTGCAATATAAAATTAATTCATTATACCATCAATTGTTTATTAGGTTGGCTAGAGATAGACCTAATAACAAAATATAGCAACAAAATGATGCCAACTCATCGTACAAGCACTTGTACTCCTGGAATTCTGAATATACAATCTTCTAGCAACCAAGAACCATTTCCAAAAACTACAATGAGAGATATTCATCAATATAGGATCACAGACCAAAATATCAGAGGATATTTCTGCATATTGGATCAAGCTTGAGCATATGGTAACACATATAACATGGTGACATCAATGAAAACACAAAGGCTGCATAAAGGGATGTTCTTATTCATTCTTCCAACATGATGATCTTTAGTTAGGAGATGGTTATCATGATTCCTAAAATCTTTGTTACACAATTCAATGGGATATTTGGTAGTTATGTGGATTCATCATTTGATGATGGATGGTTAACATCATGTGATTGGAGATATTGACATCTTGGTTTTCCATGGAGGACTCTTGAGCCTTTGGTCAGGTACCAGTTTATGATATGTTCATTTGGAGCATATGATCTTATTTTTGAGGAGATGATAGATTGTGATGGCATGATATGTTCATGATTCTATAGTTGGAAATTTTATAGTGGTCTTTTTTGTTGTCTTTGATTTTGAGTATTAATCATTTGCTTGGAGCTTCATGATTTTGTAGGACCGCATTTGAACTTGGAATTAATTTTCTTGGTGGGTGCTCATGGATACTAGGGCTTGACTTGAGTGAGGCTAAGAGATCTCTTATTTATGAAGATTGTATGTTGATATGGTTACCTTTGATGAGGTTTCAACAAAAGACCAAGGAGCCTACACTTGTTTATAGGTGTGAGTCCACTATGGAACTGAAGAGAATATTTTCCTTTATTATTAAGATTTTATTACTTGGTGTTATGTGAATATGACAATATTGTATCCCACTCTTGGTCTACTTGGTAGGCGAATGATCTGAGTGGTATTACCTACCTAAATATCAGATGCATTCTTTATTTTTTTTCTTGTCTTCTCATATGAGTTAGTCTTCAATATAGAATTTTTGAAGACTTGTTAAGAAGAAGATGCATGATTATATGGATTTATTTTGTTCTACATGTTTTGGCCTTCAGCTATGGATCTAGTTATGAGGACTTATTTTGAGAGGTATAGGAAATAGTTTGTGGCTTTGGAAATATTCACTTTATTGTGGGAATGATTGGTTGATTTGATCTACCTTCGGTATGAGTGGTTTACATCTATTGCTGCCATATTTTTGTTTGATTTGAATGTTAGATTTTGATATTATTTTAATATGGTAATGTTGAAGGAGATCTTACTTTACACAACTTGGTACATGTTAGTGTGGAACAAGGATATGGTGTGATTTGCAAGTTTTATCTTTGGTCTTGTTCTTCTTCTTGGATGTTTGTATTCACATTGTTGATAGTGAAAATGACACAAACAACGTTTAAACATAATATTTCTACTCTATTTCTCATGAAAAAGAAAGACAACATATAGTAGCCTACCTCCGAAGGTCCTGGTAGTTGGTTCTGAACCATCTGGTGTCACTCAATTGGTCCATGCAACTGTAATATTCAAGGGGCCTGTGCTGGTAACAGGGAATGCAAGCAATAACTAATTCATTGGACTATTCTTAATGAAAAGAGGGCTTTAAATAAAATAAAAAGATCAATCAAGGCATACATCAGTGAAACATGAATGATATTTTAGTTAAATCCAGACATATATATTCAACAACGAATGTTCTTCCACTATTTCAAGAAAACCATAACATGATGCAATTTACAGAAATAATCCATACTATTGCATACATCTATGGTGCTTAATTTAACTATCACAATCACACATCATAAAATTTCAAAGACTTAAAAGAAAAAAACTTCTCATTCGTTGCCAAGACAATAGATCAACAGACTTTCAATAATTTAATCCACAGATAATTTAATGAAATAATCCTTAAATCTAGTTTCTTCTAATAACTTTCATCACATAAGAAACACTTATGCTTCAACACAATCACTGGCATACAGATAGACCATAATTCGTTAACCTTATCAAATAAAATCAGTTCTAACATCATATTGCATAAAAACCTGTAATTGTATTGAACTGTAACCAAGAAAATAACAAAGTATCTCTGTAAAGCTATAAAATTATATCTCCTACTATCAGGTGGCCAATTCTATCCTTATTATCTAACCCTTACATTTAGTAAACTAGAGAGAAGAAAAGAGACGAGAAAAGAAGCCATGTGCTCATAGAACTATCAGTTTATGCATGCGGAGGTAGGATTGTCAATTATCCATGCAGAGTTTGTTCTGAAGTGTACTCATCATAATTGGAGAAGATAGCTGAAGCATATCCGGATCTGGCCCATCAATCCAACTATCCTCGAACTTGATTCTCTTTAGTTCAGTAGCAACAAACTCCCTCATGTCTTTTAACTTTGTCACCTCCCGTCTAGCAGCTCTCACCTCTTCTTTAATATCCATTAACAGATCCTCTCCAACATCTCCCTTTTGCACATCCCCCTTAAGTCTATCATCCCATTTCTCTTTTAATTGACTTAAAGGTATGCCATCCTTTACCGGTATATCAACATTTACTATAATAGAAATAACTGCTTCTAACTCATCAATCTGTTCATTTAGATACTTGCTAGAATCTTGAACTTCATTCTTATGTTTATACAAAAAGTCTGATCTAAACTAGATTATGCTAGAGGTCTTTTCCAAGAAATTTGCGTTGTCCTCTTCAAGGATCGACTGTTCTAGAAAGTGGATTTTGACAATTTACTGATCTCCTTCAGCTTCTGGATATATCTTCTATACTCCTCTTCCTATTCTCCCAACCCTTTGGCATGCTGCTTCATCTCCTCTATCAACTCCATTGTCATTTTATGAACCTCAAAACTGTCTGTTAGCACTTCACCTATTTCCTAATTTAGCCTATCAATCCATCTATCCATCATCTCTACCTTACTCCTTACCTGCACCAAATCATCTGCCTCTTTCTTACTAAGAAAAATTGGTGTCTCAATGGTGGAAATTTGTTGTGACCTCAAAGTAGAAACATTTTTCAAAAAAGTATGCAATTGATCTAGTTGAGCCTTAAGCTCATCCTTTCTTTGTTTATCCTTCATCATTCTTGACTTAGTGGATGATGCTACCACATACATCAGACTCATTTGTTGATCTCTGGTAAGTCTCCCCAAATTAATCATGCCCAACTGGTAATCAATTAGTTGCATCTCTCCTACATCCTTGTCCACCACCGGTATTTCACATTCAACAATGATTTCTCCTCCTTCAGTAAGTCTAGTGGAATGTAGAATCTTGGCCTTCTTCATGGGCCTTTCCTTTTCAATCTCCTTCATCATACCCTCCCAATCAAGAGGTTGTGATGATGTTACTGACCTCTTTTGAAGATCCAATTTTAACCAAGTACGAGCACTTGGAGTAGTGGCCATCATAGTTGAAGAAGAAACAACCATTGTAGATGATAAAGGCTACATCATATTAACTTTAGGTTGACAATCAGCCTCTTGCACATTCTATTGCTCTCCCTCTACATCTTTTTGTGCAAGCTTTTCAACTTCTTCTTTGTCTTTTTGCTCTTGCACCCTCTTATCTTCTTGTTCCTTCTTCAATATTTCCTCTTCTAATCTCTTCTCCTCAATCAACTTGTTCCTCTCTTCCTCTAACACTTTGAGTCTGTCTGAGGCTTCCTTTTCCTTTTGTAGCTGTTTGGCAAGCTCCTCAACATCTTTTTCCTTTTGTATACGTTTTGCCTCTTCCTTCTTCTTATGAGCTTCTTTAATTACTTTAATTTTAGCCACAAGGGCTTCTCTTTCCCTCCGCTACTTAGCTTTTTATTCTTCAAGCTCATGAATCTTCTACACCAGCTTGAGCTTATCATTCTCTTCTTTGATCTTGAGCTCCCACTCCTTTTGCCTTTGCTTTTTTTCTATTTCATCAGCTCTTCGTTTGGCTTCTACTTGTTGTTGTTGAAGTAAGGCATCATCTTGTGCCTTAGCATCAATTGCCTTCTGCTTCTCCATTGTTGCAGTGTGTACTTGATCATCTTAAGCCTTCTTTGCCTCCTCAAATAGTGCCCACTGATCCTCCTCTGTCAGTACATGTTCAGTTTCCTCCTCTAGAGGCATATTTTCTTGTGCATCCTTCTCTGAAAAAGTCTCATTAGAGTCTATTCCAACATCATGGATCTCCACCTCTACTCCTTTTCCCTTTAATGACTCAACAATATCATGAAGAGTCCCCTTAGGCATCTCTTTACTTTGCTGCCCTGTAGGAGGGACTTGAGCAGATGACTCCCGTATCGTTGGTGTTGAAGCAATGGGTCCTATTTGGGCATTCTCGTCCTGTGCCTCTAGTTCATCTTGAGTGAATGCTTCAAGCTCAATCTCTTCAATATCAGGCAGGAAGAACTCCAAAGGCTCCTTGGGAGGCAACTTTCTTTTGATTCTCTTGTATCCCTTCCCCTTCTTAGGAGCTGGACCCCCAAGAGTTCTGGTTCTTAGAACAACCTAGTGGATACTCCTATCCAAGATTGGTCACCCTATTTGCTTGATGTCTATGGTCTCCTCACTATCCCAATCTACCAGATCCAAACTTTTGGTACCAATGTTCAATGCTTCATATGATGGATCCAACACAACTCCATCATCTACCAATGTATCCAAAATATCATCTTTGATCCCGAACTCCACCATGAGTGAAATAGGAAACCTCTCATAATTCATTTTACTAAGGTCATATTTATCCTGCAGATCACTCCAGAAGTTCTCTAACAGGTTGAAATGCTTGTCAAAGATTGAAGGCAGTAAAGCATTCATTTTCTTCTTTGGATCAAAGTGCTTTTGAGCAGTGTACAAACCTAGCTTGAAATGTATCAATTCACTGCAAACCACCTTAGCTCCCACAAGGTGTGGACAACTGTATTCACCCAATTGTATGGGAAACTTGTGGTAACTTGTCTTGTGTTTTAACCCAAATCGAGCATTGACCCCTAGAGCTTGATAGACAAACTCCATCAATATCATCCTGTTGCTGCAATAGCTTGGAAGTAAGTGGGGATGACCCTCAAATCCAGGGAACCTGGAATATGCGAACTTGGGGTATTGGATGTACCAACATCCCCATTTCATGATAAAGGCCATAGCTTCTTGACTCAATCTGTATCCGGCATCTCCATTAAGTTGGTTAATGACTACATATAGGAATGCATCATTAACCCTTCTAAATGATGTTTTAGAAACCTGTAGGGATAGCTGGTCATAGTGATTCCATACTTTCTTTTGTCCATTAGCTTCTCCCAATATTCCCACTCTATTCAAACCTCGAAAGATACCTCCTCTAGCTGCTACATAAACAACATAAGAAGTCATGAAAAACCTCTTGGTTTCCCTTATTCTAGTTAGCTGATCATGAATGGTATCTGTGACAATCATGGGCCAATCAAACTATTGCTTGCCATTGAAGATTGTCTGAATGAAGGGAAACATCCATTCCTTGAAATGAAATGCATCCCTCTTCCCAAAGACCCTAGACAACATCATTATCAGGTCTGATACTTCTTTGTAAAAATATGCCCTCTTTGGTTGATCTGAGAGCTTGGTCAGGGACTTCTTCTGTGATCTCAACCACTTATTGTTCAGATGAGCCTTGTTGGCTTCCTTGTGTTTGCTAAATACCTCTAAAGCATCTACCTCATTCAACTATACCAGATTCTTTGGATTAGGGACACTAAACATGTGTTGAAACATTTGAGGAGTTAGATCTATAATCACATTGTCCTATGAATCCATGCATTATCTGGTTGCCGAATTGTAAGCTCCTGTTGCTGTCATGATTAATTCTGGGCATTGGATGGAAAAAGGAAATACAGTAATGTGAGCCAAGCCAAACTCAACTATTCTTTCAGTCCTCCCTATTACATCCTTAGTGAATGTTTCAAAGTATAGTTCTTCAAAATTGAATGGGCCTAAATTAGTATTAGTTATATCGGACCAATCTGATTCCACCTTGCTTGCAATGATAGCAGGACTCCTATGGTTATACCTAAAGGTATAAGGTAGCTGCTTTGGCTTAATATTTTTAGGTTTAGTGGCAGCCTTTGATGTTTCTGTAGGCCGATTCCTTTGGGAAGCTTCTCCTGATACTCGTGACATTTTTAGTTTCCTGCAACAAAACGTCAAATTAGACCTTTTAATAAACATCACAAAATATGCTTTAAAAATATTACCCTTCATAGATATATATATCGGAGGTAGAACCAGGCAAAAAACATTCTAAACAGTCTCTTTTTAAAACACTATCGGGATCGAAGTCAAAACAGTCATTAAGCTTATAGTAATAACAAGTGGGACCGGAGTCGGAGTTGGAATGGTAACTGGAATCAAAATTGGAAGGAAAACTGATTTGGTTCCATGAAGATTTTCAAATTTCACATTCAGTTCCGGTTCTACCTAAGGTACCAATATTTTGAGAGCATGCTTCTCATTGTAAGCGGAGTCGGAGACGGGATGGAAAATGGAATCGATACTAATTAGAAGACATGTTTCAAAGTCTAAATCAATTCCAATCGCGCTTCCGCCCAAGATAATCATGATGTCATAAGTGATTTTAACAGGTCGATGAAATACTTCATGATTTTAAGGACTAGGTCATATTAAAAAAAAGGGGGGCTTAAAATAACCTATGTAAAACCATCCCCATATGACCGAGAGGCAACCGTACGAGATTAGGGCATCATATTTTAAAACAAGAACACATCAAACCCTAAATCAAAAACCTGATTTCAAATAACTAGGGCATGAATCTAACCCCATTTAAATTAACCAAATCTAATGCAAAACAAGATTCCTAAGTAAAAACCATCATTTACCAAAGCCTACCAGAGTAAAAATTGCAATTAATCTATGCTATTTAAAAATTAGGGCATCACGATTAAAACGTGAAAACGACCGTGAGGAAAAACAACGAAACGAATAAAATGGAAAACATGAAATAAAACAAAAGAGAAGAACAAAAACCCTACCTCAAATGCCAAATAAATAGGTTAGTCCCCTAAGGCAATTCCACGTGCAACTGTCTCTCTTTCGATCGATTCACATGCACAAATGCTCCACTGCAACTCTGGTTTGATCTCGATCTCTTTTAAACAATGATGATAACTTTGAGTTAATCCCTAATTAAGGTAAAAACTCATAGTTACGCACGTGCATGGCACCTGTAATTAATGCCATAAGTGTGGTAGAGCGGAGTCAGAACTATAGAGGGAACTAGCACATTACCACTGTGCGACTTCAGTAAAGTCAACAACAAAAAATGGTGGGAGCGGAATCGGGATGAGAGATGATTTAGAAACTTGTCTAAATTTCCAACTCGGTTTTGGTTCCGTTTTCACCAACAAAGAAGAAAGTTAAAAAAAATGACAAAATAAAACAAGAAGACTGAAACGAGAAAACTTAACACAAAAACTTAAGTTAAAATGAAAGACCAAAAAGCAGAGGCAGAGGCGAAACGAGATTTGATTTTGAAACTTCGAATTAATTCAGATGTATCTTCCACTCCAGATCCAATTCCCATAAAGACAAAACAAAAGGACAAAAGACAGTCGAGACAGGGAACAAAATCAATTTTTGAAACAAAATTCAAAACCCGATTCGGTTCTGGTTCTGATTCCGACAAAAGAAACCAAAGAAAAACAAAGTTTTTGAAAAGAAAGACTCCAAACTTTGTTTGAAAATCAAACAAGGACAAAACATAAAGGGGGACCTATTTTGACCAAGGAAACAAATTGGGTGGTTATGCAAGGCATAACAAATGGCGACTTGGCTGGGAAAATGGTTTACCCATTTTCAAGACACCCAAGAAAATTTCAGTCACCCAAAAACTACTTGGATTATGAAGCATGTTTAACTTGAATAAGATCAGATATATCTAGAATAAGGTTGAGCTGGAATCTCAAATATATGTGCTCATGAGTTATTTATGAATCTGAGTGTGTGCATATATTGTGCATCATTCTTTGTAGATACTTTCTCTGCTTCTGAACAACTATACCTTAGATTCAAGCTACATAGATTGAGTCCTTTAACTATCATGCAATAAAATCCTTGGTATTACTCCGCTGCCAAACATGCATCCATAGCCCCGACGGAGATGCCTCTAGTTCTCACAAAGCATTGCTCTACTGTCAACCAGGCGTCCATAGCCCCGATAGAGATACTTGATTACCCATTTGATATTGAGCTTGCCTTTTCTTTCTTTCTTTTCAACCTTTTTTTTTTTTACTTTTTTTCACTTGTGGAAATATTTTATGTACCTTCCTCAATACCCAGATACAATGGATCTGACATGTGGGTTGAGAAGTACAATGGATTTCATGATAGTCTTGGAATCGAATTTTTCACTTGAATCAAAGATAGATCCACTCCAAAACAAATAGGCATTTACTCATGCAGATGTTTTTTTTCTAATTTGGTGATAGATTTTTTATCACAATTCATGAGATATTCACAATGTATCTTCTATCCTTAATAACTTTTCAAACCCAGATTAGAATGGTCATAAAACATGAGTTTTAGAACGAAATCCTTTTCAATGATGATGATGAAAATACCTAAACCAATTTATCTCCTAGTACCAGTAGCATACTTTGAATAACAACCCCTTGTCTTGAGATGGAAAAAAATGAAGATCCCCAACGAAACAAGACAACATAAAACAAACGAAACAAAGCAAAGAACAAAAAAAAACAAAACAAAACAAAACAAAAAATAAAAAATAAAACACAAAAACTTAATTACATATGATACAGTATAATACATTTCCTTTATAACATCAGACCTTTCATGAACCAAAATAGTGCTTGAGAAACTAACCATTAACTGGTAATGGAACAAGCTCTCCTGTTAAGGTACTTAAATGAAAAGCATTCTCTCCTAGTATCTCAGCCACTTGATACAGACCTAACCAGAGTCTATCAAAATTCTGGTGATCTCCTTTCTTTTCTCTAGCTTTATCCCATAGTAATACAAGATCTGATATCCTAAAGGCTTTTTATCTTAGCTCTTTTATAAAACCAGCGTTTGACGACAGCGTGATGCTTAGAGAATTGCTGCAAAGCAGCATCTCTTTGCTCTTCCATGTAAAGAAAATTAAGTAATCTAACTTTGATCCTATCATCTTTGGAATAAAATTCCTGCATAAAATTAAGAACGGGTATCTGTAAATGGATTGGGAAGATTGGGTCTTGGCCATAGACTAACTTAAAAGGTGAATTTCCTAGAGCTTCTCTGATTTGGGTTTGATCTGCCCATAAGGCAAATCTCAACTGGGTGTGCTAGTCTCTAGGATTGTTCTCTAACAATTTTCTTATTACCTCCAACAAGTTTTTATTTGTGGACTCAGCCACTCCATTTCCCTGAGGGTAGTAATTGGATGAATACTTCAAAACAATTTTATGTTCATATGCCCATTTAATGAATTCAGTAGAAGAAAAAGCAAGGCCATTATCACATACCAGAGCAAATGGAACTCCAAACCTGGTTGTGATGTTCTCAGTCAAAAATTTGATGACCACCTCTGTGGTGCTATTTTTGCAAGGCTGGGCCTCAATCCAACGTGTAAAGTAGTCAGTTGTAGTCAAGATGAATTTATGACCTATAAAAGAATTAGGATTAATAACACCTACAAAATCCAAGGCCCATTGAGCAAACGACCTTACCTCATACAGTGTTTGCAAAGGCATTGCAGGATTTCTTTCCTTGGGTGCAGAAGTTTGACACACATGAAAAGTTCTGACATGTTGATGTGCATCCCAAAAAATATAAGGCCAATAATAGCCTGATCTAAGAATCTAATGAGCCAAAGCATCAGCAAACCCATGCCCTTTTCCATGCCTTCCATGAAACTCAGAAATGGCATGCTTGGCCTCTTGCTGATCCAAACAGCGTAGGTAAATCCCTTGAAAATTCTTTCTGTAGATGGATCCCCCTTTAAGCATGTAGTGAGCACTCTTCATCCTCAATGCTCTCTTTTGAGTAGCATTCATTCCTTCTAGACATCTGTTATTGAGGAGGAAGAAAATCAAGTCTGTGTAATAGGGATCCTTAGTAAAGGTTTGGACAGTATACTCCTGACAAGTGATATTTTTGTCCACATTTGCCATTGCTTTTCATAAACCTTGCCCTCGAAAGAGTTTCATCGGGTGAATCTCTAAGTCAAATTCCTGTAGAATTGCCATCCACTTTCCTCTTGGCTCTCCCAACTCACTTTGCATCAAAAGAGACTTCACAGGTGGATCTAGAACTATGGCCATTACTTGACTTGAAAGTATGTAATGCCTGAAGTTCTTTACTGCTCATACCAATGCAAAGGCTTGTCTCTCCAATGGTGGGTATCTCACTTATGCATTCTTAAATGGAGATCTCATAAAGGCAATAGGTCTTTACTCTCTCTCTCCTCTTCGTTGTGTTAACATAGCTGCACATGAATGGTCAAAAGTAAAAAAATAGATATAAAAAGGTTTTAGATAATATGGGCTTGTCAAAACAGGTGCCTCAGATATAGACTGTTTAATCTCCAAAAAAGCAGATTTAGCCTCATTACTCCACTCAATCTTTGTGTCTTTCTTCATCATTTCATTAAGAGGTTTGACGATCTCTGCAAACCATGTTATAAACTTTCTAACAAAATTGATCCTCCCAAAGAAGGATCTCATTTCTTTCTTGCTTCCTGGCCTTGTGAATTTCAAGATAGCCTCTACCCGATTAGGATCTATAGATATCCCTTCCTCTGATATGATGTGACCTAAGAGTTTCCCTTCAGATACTCCAAACACACACTTCTTTGGATTGAGAGAGACACCATAGCTTATACATTTCTTGAGAACCTTTTCCAGATCAGCAGCATGGTCTTCTCTATTCTTGGAGAAGATGGTTAAATCATCGAGATAAATAATTATACACTTCCCTATCAGATCTTTGAAAGCTACATCCATTGCTCATTGAAAGGTAGCTCCAACATTGATAAGACCAAAAGGCATCCTCCTATAGGAAAATATCCCCCATTTGGTAGTGAAAGCGGTCTTCATCCTATCCTCATGACTAACAAGGACCTAATTGTACCCAAAATAACCATCCAAGAATGACATCATTTGAGACCCATTAACCTTCTGTAATAATTCATCAAGAGAAGGCAATGGATAATTATCTTTCTTAGAGGCTTTGTTTAGATTCCTAAAATCAACACATAATCTAATTTCACCATTCTTTTTGCGTACAAGAACTAAATTCGCCACCTAAGTAGAATGTCTAACATGAAAGATTATTCTTGCAGATAGGAGCTTTTGTACCTCTTTCTGAATCAGGGGCTCAATTAAAGCATTGACCAGGTGTTTCCTTTGACGAAAAGGTTTGGCTTCTAGCTTGAGAGGTATGGTATGAGTGATCACCAAAGTGTCAAAAATTTTTAGATCATCATAACTCCAAGCAATGGCTTCAATGTTCTGCTCCAAAACTTTGACTATCTTGTCCTTAATTTCCCGAGGACAAGTCTTTCCTATAAGAACATTCCTTTTAGGGCCTGAGTGAGTCAAATTAATAGATTCATATTTCCCTCCATCACTCTCTGTAGGCACCCTTTGATGAGCTTGTGGGTCAGAGTCAAATATTCTCTCTAAAGCTACCATCCCTTTTGGAATGCTATTAATTTTCAGATCTAATATTCCTTCTGGACTATCCTTCTCAGGATCTGAATCTCCCTAATCTCTTTTAGACTCATCTATTATCTGCCCTTCAAAAACATCTGAACTTGCCAAAAGGGCCAATATATGCTGATCATCATCAAATACTTGAAAATGTCTAACATTATCAGGAACAATTGGGACTGAGATTAATTCAACTGAAAATCTCTTCAAATTAGAATCTTGCATGGGTTCCAAAATGCTAGCAGCAACAACAAGAGCATTTGCAATTTGATTAGCTTCTCTAGGGATCAGAGTAATCCCAAAAGCATTGAAATCTTCAATTAAGTTCCAAACTTTGTTTCTGTACACAACCAATCTTTTGTTATGACATGTATACTGGCTACATACCTATTTTACAATCACTTCAGAATCCCCCATGACCATGAGAGCAGTAACCTTCTTTTTATGAGCAAACATAAGTCCACGAGCAAGTGCTTCATACTCAGCCACATTGTTTGTGCAACCAAATTGCAATCTATAAGAAGCAAAGTAAGTCTTCCCTTTCGGGTTGGTTAGTTCAATCCCTGCTCCACTTCCTACTTTGGATTTGGAACCATCAAATTTAAGAGTCCACAATTGGTCTTTGGTTGAAAGTTCTTTCTTTTTAGGGATAACAGGAGATGACTTACTTGGGATGTGTGGCAGCTTGACCTTTTACTGATCATCAGAGATTGAATTGGGGCAAGACTCACTTGAAGGTTTTTCTATGTTTTCAACTTGCTCAGAAATCACTTCCTGAACAACCTCTTGGTTTAAATTGCAATCCAACTCATCTTTCATCAATGCCTCAGGCATTGGCAAAGTATCTGGGGTAGGTGTATTGAAAAGGAACTGAGACACCTCAATTTCTTCTTGAATTTTAGAGCTCAGAACTTGAGTTTGCTCTACTGGTGAGGAACCTTCCTGTTGAGAAAGGCTAGTCCTAGTAAGAATGGTAGCATCGTTAACTTGAAAATAAACTCATTGACAGGGGTCTAGGGTTTCTCTTGACATATTTGCTGAGGCTAATCTACATGACTTAAGATATCAAGGCATGATTGGCATGTTAAATTTGAATGATTATGATAATGAATCCAACACCAATTAGGAAGAAACAAACTATTTAAATCAGTTTCTCCTCCTAATACCAGTCTATCTTGTTGCAATTTTTTTATTAAAACCTGTTGGTTGATGCAGATCATTGGGTCACTGTGTTCTAGGGGCAATGTATCCCCAGGATTAAGTACAGAGAAAGTAAGGACTTCCTCTTGTTTGTAAACTCCTATCTCAGTGTCAAAATATGCTACTTCAATCCTTATCTGTGTTGGTACCCCCTTTCAGGGTAGCCACATGTGAGAGAAATCCAAGGAAAAATATCCCCCAATAATTTTTATTAGCTCCTGACTTAGAAGCATACCATACGTCTCTGGGATGTCAGCCACTTGGATATCTATGTAGGTTTGGATCCTTGGATCTGATCCAACCTGTACATGCATATTCTTTAGTTCTCCTACAACATTGACCTCAGTTTTGTCTAACTGGATCACTTTCTTATTGGTTGGGATAAGACTTAATCCTAACTTCTTACATATTGAAAAGGGCATAACATTACCCGATGCTCCAGAGTCCAATAAATAATTATGCAAATTCTTTCCACAAATTCTTAAACTTAAAAGGAAAGGTGGGGTACTGGTCTTACCTTTATAGATGGCTGCATTTGTTTCCTTTGCTGGAGTCACTTTAGCTTTTCCCTTTAAGTGGTCTGTCTCCTCCATGGCCTTCAATACCACTTCACGTTGAGCTGGGCACCACTTCATGATGTCAAAGAATGACAATGATGTCTTTTGTCTCTGCAGTTCTGCAAAAAATTAAATTATGAATCATTCCTCACTTGATACTTAGGAAAAGGAGGTGGATTGCCTCTATTCTGAGATTCAGAAGGTCCCTTTGGTGGCGGTGGGTTATTATCTGCATTTTGGTTCGGTGGAACTATGTCGTTTGTGGGTGTAGATGTAGTAAATGGGCCCTTATTCTGATTTCTCAGAAAGTGACCACCTTTGGATTGAAAAACTTGGGCATCATATACATCTTCCTCTAGCTCATTATCTCCTTGCATGGGAAATTGGTATTTATCTTCAATAGTCTCATAAATCATAGCAGTACTGATTGACGCATTATCCTGATTGGAATTTCCCGCTGGAGGATGGAAATTAGCTTGTGCAATCTTTAAAATTTTCTCCATTTTTGGGCAATTAACCTCAGAATGTGCTGCAGTATCGTGTAGCCTGCACCAATTAGTCATAAAATTAAGATCATCCACATTAGTAGTATGTGATCTCTCTTCACCTAACTAATAATTGTGGGAAACTCCCCCATTGTTAGGTCCAGTATTCCAATGCCTATTGTTGTTGTTGGACCTCTGGTTATATCCTTTGTTTTGATTTTGGTAATTTTTATTAGAGGAGTTCTGATTCAGAAATTTTTGGTTGGTGTTCTGATTCAGGAAGTTTCGGTTGGTGTTTTGATTCACATTCTGATTGGAATAATTCCCCTGGTTGTTGTTACCTCCTTGGTTTTGATAATTCTAGTTTTGGTGGTGGGGAGGGTTTTGCCTAAGCTGTGCCATGTCATTTGACATATGAGATAGAGTCTTTTTGAGAGTTTCTAACTCAGTGGTTAGTTGAATAGTTTGTTCATTTTGCACATTTTGCACTATGGATGGGGAATGAACGTGGGTTGATCCTCCTCTTGTTGTTGATTTTGAGGTTGTTGGGAGGAATCTTGCATGCTATTTCTGAAAAAGGGCACAATAGGTTGGGCTTGTAACTCGGACACAGGTCCATATTGGGAATAAGACATCCCTGGGACATTGTTGTACAATGGTGGGTTAGGCATATGATAATTCATGGGAGGAAGAGCTGATCCTAAACCTCTTGATTGCAGACTTATATGCTGTTGCAATTTGATAGCTAAATGATACACCTTAGACAAAGAGTCAATCTCATTGGCTTGATAAGTTCTCTGCAAGAATAGGCCAATCAAGGGATCAACAACTCTTAAATATGTCTGAATGGCCATACTTTCAGCCACTAAGTAAAGATCTTGTAGCCTACGATACATCCTCTAGAATCTAGTGTTGAATAGAGGTAGTGGCTCATGATGTTCCTTTCTTATGGTGGCAAACTGGTGATACAAGATGGCAGGGTCTACATAGACCCTGAATTGATTAATGAAAGCATTTTCTAAATCTGTCCAACCCAGAATAGATCCTCGGGGCAGATTTAGGTACCAGTTATATGTTATGTCCCCTAAACAATAAGGAAAAAATCTACATACCAGGTCCTGATGAGCAACTTGAGCCCAAGTACAAGCATCTTTGAATGCATGTATATGCTCCTCAACACTTCTTGATTCGCCATGCATGTACTTAGGAAAAAACTTTTCTGGGTTCTTCGATAAATCATGGATTCCCCTTGGAATAGTTCCTAATAGAGAGGGATTATTCAAAAAGTAAGCCATGAGTAGGATTGGTTAAGCAGGTGGTGGTGATATAGGCCGATTTGGTGGTGACACAGGCTTAACTGGTGGTGGTGACACTAGCCGAGCCAGTGGTGGTGATGTAGGTTGAACTGGTGGTGGTGTAGGTGGATTTGTTTGAAATCCAAGTGGAGTAAGCGGTGGTGGAAATGTAGGTATCAATATTCTATGAGCATGGGGTCTAGGTCTAACTAGGGTTTGGAGTTCTTGTAATGGTTTAGGATCAGTAGAGGATTTGAGAATCCTCCCATATTTCTCCGTTGAGAATGACATAATGCGAGCCGGCTTGTTCCTTCAGGCCCTCCTTCTAGCGCCAGATCTGTTGATGGTAAAAATGACACAAACAACATTTAAACATAATATTTCTATTCTATTTCTACTGAAAAAGAAAGACAACATATAGTATCCTAACTCCCAAGGTCCTGGTAGTTGGTTCTCAACCGTTTGATGTCACTCAATTGGTCCATGCAACAATAATATTCAAGGGGCCTGTGTTGGTAACAAGGAATGCAAGCAATGACTGATTCATTGGATTATTCTTAATGAAAAGAGGGTTTTAAATAAAAGAAAAAGATAAATCAAGGCGTACATCAGTGAAACATGAATGAAATTTATGTAATATCCAAACATATATCTTCAAGAATGAATGTTCTTCCACTATTTCAAGAAAACCATAACATGATGCAATTTACAGAAACAATCCATACTATTGCATACATATATGGTTCTTAATTTAACTATCACAATCACACATCATAAAACTTCAAAGACTTAAAAGAACAAAACTTCTCATTCGTTGCCAAGACCATAGATCAACGGACTTTCAATAATTTAATCCACAGATAATTTAACGAAATAATCCTTAAATCTGGTTTCTTCTAATAACTTTCATCACATAAGAAACACTTATGCCTCAACACAATCACTGACATACAGATAAACCATAATTCGTTAACCTTATCAAATAAACTCAGTTCTAACACCATATTGTGTAAAAACCTGTAATTGTATTCAACTATAACCAAAAAAATAACAAAGTATCTCTATAAAGCTATAAAATTCTATCTCCTACTATCAGGTGGCCAATTCTATTCTTATTCTCTGACCCTTACAATATGATACCCCATGGGTATTTATAGATGTACAAAAATATGAAGCCTTCCCTATCTTAAGTTAAGATCCACCTTTTCAGGAACTTTAATTTTCCTTGGAAAGTCAGATCAATTGATATCGAGTTCCTACATTAAACATTTAGTAAACTAGAGAGAAGAAAAGAGACGAGAAAAGAAGCAATGCGCTCATAGAACTATCAGTTTATGCATGCGGAGATAGGACTATCAGTTATCCATGCGGAGTTTGTTGTGAAGTGTATTCATCATAATTGGAGAAGAGTTGCTGAAGCATATCCGGATTTGGCCCATCAATCCAACTATCCTCAAACTTGATTCTCTTCAATTCAGTAGCAACAAACTCCCTCATGTTTTTTAACTTTGTCAATTCTCGTCTAGCAGCTCTCACCTCTTCTTTAATATCCATTAACAGATCCTCTCCAACATCTCCCTTTTGCACATCCCCCTTAAGTCTATCATCCCATTTCTCTTTTAATTGACTTAAAGGTAGGCCATCCTTTACCGGTATATCAACATTTACTATAATAGCAATAACTGCTTCTAACTCATCAATCTGTTCATTTAGATACCTGCTTGAATCTTGAACTTCATTCTTATGTTTATATAAAAAGTCTGATCTAAATCGGATTATGCTGGAGGTCTTTTCCAAGAAATTTGTGTTGTCCTCTTCAAGGATTGACTGTTCTAGAAAGTGGATTTTGACAATTTACTGATCTCCTTCAGCTTCTGGATATATATTCTATGCTCCTCTTCCTTTTCTCCCAACCCTTTGGCATGCTGCTTCATCTCCTCTATCAACTTCATTGTCATTTTATGAACCTCAAAACTGTCTGTTAGCACTTCACCTATTTCCTTATTTAGCCTGTCAATCCATCTATCCATCATCTCTACCTTACTCCTTACCTGCACCAAATCATCTGCCTCTTTCTTACTAAGAAAAATTGGTGTCTCGATGGTGGCAATTTTTTGTGACCTCAAAGTAGAAACATTTTTCAAGAAAGTATGCAATTGATCCAGTTGAGCCTTAAGCTCATCCTTTCTTTGTTTATCCTTCATCATTCTTGACTTAGTGGATGATGCTACCGCATCAATCAAATTCATTTGTTGATCTTTGGTAAGTCTCCCCAAATTAACCGTGCCCAACTAGTAATCAGTCAACTGCATCTCTCCTACATCCTTGTCCACCACCGGTATTGCACATTCAACAATGATTTCTCCTCTTTCAGTAAGTCTAGTGGAATGTAGAATTTTGGCCTTCTTCTTGGGCCTTTCCTTTTCAATCTCCTTCATCATACCCTCCTAATCAAGAGGCTGTGATGATGTTACCGACCTCTTTTGAAGATCCAATTTTAACCAAGTAGGAGCACTTGGAGTAGTGGCCATCATAGTTGAAGAAGAAGCAACAGTTGTAGATGATAAAGGTTGTAGCATATTAACTTTAGGTTGAGAATCAACCTCTTGTAGATTCTGTTGCTCTCCCTCTACATCTTTTTGTGCAATCTTTTCAACTTCTTCTTTGTCTTTCTGCTCTTGCACCCTCTTATCTTCCTGTTCCTTCTTCAATCTTTCCTCTTCTAATTTCTTCTCCTCAATCAGCTTGTTCCTCTCTTCCTCTAACACTTTGAGCCTGTCTGAGGCTTCCTTTATCTTTTGTAGCTGTTTGAAAAGCTCCTCAACATCTTTTTCCTTTTGTATACATTCAGCCTCTTCCATCTTCTTTTGAGCTTCTTCAATTACTTTAATTTTAGCCACAAGGGCTTCTCTTTCCCTTCGCTGCTTAGCTTTTTCTTCTTCAAGCTCATGAATCTTTTACACCAGCTTGAGCTTATCATTCTCTTCTTTGATCTTGAGCTCCTGCTCCTTTTGCCTTTGCTGTTTTTCTATTTCATCAACTCTTTGTTTGGCTTCTACTTGTTGTTGTTGAAGTAAGGCATTGGATTGTGCCTTAGCATTAATTTCCTTCTACTTCTCCATTTCTACTGCATGTGCTTGATCATCCGAAGCCTTCTTTTCCTCCTTAAATAGTGCCCACTGATCCTCCTCTGTTAGTACATGTTCAGTTTCCTCCTCTAGAGGCATATTTTCTTGTGCATCCTTCTCTGAAAAATTCTCATTAGAGTCCGTTCCAACATCATGGATCTCCACCTCTACTCCTTTTCCCTTTAATGACTCAGCAATATCATGAAGAGTCCCCTTATGCATCTCTTTAATTTGCTGCCCTATAGGAGGGACTTGAGCAAATGACTCCCCTATCGTTGGTGTTGAAGCAATAGGTCCTATTTGGGCATCCTCCTCCTGTGCCTCTGGTTCATCTTGAGTCGATGCTTCAAGCGAGAAGAACTCCAAAGGCTCCTTGGGAGGCAAATTTATTTTTATTCTCTTGTATCTCCTCCCCTTCTTAGGAGATGGACCCCTAGGAGTTCTGGTTCTTAGAACAACCTAGTGGATACTCCTATCCAAGACTGGTCACCCTATTTTCTTGATGTCTATGGTCTCCTCACTATCCCAATCTACCGGATCCAAAATTTTGGTACCAATGTTCAATGCTTCATATGATGGATCCAACACAACTCCATCATCTACCAATGTATCCAAAATGTCATCTTTGATCCCAAACTCCACCATGAGTGAAACATGCAACCTCTCATAATTCCTTTTCCTGAGGTCATATTCATCCTGCAGATCACTCCAGAAGTCCTCTAACAGGTTGAAATGCTTGTCAAAGACCAAACGCAACAAAGCATTCATTTTCTTCTTTGGATCAAAGTGCTTTCAAGCAGTGTAAAAACCTAGATTCAAATGTATCAATCCACTACAAACCACCTTAGCTCCCACAAGGTGTGGACAACTATATTCACCCAATTGCACGGGAAACTTGTGGCAACCTATCTTTTGTTTTAACCCAAATCGGGCATTGACCCCCAAAGCTTGATAGACAAACTCCATCAGTACCATCCTGTTGTTGCAACACCTTAGAAGTAAGTGGGGATGACCCTCAAATCCAGCGAACCTGAAATATGCAAACTTGGGGTATTGGATGTACCAACATCCCCATTCCATGATAAAGGCCATAGCTTCTTGACTCAATCTGTATCCGACATCTCCATTAATTTGGTTAATGACTACATATAGGAATGCATCATTAACCCTTCTAAATTGTGTTTCAGAAACCTGTAGGGATAGATGGTCATAGTGATTCCATACTTTCTTTTGTCCATTAGCTTCTCCCAATATTCCCACTCTATTCAAACCTCGAAAGATACCTCCTCTGGCTGCTACATAAACAACATAACAAGTCATGAAAAAGATCTTGGTTTCCCTTATTCTGGTTAGCTGATCATGAATGGTATCCGAGACAATCATGGGCCAATCAAACTATTGCTTGCCATTGAAGATTGTCTAAATTAAGGGAAACATCCATTCCTTGAAATGAAATGCATCCCTCTTCCCAAAGACCCTAGACAACATCATTATTAGGTCCGATACTTCTTTGTAAAAATCTACCCTCTTTGGTTGATCTGAGAGCTTGGTCAGGGACTCTTCTATGCTCTCAACCACTTATTGTTCAAATGAGCCTTGTTGGGTTCCTTTTGTTTTCTATATACCTCTAAAGCATCTACCTCATTCAACTATACCAGATTCTTTGGATCAAGGACACTAAACATGTGTTGCAACATCTGAGGAGTTAGATCTATAATCACATTGTCCTATGAATCCATGCATTGTCTGGTAGTCAGATTGTAAGCTCTTGCTGCTGTCATGATTAATTCTGGGCATTGGATGGACAAAGGAAATATAGTAATGTGAGCCAAGCCAGACTCAACTATTCTTTCAGTCCTCCCTGTTACATCCTCAATGAATGTTTCAGAGTATATTTCTTCAAAATTGAATGGGCCTAAATTAGTATCAGTTATATTAGACCAATCTGATTCCACCTTGCTTGCAATGATAGTAGGACTCCTATGGTTATACCTCAAGGTATAGGGTAGCTGCTCTGGCTTAATCTTTTTAGGTTTAGTGGCAGCCTTTCAAGTTTCTGTAGGTCGATTCCTTTGGGAAGCTTCTCTTGATACTCCTGACAATTTTAGTTTCCTGCAACAAAACCTCAAATTAGACCCTTGAATAAAAATCACAAAATATGCTTTAAAAATATTACCCTTCATAGATATTTATATCGGAGGGGGAACCAGGTAGAAAACATTCTAAACAGTCTCTTTTTAAAACACTGTCAGGATTGAAGTCAAAATAGTCATTGAGCTTATAGTAATAACAAGCGGGACTGGAGTCCGAATTGGAATGGTAATCAAAATTAGAATCAATACGAAAACCGATTTGGTTCCATGAAAATTTTCAAATTTCACATTCAGTTCTGGTTTCGGTTCCGGTTCCGCCTGAGTTACCAATATTTCGAGAGCGTGCTTCTCATTGTAAGCAGAGTCAGAGATGGGATGGAAAATGGAATCGATACTAATTAGAAGACATGTTTCAAAGTCTAAATCAATTCCGATCCCGCTTTCGCCCAAGATAATCATGACGTCATAAGTGATTTTAACAGGTCGATGAAATACTTCATAATTTTAAGGAATAGGTCATATTAGAACAGAAGGGGGCTTAAAATAACCTATGTAAAACCATCCCCATATAACCGAGAGGCAACCGTACGAGATTAGGGCATCATATTTTAAAACAAGAACATGTCAAACCCTAAATCAAAAACCTGATTTCAAATAACTAGGGCATGAATTTAACCCCATTTAAATTAACTAGATCTAATGCAAAACAAGATTCCTAAGTAAAATCTATGATTTATCAAACCCTACCAAAGTTAAAAACTGCAATTAATCTATGCTATTTAAAAACTAGGGCATCATGATACAGTCACCATTAAAATGTGAAAACGACTGTGAGGAAAAGCAAATAAACGGGAAACGAACACTAGAAAAGCAAAACAAAAATAAACAAACAAAGAATAAAAGCAAAAGAAAAATGAATCACATGAACTCACAATAGAATCGAGAATCACGAACCCAAGAAAACCAACGAAATGAACAAAATAGAAAACGCAAAATAAAACAAAAGAGAAGAACATAAACCCTACCTCAACTGAAGCAATTCCATGCGCAACTGTCTCTCTTTTGATCGATTCACACGCACAAATGCTCCACTGCAACTGTGGTTCGCTCTTGATCTCTTTCAAACAATGATGATAACTTCGAGTTAATCCCTAATTAAGGTAAAAAATCACAATTACATGTGTGTATGGCACCTGTAATTAATGCCATAAGTGTGGTAGAGCGGAGTGAAAACTGTAGAGGGAACTATCACATTACCGCTGTGCTACTTCAGTAAATTCAACAACAAAAAATGGCTGGAGCGGAATTGGGATGAGAAATGATTTAGAAACTTGTCTAAATTTCCAACTCGGTTCCCGTTCCAATTCCGGTTCCACTAACAAAGAAGAAAGCGAAACAAAATGACAAAATAAAACAAGAAGACTGAAATTAGAAAACTTAACACAAAAACTTAAGTTAAAATGAAAGACCAAAAAGCGAAGGCGGAGGTGGAATGAGATTTGATTTTGAAACTTCGAATTAATTCAGATTTATCTTCCACTCCGGCTCTAGCTCCGATAAAGACAAAAAAAAAGGACAAAAGACAGTCGAGACGGGGAACATAATCAATTTTTGAAACAAAATTCAAAACACGATTCGGTTCCGATTCCGATTCCGACAGAAGAAACCGAAGAAAACAAAGTGTTTGAAAAGAAAGACTCCAAACTTTGTTTGAAAATCAAACAAGGAAAAAATATAAAGGGGGACGCATTTTGACCATGGCAACAGATGGGGTGGCTATGCAAGGCATAACACACATGACATTAGATTTGAGGTTTGTGTGGAGATATGAAGATCGCTATATTTGTGGTCACATGTTGTTAATTCTTCTTCGATGACAACATGGATGTTCCTTGATCTCTTTATTTTTTTGAGAGTGAAGAACATGGGCTCGAGCTATGGAGATTAGTGGTGAGTGAGGTATTGCAATGTATTTGTTTGCAGGATTTGCATATCATTGTATGTTTCCTTAACACTATGTAATAGAGGAGTTTCCCACATCCTCTAAGTGAAGTACTATAGGTAGACTTGGTATATGTTGATCTATTTTTATATTTTTCATTACTCATGTAGTGGGAGTTTTTGGATATATGTCATTCTCTTTGATATTTTTATTTGTTGAATACTAACTCGATGATGAATTTACATGTTTCATTGGTTATGGATCTATGAGTTATGTAGGTTGTGGATTAGCTACCTATTTTATTATAGTGGGATGACTCAAATGTGGATTGTCTATATCCATGAGATTTTTTAGTGTCAATGCAAACTTTTTTATTTGGCCTCATCTATGATCATTTGTAGATTAGTATGTTGCATTGAGATAAAAGGATGGATATGCAAAGATTTGATTGTAGTTTTTGGTTGGTATGTTGATGGCATGAAGTTTTGTCTATGATTTTTATACCATAGTTTGAGTTATGGTTAGCTTGGATGAGTTGCAATTTGTTGTGGTTTCTATTCCAACTATTATGAGTAAGGTAGCTACTCAAAACCTTTGTTATCATTTGAGTTTCATGATTGTTTTCATGTAAAGATCGATGCAGGTTTTAGTGATAGTTGATATGATTCACCTTGGCATGTTCATTCTTCTTCCATAGGTGGCATGTTAGAGGATGTGAGGAGTTTTTTCATGATGGTGATTATCATGGTTGCTTTTGTAGGTATCTTGTTGGAGCTAAAAGCATGGTGAAGATTTAGGTGGTACATGATTGGGTAAAGGATATTTTCCCCTTGTTTATGGTTTCTATGGGTGTATTTATAATGTATGATGCCAAGTGGGAGAATATTAGGATTAAGGTGCCATCTACCTTATAGATCCTATGTCATATTGGATGGTTCCAACATCCTTGGAAAGTGTCCCTAGGAACTTAGGGTGTATTGGGAAAATGTTTTGTAATATTTATTCTCACCATTTTTTGTAATACATTCACTGGGGGTGATGGGTTCAACTAGTAGCAATAAAGGTGACTTGTGAACATGAATATTTAATATTATTTTCCCCACATGCGGACACCTAGAATAAGATGCTAAAAGAAAAGTGAATTGGACAAATGAATGATTGTTGGGATTCTTGAAGTGGGCACTTTGAAAGAGGCAACATGTCTCTCTTCGTATTTTGTTTTTTGTGGCATTTAATGTAATGTTTCATTCCCAAGTTTGGAAACCTAAGTTGGAGGGAAAGTATTGGATCCCAAACCAAAGTCCTTTCATATTCCAAGGAGGTACTCCAAGGGTTGGGATGTTTGAATTGAATATTCATCTTTGGGCACCATGTTTGGTGCTTAAGACATCACAAGTTTATTAAATTAGCTTCTTAGATGTAGAAATTGAGAGGGACAATTGAATGTAGGGTTACAAGGATAGAAGGATAGGTTGGAGCATAAAAAGGTTGTTCACAGGTACACAGGTGCTTCCATGTTGGAGGTAAAGAGGATAATGAAAGTGAATTTGTTATAATCTTGTTTATTTGAAGATAATGCATACTTGGCCTTTGTGGTATATGGATCCTGATTAGACTTGGTGTCTATATTTTGGTCGCTTTACTCGATGCATTTACCACCAAATTAATTAATGGGGGAACACAAGGGGGAAATAGCCCCTCTTATTATAAAGGAAATTTATTATCTGTTGCCATTGTTATTTCAGTTAAAATAACTGTAAAATTTCCCAGAGAAATGAAGAGATTTTTTATTATTGCAGATTGAATTCTAAAGGTTGTGCAAATTGGAATTGAACAATCACGATATAAAGTTATTGAAGCTTGCAACAATGTGGGAGAGATTTAATTGCACAATGTGCGAAAGTGATAGCAGGTCACATTTTAGTGTATGGTACACACAAAAAAGCATGTGGAAGAAATTTGAGCATAGATTCTCTTGGTGTATGCATAAGATTGCTGCAGGTGAAATATATATTGTAATCGCTGGAAATGGAATTAATAAATGAAATGTTGTTTGTGGGTGTAGCCTAGAATAAGGGTGAACCACTCTAATATGTTGTCTTGCCTCATTTCTATGAATGTTTCAAATCCTTTACTCATTCCTCTATTTTGTTTATTAAATTTGCATATAATTGGTAATTTAATCTCTCTATTTCTTGCCTGCAATTCCTAATAGGCCTCTCTTCTTGGTGGAGTTTTTCCCTGAAAGGGTTTCTCCACATAAATCCTATGTTATTTGATTCCTTTTATGTTTTTGTTTGTGTATCTTTGTTGCTACCTTATGGTGATTTTATTTTTTATTTATTGTTATAAATTCACATAAGGTGGTGTTATTAAGCATGTTCCATTGGCTGATTTTTAGCATTATAAAGAAGATGGATCTAACCATGGTAATTCCATATTAAGGTCACTTAATTTTAGATTTGCATATAAGTTTCATATTTTTATATTGTATTATTATACATCTTGTATCTCATCCATTGAATTCATAACTTGATTATTTGGATAAAGATTGGAATTTTCTAACATATGTTTTCATAGTGGTACTTGTTTGAGGCATCACCAGAGGATGATTTTTATCTTTTACTATTTTGGATTTTTTTTATATTTGTAAAGGATGGGATTCGATACCCTTGAGACTCAAGACGAAGGGAGTCTTCAAGGAGAAAATAACCCTCAATTACCTCAAGGAATAAAGTTCAGATGACAAGATAAGGAATAGATGAATAATTGCACAACTTGATTAAATAGAAACTAAACTACCAATGGTAAGAATAAGGAAATCACTTAATTATAGAAACATACAATAGGTTTAAAATCTCTAATATATAAAATGGAAAGAAAAAAAGGTAAATATTTTATCCCTAAGAGGACTAAGCCTTGACCATGGATGACAACGTGTCGTGGGGATGCCTACGCCCTGCATTGTCATCTTTGGTAAAAAAAGAATAAAAGCTTTGAATCTGCTACATTTAGCTTATTAAATCTATACATTTGTACATAAAATAGTGAGGAAAAATGTTGGGGGTTATTTTGGGGATTATCTTAGTCAAACCCCCATTTTGGTGTTTCTACCTCCACAAACAACTAAATAGATAGAGATAGATAAAAAGAAAAAATGTAAAGATGTTGAATAAACCGAATACTGAAAGGGGGGGGGGTGAATCAGTATCCACACAAAATTATTGAACAAACACCATTAATTTATTAACTCAGAGAACATATAAGAGCAATGACAAATCATGAAATTCCACAACACAGGAACACCATATTTTACGTGGAAAACCCAATGAGGGAAAAACCACGGTGAGGATTAGCTCACAATATATATAGTTATATCAATGCTGGCTCACTTCCAGATACAAAAGCTCATTGATTACAAGGACTTACTATCCCAAAATGGAGGCTCATTGCCTGTAGAAATAGTGTAAACATAATACTGGCTAACCACCAAATTTGAACTGATGAAGTTACACCACAAGTGCAGATTCAGTTCCTTATTTGCTCGCAGACTGATCTCCAATTCACACACTTCGCTTATACATACTTCTTTTCTTCGCATTCACATTCCTCATCTCATACTACCAACATTCGCATACCACTGCCTTGTTACATTTCTTCTAAAAATCTTGTATATATATACCTATAATTAGGTTGGTTTCATGTAAGGCTTCCTGAAAGTAATTCACCTGTGTCATGCAACATCATGTCAGTTGGGACCAAAGCTAGGTCTCACATATAAACCGCAATCCATTATAGATTGAATATTAGGTCAACCATGATTAATTGAAATGTAATCACAAAAATCGATGCTAGTGTATCACCCAAACATATGAACATCTAAAAGTACATACATATGCACTTCCAACCATGATAAGCCTTTTTCCAAAACCTTAGATCATACTGATTATCGAAGGAAATATCTAGACTAGTATACCAGAGATGCCAGATCAAATACCAGATGAGATAAGCAATATCTGCACACTAGTACAAGGTACCAGACCAACATGGTGAGATAAATGACAATATAAGACATATTTCCAACAATCTCCCTCTTTTTCATTGATGGAAACATCTATAAAAATCCCAATTCAAAATTCTCCCTCTTTCCAATTTTTTTCCAAAACTCTCCAAGTCTCTCTAAATCTCTCCCCCTTTGACATCAATGGAAAAGGGTGCCAAACAGATGAAAAAACATGGTGACATCCAATATTTGAAGATTTTTTTCAAAATTATATAACTTCAAAACTTTCAAGCATTCAATTTCTGAAACTAGAAAGACTATTTTCACCTGAAATAACTTTTTGTACCTTTCTTTGATCATAGGATGACATTTCTTCCACTCTAGTATTGCAGAATCTATTCTTGCACACACACTATCCAATAAAGCGAACAGTGTGAAGGATGATGACCAATCTATGGATGAGCATTGATTCTCACAGTCTTCTGCATTAGAGAGTATTCTAGAAAGATGGTCTAACCAGACCTCAACAACTTCCTTAAGAAGCCAGAAGGTCTTCACTACATCATCCCTTTTCCTCTACACAATGATCATTTTAGCCTGAAGTTCACCAATTCTCAACCTTTGCTTTCCTTCTTTGTCTTCAAAAATATCAAACTTCTTTCCAATGTTGTTCACTTCGGATTCTATTGCTTCAATTCTGCTTCAGAAATTATCTAATGCAGTAGGCCATTAGAGACAATACTTGTATATGTCTGACATTTCTTTTATGCACTTCTTTGTCTCTATGATCATTTTAGATAACCTCTACTTTTCTTTAGAACATCTATTTTCAACAAGAGCTTCCAACTTAGGTCCTCCCAAAACTTCAAGCAACATTCTCTCTTCAACTATTTTAACCAAATTTTCAGGTAAATAATCATAAACAACAAATACATCAATACCTTTACAAAGTAGATATTCAACTAAACCATCATCAATTTTAAGTCTGTCAATAGGAGAGACCGTACTCCACACATCACCAACTTTCTTCATTTTTTTGATGATCAAATTCATCCATCTCAACTCCTTTCAACTTCAGAGGGGTATTCCCACTCGATCCTCTTTTATAAATTTCCATTTTAGCTCTTAAGATTCAACAAGAAAATACTTTTGTTACCTTCTTCTGCAGTCACAAGATAGGAAAGCTTCCGTCACCTACTTTCGAATGTCCACTATGATTTCTTTGAGGGTTTTCAAATTGCTTCAGAGATGCTTCAAGAGAGTTCAGGTCACTCTACAAATCCTTCAAAATAATTTGATGATTAAAATGATTTGTAAAATTTCCTTTATACTCCATCGTTTTTCCCTAACGCACATTAATTGCAAAAAGCTGACAAACTTCTCTTCCATTTATACTGAGAAACCCTAATTTACTCCATAAAAGAGCATGCTTACATCTTTTCTTTCAGTTTCTTTTGCAATACTTATGTCTTGTCATTATTTTCAATATATCCACATGCCAACACTTGACACACTATACTTTCGGGGGTTTAACTGATTTTTTGATAATGCTCCCCCTAAGACCATGCTAGGTCTAATTCCCGGAGGATTCATCTACATCGGATGAGGGTACAGATGCATCAATAGTCTCTGATCCTTCTTTATTTTTCTATATTTTTCTCATTTCCTGCTTAACTTCTTCCTTATCTATCTTTTCCATTGATTTATTATCTTCGACCGGAGCAGACTGCTTCCCCTTTCTATTTTTGCACACCTTTGAGATATGTCTTGGTTTCTTGCAATAGTAGCAGACTATATTTCTCTGTCTTGTCTGATTTCCATTCATCCCTATTCTACATTGATTCACTTTATGTCCAAACATGTTACATGTATAACAATAGCCATTAAATGATTGATTCATCCTTTTTCCATTGAACCTATTCATCATCACCTGATTAATCATTCTTATCGAAGGTCTGCGTTTAGTAGATTTATGTCCTATCTTCTTGCATGTATAACATTGTTCAGAGAAGGGAATAAAAAACTAATTCAACCTACTCCTACACTCAGTTGCCTTATGACCAAATTTATTACATGAAAAAAAAACACCATTGAATGATGAGTACCTTTGTGCATTCAACTGTCTGACAAATGATTTCTTTCTAGAGTATCTTTTTTGTTTCCCTTTTTCTTGAGTCTTCTGATTATTTACCGGATTTGAGTTCTACATTTTTTCATTAGCTTCATTACCTAGGCCACTTTTTTCTTTAGAAGGTTTCTATCTTGCTATCAATTCATCAAGCTTGGTGGAGCTTGTCTTGAAATCCTCTTCACAGAGTTTTGCTTTCTCAAGTTATACTTTCAGATTCATCACTTCCTATTCAAGCCTACAACAAACATTAGCTTTGCTTTGTATCACTATTTTTAAACATTCTTCAACTTTCTTCTTTTCATCTATCTTCAATTTCAGTCCGATATTCTCATCATTTGCTTGTTTCAATTCCTCATTCACTTCTTTGTATATTTCTTTAAATTTCTTTAACTGATCTTTCAATTTTCAGATACATTCATTTGCTTCATCAAGATTTTCCTTCAGTTCTCTATTTTCAATTTCAGCCTTGTTAAGATCTTCAAGGGCAGTGCAAAGCTCTTCTTTATCCATTTATTCAATCTGCAGGATCTCCCTCAAGTTGTTAAACTTCTCTAGAGGAACCAATTCTCTGATACCAATTGTTGAATAAACCAAATACTGAGAGGGGGGTGAATCAGTATCCACACAAACTTATTGAACAGACACCATTAATTTATTAACTCAGAGAATAGATAAGTAATGAAAAATCATGAAAGTCCACAACACAGAAACACCAAATTTTACGTGGAAAACCCAATGAGGGAAAAACCACGGTGAGGATTAGCTCACAATATATATAGTTATATCAATACTGTCTCACTACCAGATACAAAATCTCACTGCTTACAAGGACTTGTTATGCCTTGCATAACCACCCCATTTTTTGACTTAGTCAAAATGGGTCTCCTTCTTTTGTTTTATGTCCTTGGTTTTTTTCAACAAAGTTTGGAGTTCTTCTTTCTTCCAACACTTTGTTTTCTTTTGTTCTACCGGAACCGAAACCGGAACTGAATTTGGATTTGAAACTCATTTTGAGTTTCATTCCCTGACTCCTTTCCAATTCTGATCGCGCCCGTCTCTTTGTTGGTCTCTTCAATCTGTCTTGTTTTCCTTTCGCGAAAATGAAACCAGAATGGATTTTAAGTTTGAGATTAATACAAAGTTCCAATTTTTTTTTCCATCCCACCACTGCCTCTGCATTTTTGGTTTGTTTGTTTGGACTTGGGATTGATGTTGTTTACCTTGTCTCAATCTCGGTGTCTTCTTTTTAGTTTTTCATTTTTTTTTCCTTTTCTTCATCGTTGGCAGAATTGGAACCAGAACCATAACCAAAATCAGAACTTGGAATTTTTTTTCAAACCTGGTTCTCATTCCTCTTTCGCTCCCTCCTTTCTTTTTTCTTTTTGACTCTACATTGATTATACAATAGTTTTGTGCCTGTTCTCGCCGCGTTTCCGCGTTCGATCTGCCGCATTAATGACATTAATTACAGGTACCTCACACATATGAAATTGGATTTTAACCTTAATTAAGGTTAACTTGCTGGTTATTATTATTGTTTAACAAGTAATATCAAACCAAAGTTGAGGTAGAGCATTTGCGAGCACGATTCAATTAGAGGTCAAGCATTTTGCGCGCGGATTCGTATCAAGGGCCGACCTATTGGATTGCATTTCGAGGTAGGGTTTTTGTTCTTTATTTTCTTTGTTTCTTTTCATTGTGTTTGTTTAGTCTGTCATTCTTCACGGGGTTCATGACTCTTTTCATTTGAATCCTTGCTTGTTTGCTTTTGTTTTGTTTTGTTTTGTTTTCCTTGTCTTCGGTTCTTTCTCTATTTTTGTTTTATTTATTATTCGTCATTTTCTCGTTTGTTTTTGCTTTGCAACGATCGTTTTCATTTTCTTCACGCTCGTACCATTGTGTTTTGGGTTTTTGGGATGTCGATCATCTGCTATGTGGTTTTATGGTGTTCTTCGATCCATTACGTTACCTGCTGGTCTTTTTTGTGTGTTGACTCATTGATTTTGAGTAGGGTTAAATTGTGCCCTAATTGCTTAAGTTGAAGGTTTTAATAAACTAGGGTTTTGTACGTCCCTGCTAGTTTTAAAATTATGCCCTAGTTGCTATTTTTCCCCTCGGTCATATGGGGGATGGTTTGGTGTTGCTATTTTAAGCCTCCTTGGCTTGTCAAGTGACCTCATTTTTGGGCCATAATGTCATTTGTTCTACTGTTGAACTTTCTAATGACGTCATGTTTGTCTTAACCAGAATCAGATCCAGGATTAATTCTATTCTCAAACCTTTTTTTGCAATGGATGTCGGGTCCATCTTCGAGCCCACTTCCGATGACTTATAAATTACCAAAATATATTTCACTCTGTCGGAAGCGGAAGCGGACAAGGATATAAATTTGAAACTTCTTCATTGTACCGAGTCCAATTTCCATTCCGATCGCAGTCCCGATTACTATTCTGAATTCGTCTCCGATCCCACGATATGGTTTGTATCGAATCAGATTTTCATTCCAATCCCATCCCCGGTGGTCTTTAAAAAGCTTTCTAGGGGTGTCTTTTTCCTGGTCCCGCCTTCGGTGAGTATGAAATTTTGACTAAGTGTGAAGTAAGTATATGAAAGGTGAGATCTCTGACATAGTTTTTCATACTTCTTGTGGATCTAATATTGGGTTTTGTTGTAGAAATTAAAATATGTTAGGAGCATCGGGTGAGGCTTCTCAAAGGAGTCAACTTGCGGAGACTTCAAAACCAAGAGCAAAGCCTAAAATTTTTAAGCTAGAACAACTCCCTTATACCTTAAGGTATAAGCATCAGGGTCCTGCCATCACTGCTAGTAAAGTGGATTATGATTAGGCGGATATAACTGATACCAACCTGGGCCCATTCCATTGCAAGGAGTTGTACTTGGAAGCGTTTGCTGAAGAAGTAACAGGGAGGACCCAAAGGATTGTTGAATCTGGTTTGGCGCATATCACTGTATTTCCTCTATTAGTCCAGTGTCCCTAATTAATAATGACAAAAATTGGAGCCTACAATCCTGCTACCAGACAGTGTGCGGATTCGCAGGGCAATGTTATCATTGATCTAACCCCATAAATGTTTCAATTTATGTTCAATGTGCCCACTCCACAGAACCCTAGGAAACTCAATGAGGCAGAGGCCTTGAAAATATATAGTAATTATAAGGAGGCCAACATAACTCATCTAAATAAGAAATGGATGAGAGCTAAGAAAAAGTCTCTAGTTAAGCTTCTAGATCAGCCTAAAAGGGAAAAATTCTACAAGGAGATTGGGGAAATTATAATGATGCTATCCAGAGTGTTTGGGAAAAGGGATGCTCTTCACTTTAAAGAATGGATGTTTCCATTCATTCAGACAATCCTAGATGGAAGGCAATAATTTGATTGGCCCATGATTGTGTCTAAAAGCATACACAACCAAATGATTAGATTGAGAGAAACCAAGAGTTTCTTCATGAACTCTTATGTGATTTATGCAACAACAAGAAGGGGCATATTTCTATGTTTAAAAAGAGTGGGGATTTTGGGAGAAGATGATGGACGAAATAAGGTGTGGAATCATTATGATCTGCTCACCTTGTAAACTTCAAAACTGCATTACAGAAGGGTTAATGACACATTTTTATATGTCATTATTAACCAGCTTATGGGAGATGCAGGATATAGATTGAGTCAGGAGGCCATGACATTCATCACAAAGTGGGGGTGTTGGTTTATCCAATACCCCAAGTTTACTTATTTCAGATTGGCTAGATTTGATGGTCACCCTCACCTACTCCCTAGATGTTGCAACAATAGGATTGTTTTAATGGAGTTCATTTATCAAGCTTTGGGGGTTAATTCTAAATTTGGTATAAAGCACAAGCCCAGTTGTCATAAGTTCCCCATGAAGCTGGGTGAATATAGCTGTCCACACCTTGTGGGAGCCAAGGTAGTTTGCAATGAATTGATGCACCTGAAGTTGGGCTTGTATACTGCTAGGAAGCACTTTGATCCAAAGAAGAAAATGAACACTTTTATTGCTTGTGTTTTTGATAAACACTTCAATCTATTGGAGGAATTTTGGAGTGATCTTCGAGATGAGTATGAATTGAGGAATTTTTTTTATGAAAGATTGCCTATCCCACTCATGGTGGAGTTTGGGGTGAAAGTGGACATTCCCGAAACATTATCAGATGATGGGGAGGTTTTGGATCCCCGATATGAGGCACATAATATAGGTATCAAGAACTTGGATCTTGTAGATTGGGGTGCTGAGGAGACCATTGATATTAAACACATAGCAAGGTCAGCGTTGGATAGAAGCATCCAATGGGTTGTGCTAAGAAACAAGGAACTTGGGGGTCAAATTTCCAAAAAAAGGAAAGGTGCAGGTACCACTAAAGGGTACAAGAGGACTGAAAGAAGAATGCCTCCTAAGGAGCCCTTGGAGTTCTTCCCTCCTGATATAGAAGAGTTTGAACTTGAAGTTCCTGCTCAGGATCTACCTGAAGCACATGAGGAAGAAATCCCAATAGGACCTAGGGCCTCAACATGAATTTTAGGTAAGTCCTCTACTTACCCCCCTCCTACAGAGCAGCCAAGTGGAGAAATTCCTAGGGGAACCCTCCATAAGGAAGCTAGAAATTTGAAGGGAAAGGGTCTTGAGGTTGAAATCCATGATGTAGAGATAGAATCTAAGGATACTCTATCAGATAAGGAGACACTAGAGGAGATGCCTCTTGATGAAATTTAGGATGTAGGAATTGAGCATGTTTTGACAGAGGAGGACCAATGGAAGCTGTTTGAAGAAACTAAGAGGGAATCAGATGCAAAGGCACAAGCTGATGCATTACTCAAACAACAAGAGTAAAATGCCAAAGCACAAGCTGAAGGATTGGAAAAACAACAGGAAATGGAAGCAAAATCCCAAACTGATGCATTACTCCAACAACAACAATTAGAGGCCAAACATAAAGCTGATGAGTTGGCTAAGCAACAACAGAAAAAAGGAGCAAGAGCTCAGAATAAAGGAGGAGAATGACAAGTTATAAATGCTGCAAAAGATCCATGATCTTTAAAAAGAGAAGGCTAGACAAAGAAAAGAAAAGGAAACCCTTGAGGAAAAATTTAAGTTCATTGAAGAATAATATAAAAAAAGGGAAGAAGAAGAACACTTACAAAAGGAAAAGGATATTCAAGAACTTGCTAGGCAACAACAAAAGGAAAAGGAAGCATGGGACAAGCTCAAATACTTGGAGAGATAGAGAGATAATTTTTTTGAAGAAAAGAGGTTAGAGGAAGAACGTTTGAAGGAGGGACGAGAAGATAAAAGGCTACAAGAGCAGAAGGATAAGGAAGAGGCCGAGAGGGTTGCACAAGAGAATGTAGAAAAGGAGAAACAAAATGGCCAAGAAGTTTCTTCTCAGCCTCAAGTTACCATGTTATAACCATTATCTTCTACTACAACTACCTCTTCCTCAACACAAGTAGTCACTACTCCTAGTGCTCCTACATGGTTAAAGCTATATCTCGAGGAGAAGTAGATAACAAATATCTCATTAAATTATCTATGAATGGAATTATTATATGTCTGTTGATCTATATTATTGGCAACGAATGAGGAGTTTATTTTGAATCTTGTAGTATTTTGACAAATGGTTGTGATGATTAAATTAAGCACTGTGAATGCATGCAATGGTATGGATTGTTCTGTGAGTTGCATCATGTTATGGTTTTGATCTATTAAGAAACACTTGTTGTTGAGAATATATGTCTAGATGTTAAGGAATTTTGTTCATGTTTTACTAATATGTGCCTTGATCTATCCCTTTTCTATTTATTTAAACCCCCCCATTACACATAGATTAATGAATCCAATACAATTTGTATTCCTTATCACATGCAAAGGCCCCTTGAATATTACAGTTGCATTGGCCAATCGAGTGACATCAGACAATTGAGAACCAACTACTAGGACCTTGGAAGTTAGGCTACTATATGTTGTCTTTCTTTTTCAGGAGAAATAGAGTAGAAATATTCTATTTTATGTTGTTTTTGCTATTTTGACCATCAATAGATCTGGTGCTAGAAGGAGGGCCTGAAGGAACAACCTGGCTCAGATTGGGTCATTCTCACCGAAAAAGTATGGGAGGATTCTTAGATCCTCTACAAACCCTGAACCATTAGTAGAACTCCAAACTCCGGTTAGATATAGACCCCAAGCTCGTAGAGTTTTGATCCCACCATTGTCACCACTACCTGCTCCACCTGGATTCTCGCTAAATCCATCTTTACCACCCCGATAACTTAATCCACCCACACCACCACCAGTTCAACCAGTATCACCACAACCTACTCTACCAATCCCACCACCACCACCCATGGCTTTCTTCACAAACAATTTGTCCCCACTAGGGACTATCCCTAGTGGTATACATGATTTTCTGAAGAATCCAGAGAGATTTTGTCCCAAATATATGCATGGAGAATCAAGAAGCACTGAGGAGAATATACATTCTTTTAAGGATGCTTGTACTCATGCTCAGGTAGCCCATCAAGATGTGGTATGTAGGTTATTTCCCTACTCTTTAGGAGATATGGCATACAATTGGTATCTAAATCTGCCCTCGGGGTCTATTCTAAGCTGGGAAGATTTAGAAAATGCCTTTATTAATCAGTTCAGGGTCTATGTAGACCCTACCATCTTGTATCATCAATTCACTACCATAAGAAAGGAACATCATGAACTATTTCCATTATTCAACACTAGATTCCAAAGAATGTTCTGCAAGTTACACAACCCTTACTTAGTGGCTAAACATATTGCCATTCTGGTATATTTAAGAGTTGTTGATCCCTTGATTGGCCTATTCTTGCAGAGAACTTATGCTGCCAACAAGATTGACTCTTTGTCTAAATTTTATCATCTAGCCATTAAATTGCAACAACAGATAATCTTGCAATCAGGAAGTTTAGGAGTTCTTCCTCCTGTAGGATATCAAATGCCTAACCCTCCTTTGTATAATAAGGTCCCAGGGACATCATACTCCCAATATGGGCCTATTTATGAGTTACAGAACCCACCCCCTCTACCTTTCTTCACCAATGGTGTGCAAGATTCTTCCCAACAACCACCAAGCTATAACAATCAAGCGAGAGGATTAAACCCTATTAATCAACCATCTATGGGGAAAACAGTAGAAAATCAACAAATTGTTCAACTAACCAATGAGGTGGAAACTCTAAAAAAGATGCTATCGCAAATTTTCAACGACATGGGACAACGTAGACATAACCCCCCTTAGAACCAAAATCATAATTACTAGAATCAGGGAGGTTATAACAACTAGGGTAGTTACTCTAATCAAAATACAAATCAGAACACCAATAGGAATTTCCAAAACCAAAACTCCTCTAACCAAAATTATCAAAATCAGAACAGAGGATATAATCAGAGGTCCAACAAAAACAATAGGCAGTGGAACACTAGACCCAACAACAGGGGAGTCCCCCAGAATTATCAGTCTGGTGAAGATAAACCACACACTGCTAATGTTGTAAATCTCAATTTCATGACTAATTGGTGTAGACTACACAATACTGCAACACATTTTGAGGTCAATTGCCCAAAGATGAAAAAAATGGTGAAGATTGCACAAGATGATTCCCACCCTCCACAAGGAAATTCCAATCAAGATGGTGGGTTAGTGAGCACTGCTATGACCTATGAGACCATTGAGGAACAATATCAATTTTCCATGCAGGGAGACAATGAACCAAAAGAAGATGTGTATGATACCCAAGCCTTCTAGTCCAAAGGGGGTCACTTCTTGAGAAATCAAAATAAGGGCCCATTCACTACATCTATACCTCCCAACAATATGGTCCCACCTAATAAGAATGCAGATAATAACCCACCACTACCAAAGGGGCCTTTTGACTCTCATAACAAGGGTAATCCACCTTCTTTTCCTAAGTATCAAGTTTGGAATGATTCAGAGTTTGATTTCATTGTACAGTTGCAGAAACAAAAGACCTCATTGTCATTCTTTGAAATTATGAAGTGGTGCCCGACTCAATGGGAAGTTGTGTTGAAAGCCCTAGAGGAGGCAGATTGTTCAAAAGGAAAAGGTAAAGCGACTCTAGCAAACGATGCAAATGCAACCATCTATAAGGTAAGGCCAATACCCAACCTTTCCTTTTGAGTTTAAGAATCTTTGGAAAGAATCTACACAACTGTTTGCTGGACTCCAGAGCATCGGGTAATGTTATGCCCTTTTCCATTTACAAGAAGCTAGGATTAAGTCCTGTCCAGACTAATAATAAAGTGATTTGGTTGGATAAAACTAAGGTTAATGTGGTGGGAGAATTGAAAAATATGCATGTATAGGTTGGATCGGATCCAAGGATCCAAACTTACATAAATATCCAAGTGGCCGATATCCCAGAAACATATGGTATGATCCTGAGTCAGGAGCTAATGAAGAGTATTGGGGGATATTTGTTTTTGGATTTCTCTCACATGTGGCTGCCCTGGAAAGGGATAGAAACACATATTAGAATTGAGAGTGAGCCTAGGCTCAAACACATGATTACTGAATATGATTCTCCCAATGAAGTAGCATAATTTGAGACTGAGATAGAAGTTTACAAGTAGGAGGTGATCATGACCTTATCAATACTCAATCCTGATGATACACTGCCTCTAGAACAAAATGAACCAATGATCTTGGTCAACCAACAAGTTCTAATAAAAAAAATTACAACAAGATAGGCTAGTATTGGGAGAAGAGACTAATTTGTGTAGTTTATTGCTTCCTAATTGGTGTATGGTACATTATCAGAATCATTCTGATTTGACATGTCAACCCTGTGTAGATATCTTAAACCATATTTGCTAGTCTCAACAAACTTGTCAAGATCAACCTCAAACAACCACCAATAAATTTCCATTTGAAGCTAAGGACGCTACCATCCTCACTAGAACTGGTCTTTCTCAAGAGAAAGATCCCTCTCGATTTGAGCAGACTCAAGTTTTATGCTCTGAGTTCCAAGAGGAGATTGAGGTATCTTAGTCTTTCTCCATTACACCCGCCCCAGATACTCTTCCAATGCCTAAGGCATTGATGAAAAATGAATTGGATTACAACTTGATCCAAGAAGTTGTTCAGGGAGCGATTCTTGAACAAGCTTTAAATATAGAAGAATCTTTAAGTGAAACCTGCCCCCAATCACCTTTAACTCTTGATGGCCAACAACAGTCCAAGCTACCACCCATCTCAAGAAAGTCATCCCCTGTCATCCCAAAAATAAAAAACTCCCAACTAAAGATCAATTATGGAGTCTTAAAGTTGATGGCCCTAAATCCAAAGCAGGAAGTGGAGCAGGGATTGAATTAACCAACCCGAAAGGGAAGACTTACTTTGCATCTTACAGGTTGTAGTTTGGCTGCACAAACAATGTGGCTAAATATGAAGCACTCACTCATGGACTTATGTTTTCCCATCAAAATAAGGTCACCGCTCTCATGGTAATGGGGGATTCTGAAGTAATTGTAAAGCAGGTTCACAACTAGTATACTTGTCATAACAAAAGATTGGCTGCATACATAAATAGAATTTGGAATATGATTGAAGACTTTGACACTTTTTGGATCACTCTGATTCCTAGAGAAACTAATCAAATTGCAAATGCCCTCGCCGCTACTACTAGCACCTTGGAGCCTATGCAAGACTCCAAGTTAAAAATATTTTTAGTTGAATTAGTCTTAGTCTCAGCTGTCCCAGATAATGTCTAAAATTTTCAGGTATTCGATGATGACCAACATATATTGGCCTTCTTGGCAAGTTTGGATGTCTTCGAAGGACAAATAATTGATGAATCTAAGAGAGATCAGGGAGATTGGGATCCTGAGAATGGTGACCTAGAAGGGATAGTGGAGTTGAAAATCAATAGTATTCCAAAGGGGATGGTAGCTTTAGAAAGGATATTTGACTCTGACCCACAGACTCGTCAAAGGGTGCCCACAAAAAGTGATGGAGGGAAGTATGAATCTATTAACCTGACTCACTTAGGTCCCGAAAGGAATTTTCTCATAGGAAAGACTTGTTCTGAAGAAATTAAGAAGAAGATAGTTAAAGTTTTGGAAGAGAACATTGCAACCATTGCTTGGGGATATGAAGACTTAAAGAACTTTGACACTTCGGTGATCACACATACCATACCTCTTAAGCCAGAAGCCAAGACCTTTTGTCAAAAGCAACGCTTGATCAATGATTTGATTGAGCCCCTAATTCAAAAGGAGGTGTAAAAGCTTCTATCTGCAAGAATAATCTTCCCAGTTAGACATTCTACTTGGGCTGCAAATTTAGTTCCTGTGCGCAAGAAAAGTGGTGAAATCAGGTTATGTGTTGATTTCAGGAACTTAAATAAGGCTTATGAGAAGGATAACTACCCACTACCTTCTCTTGATGAGGTATTACAAACAATCAATGGGTCCCAGATGATGTAATTTCTGGATGGATATTTTGGGTATAATCAAGTGCTTGCCAGTCATGAGGACATAATGAAAACTGCTTTCACCACCAAGTGGGGCAAATTTTCCTATCAGAGGATGCCTTTCGGCCTTATCAACACTAGAGAAACCTTTCAGTGTGCAATGGATGTAGCATTCAAGGATTTAATAGGTAAGTGTATCATTATTTATGTGGATGACTTAACTATTTTCTCTAAGAACCGGGAAGATCATGCTACAGATTTGGAAAAGGTTCTCAAAAGGTGTATAAGCTATGGTGTCTCCCTTAATCCAAAAAAGTGCATGTTTGGAGTATCTGAAGGGATATCCATAGACCCTGGTAGAGTAGAGGCCATCTTAAAGCTGACAAGGCCAGGAAGTAAGAAAGAAATGAGATCCTTCTTCAAAATGATATAAAATGAATTCTCCTTCAACATTTTCTCCTCAATAGTACATATGGTTCTCCACTCATTCTTTCTCTCAGCTATTGCTTCATTTGAATGAAAATTTATGATTACATCTTCTGTGTAGAGGAAATAGTGATGAAACCTAGACCTTCCTCTCACCTTCCTCTCCCTATCAATGACTTCCTCAGGGTTACAATTCCTCATTATGTCTTGTTTCATTATGTAATTATTGATTAGGGTACTGAATTTCTCAATACCCTCCTTTGAAGTGACCACAAAATATGAAAAATCACACCTAGGGGAAATGAGAGATGCCTTACTAGCACTTCTGAAATGTTCTTTATCCATGTCATCTAATTGCCACATTATTTCCATGAAAGCCAATCTATTAGATAAATACATTAGTAGGCGATGGGGTGGCACCAAAGCTCCATAAAATCTAATAGTAGTATAATTGGTAAGCAAATACCAGTCACCCCAATTATTCTTTTGTGTTATATTAGATGAACTAAAATTCTAGTGGCCTTAGAATCTCCTTCACACCCCTTGAAATTATATAAATTGGCTTCAAACCCAATAGTTTGAAAGCACCAAACTTGAATCTATTGCAAAAATTATCATAATTAGAATCAAGGCAATGTTGGTCCACATCTGCACAGATAGGTCATTATCTTGATTATCCTTCTCTCTCAATCTCATGAAATTCCTCCAAAATTTCCTACCTTTCCACAACAACATATGCATCAGAAGTGAATAATGTCTGAAACGCAAAGGGGGTCTTGCATCCCTCAAGCCTACCAAAACATTGTGAATTTCCTTTGCAAGGTAAGAAGCATAACCAAACCCTATATTCTAATATTTGTTTTGAATGTCGATGGCCATAACCATCAAAGGGACATTCATCTTTATGTCATATTTTCTGGCAAGAACTTGGCATAACCCATAATCAATATTCTTGAAGTAGTCTTCAAACTCATCATAGTTGAAAGTGTACGTGAATATGTGGAATAAACTAAAGAGTTAAACAAACACACCAATGCGACATTATATCAAAAAAATATAAGTTAAAGATATACAAACTCTAAGCACAACAGATTCTTCAAAGACGTCCCATTGTCCTCTATCTCCAAGGATTCGTTGTAAGTTGCTTGCTCTCAGATTGTGTAAGCAGTAGCTCAATAGAATGACAACCTAGAGAATGAGATTATATGCAATATGCATTTCTATGCTAAATGATATGAGATAATGAAACTAAGATATGAAACTAAAATGGATTATGCAATATTATTCTACCATGATTGTTTATGCTAAAATGATAAACTAAGATGCTATACTATGCTCAAGAAATATAGTAAATAAGATTGTTGAGTGCTCAATAATGCAACTATAATGCTCACTCTATATTCGATTGGATCTTTTTCAAAGCACAAAGAGGTTGTATTTATAAAATTTTGGAGGCAAAAGCCTAGTTGGCAAAGATCGACGGTTGAAATCAAGCCTGGTAAGATGAACAGTGGAAGATCGAGAAGTTAGAGAGAAAGATGGAAGCTAGAGAGAAAGAGGGAAAATGTTTCCTCCTACACAACCTCTTCCATTCAAAAATGAAGGAAAGTAGCCATTTGGCATTTTTAGTTATGAGGAGTTAGTTGGTAGTTGAAGATAAATCCATAATTAAATAATTAAGTTATTTAATTATATGTGACATGAATTTAGAAGCTTCCATAATTAAATATTTAAAATATTTAATTATGTGTGAAAAGTGAAAAAGATGTTTAATTAAATATTTTAAATATTTAATTATATGTGAAGTGAAGGATTAAAAATAATGAATTTAGAAGAATATTCTTATTTCAATTTATAAATTCAAACTTAAAGTAATATGATAATTAATTTAAATAAATTATAAAATTTATTTAATTAATTATAAAATTTATTTAATTAATTAAGAGGAAGATAGAAAATGGTAATAATTAAATAAACTTATTTATTTAATTAAAATAGAAGAATTAGAAAGTGAACGATATAAATAAATAATTAAATTTATTTATATGTAGATGACATTAGAAGATTAATTAAATAACTCGTATTTAATTAATTGCCAGACTTGATTTAATGTGACCATTTTTAGATGTATACAGAAAGGTTCAACATCCCTGGGCCAAAAGCCACACCCTTCTTATTTTGATTATTCTTTTTGTTCCTTGGTAGCACGTTCCTCCTGTAACCATATTTATTCTAATCATATTCTTTATATATAGATCACCAAAATTAATTGAAAGAGTTGCAGAAGGATTCAAGTTGAAAACTTCCACAATCTGACTTCTACTTATATCCAGCATAGGGGATCCATTTGTAGACCTCTTAATCACCCTATCTTTGGGGTCATAGCACCTAGCTAACTCTAGAATTAAATCAACCTCCACAAAGACATTTGGAACAATAAGTTTACCAAGGTCACACATCGACATATGACATGTTGGACGGCTAACAAATCTTATGTTAAAAGAATAGAGAAACAAATCCCATCCACTCTGAGGTAAAAAAATTTCATCGACCCTAGACGCCAAATCTTGGAAGTGGCTTGTGAGAACACCTTCATTAGTTGCTCTTTTCCTTACTGGTTTCACATCTGGAGATGAATATTTTTCCCCCTCCTCCATGTACCTAGTGAAATCCCTCTTCACCACCTTCTTCTTCTTAGATGTTTCTGATATCTTTGGTTTTGGTACATCATCCCTAGGCTTTACCTTTCTAGGTCTTTTTTGTTTGGGTTTCACTTCTAGCTTAGAGGATTCACTAGGTTGACTCATATTTGCAAGACTTAAGGGAACTAGGGTTTACAATTCAAATTAGAACTCTGGCTATGTCTTTAGAATCGTAGAATTCTTAACTCAAATTCTACAATTAACTAATTTACTCTCTGGACCCAATACAAAGCCTATGAAATTCTTCTCATAGAAAAGAGAACTCGACAAAAAGCAAGTAAACCCTCTACTGCAACCCCAATTTTCAAACCAGCCCTATTCTTTGAAAATTTGACATAAGAGTGTACAAAATTCACTTACTCAGAAAAACAAACGCTCCATTCTTCGAATCTTCTTCACCTAAAGCTCCTGTTTGCCCTTCTTCTTTTGAGTTCTTACAAAAATAATGAAAAAATGATCAATTCACCCCTTTAATAGCCTTAGAAACGAGTAGATTCCCCATTAATGGTGAAAGATGGCTCACACGAATGAACATGAAAGCTCTGACACTTAGTCATTTAAGTTTAAACTTCAGTCGTGATCTATTTGATTTAAAACTCGATCAATAGCTCATCACCTTCGCGTATTGTTTTTTTCTTTTTGGTACCTTGCCTTGAATCAGTGATGATGTTCTAAAAAGATTGCCATGTGGTTGCATTACATTCTCCGCCACTTCCTTCCACAAAGCCATCTCACATTGCGGAGGCACCTCCCGCTTGAAAAAGTGAAACAACAATGTGAAGAGTTCCTTCAATGGAGAGAATATTCGTAGGGATATCCTTCCATTGGCCATCGCTTCTCTCTGAAGTGTTCTATTTGTCGAACAACATTCTAGTGATGCATTGATACCACCATCGCTCATCGCATATCGCTGAAGTATTCTCGGAGTGAGATTGCTTCCAGCAATACGAGAGAGGGGAGTGATAGCATGAGATTTTAACAAGTGGCACAATCATGGTCCTTCATTTCTTATCGCCCATCACATATATTGTTGTAATGAATTGATTGGTATAAAGCAAAGCATGATGTATAGGTTCAGCACGATGCAAAAGGTATGCAAAAGGCCACCGAGTATCGCACAAAGATTTTAGTGGGCTTTGTTACTTCAACGATACAAAGAAAACCAACGATGTGAAGGGAAACACAAGGCATCACTTCATCGCGCAAATGGAATGAAAAGCAAAAGGCTTTTAGTGATACAAAGGCAGCGCAGGATGCAAGCGAAAAGAGTCCATCATGTATCACGGAAATGAAACCGACAGGACAGGCAAAGCACAATGAGCGATGGAGGCACTTAGATGATAACAATTTAGAACATGCCTAAAAGTTGTTTTAAAAGGGGGCCACCTAGGCACGATGAAGAATAAGGACTTAAAATAAACCCTTGAGGCATATATTCAACATAGGATAAGAGACAAATACTTGCATGACCCCAACTTATAAAATAACAACTCCACATACTAGAATGAAAGGAAATTCAAGTGATGAGACAAACGGTAATCCTAGACACAAGGGGTTGGTCATCACACAAACATAATAGTTCAAGATGTAACTTAGACAACTAGAAACTGAAGTCAGCAGATTAATAGAGAGTTAGACCAAAAGAACAAGGATTAAAGAAAAGGGTAAAAGTGTTTAATAAAACCAAATATTTCAGCACAAAACCCTAACCCCTTGGCAACACTACAAAACCCAGGACCACTTAGACCAAACCAAAAAAATTGTGTAGCGTTCCACCAAATGCATTATACATGTTTAGGTGTCTACACTTTTATTTACAACAAATCTTAGTTATAATGACATTTCGAAGAAGGGTAAAATATAAACATCTATAATATGTCATCACTCCTAATGAAACATTTTAACATAATTTTTAACATCTTATAAGCATCATCATGCTAATCAACTAATTTTAACAATATTACCATACAAACATAATGCTAATTTGACCAATTCCAAGTTAAACTAATAGATGAATTGCTTACTTAATTTACCACCTCCCTACACCACTAGTTAATTACATAATTTTATCAAATATAATTAATCGGTTTGATTTCCAACTTACATTTAAAATAAATAAATAAAATATAATTTCTATTTCATATTTAAAATACATAAAATACAATCTAATTTGCATCTCACCATTTTAATTAAATGAACAAATAAATTTATTTCCTTCCCTTTTATTCCATTACCCATAATTTCAAATCTCATCAATCTATTTAGAATCTTTTAATTTGAGCCCATCAAAATCACAATAAAATATTTAATTGTCATATCCATTTAAAATAAAGTACATCTTGACCATTCATCTAAAACAAACCAAATCTTAACAATTCATCATGCCTCCTATATTTTAGGAAGACCCTCTTAATTAATCTCAATTGTAAACTCATCAAGAAAATCCACGTTATTCATTTAATTCAAAAAAATATAAATAAATTTCAAACCCCATAAAAGATCATATGTGAAATTACATATACATGACGTCAAGATTTTGAAGCATCCTTTGAACAACTACATACTATTTCACAATACCAACAAAGAGTTTGCATCACTAAATACTTAACTCTACTTAAATGCTATGTTTCTCAACTCAAAATTTACACTTAAATTGAAATAACAAAATTTAACTTACATTTATTTGTTTCTTTCCATATAGTTCAAATGTTATATAATACAATTTTCTACTATAACTTGCTACTATAATATCTTGGAATATTTGAAGGTCTATTTAAACATGATTTTTGACTACTTAAATAGGTGCACATGGACTACAAATAATTATTAACTTTTTCTTTAGAATCTATCATAAAAAGATCACCATTGCTGCTTAAAAATATACGCCTCCTCGATTCATTTTGTTTATTTGAATAGTGATGACGTGGAAGTGGTGCTTCATCGTAAAATAGAAGATATATGCTATTTTTTAAATATGGGTCACTTGCTTGAAAACATTAATGACTGCTTTTATCTTTAGAAGCCAGATTTGAAAACCTAATGGGTCATGTGTGCGCCCAAGAATATACCTTAAAATCTTTTGAATTCTAAACTAAAATGTTTCTATACTAGCACACCTTTATTTCTACTACATGCAACTAAAAATTGCAATATCAAATTTACACTTTTAGACATGTTTTCTAACAGAAAAGCAATGTTTTTAAACATGTCTAAAGCAAGAATGGTTTGAAAAGTTTTTATATTTAAATATGTTTTTTAATGTTTGTAATGATAATTAAGATGTTGAATATTATTAAATTTAGAAAGTTGATAGATATTAGATAGAAAGTGATGAATATTAGATAGAATATAACGAGGTGGGGATGATGTCTTTTTATATATATTACATAAACATCAACATAAAACAATTAGTCAAGATTAAGTTGACTTTAACTCGTAGTTAAAATTGAATTATAAAAGTTTGGGGTGAAATGCATGAATTATAGAATTGACCAAGGAAAGGAAAGGAAAGGAAAGGTCTTTTTATAGTCCACAATACCAAACAATCTGTTTTTGGGTCTATAGATGGCTTACAGTATATGGGACTCCTCGTACTCCCAATATGAGGGAGGCACCTAACTCATGCTCCACAATACGAAGTGTACATACCTTACCCCCAATAAGATTTGAACTTGTGACCTCTATTTCAAGAGTACAAATTCTCCACCATTAGACACCTAATTTGAGAGTTGAAAAAAGACTCAACATATATTCAATTTAGATTACAATGATTATTTGAAAATTAAAAAGAAATAAAATAAGAACTCAATCTAAAGCATTCTCTAAATTAATTATTCAATACATCTACTCATTATAACATAAAACTAATAATAAAAAATACATATTATACATTTTTATCTTTTATATTATATAATTTCATTAACTAATACAAATATTTAAATACATCTAACATCAAAAATATAAAAAAATAATTTATAATACTTATATTAAACTTATCATCTAAATTAGATAAATATTTTAAATTTAATATCATTTAAAGAAACCAAGATCTATATAAATTGAATGTCTTATTCCAAAAAAATGATATTAATGTGATTTTAAGGTTAATAATTTTCTTCTTGCTATTCTTAAATTTAATTAAAAAAATTATGTTAAGACATTAGAAAACATCCACTCTACCATTAATTATTATTTAAATTAATGTTTGGGCTGTCCAAGAAAATGTGATTCACCACTAATGGTGGTAGGTATGTAATGTTGGTTGGAAGGTAGAAAAGCTATCTAAAATGTTATTGAATTTGACCGTTGAATTGTCTAAATTTCACTATTCTATTTTGGGTTGGTAGAATATGTTATTTTAATACTTCAACCAACCCCAACAAAAAAACGTTTGGTATATTTTGACTTAAAGACTTGCTTGTAGATTCGGAAATCCTTTGTTTATTCTATGGCTATAATTAGCATTCGTTACATTTGTAATGAAGACAAAAGCTTTCATAATTAAAAGGAAAATAAACATTCCCCTAAATTAATCTAACCTAGCTTAATAAGATGCATGTGCATAAGATAAATTAATTTGGATTAGTTAATGCTAATGGTAAGAGTGTGTAATTTAGATTTAAGTGTTAAGGTTGCGGAATTAATTGTGATAATATATATATTTAGTTTTAGATTTGATAAAAGGAGAATAAAATTGATATGATATTAGAATTTAATTATCTTGGGATTAAAAGTGGATCTTCTTTATGTGTTTTTATCTTACATTTTATGTAAGATTTTTATTTTTGTTTAGTGAATTATAAGAATTTTGTATGGTTTCATAGGTAGACATGTATGATCTTGTAGTTTATGTGTATATACTTTTTGGTTCTCTAAATTCACTAATGTTTGTTCTATTGAAAGTGTTGGTGGCATTTAAGAATACCTTCATAAGGTCATTGGATTGTTAGGGTGCACATTCTCCAAGTTAGTCCTAAGAAAAAGACCAACTTTACAATTGTACTAAGGATTGAAGACAATAAGCAACTGTGCACATGTCCTAGGATAATGATGCAAAATTTAGATTCTTTTCAGTTGCTCCAATCGAGGTGTTCATAACATGCTCCTTCCTTAAATGAAAATGATATTCAAATGATGCTTGTGAAAGATACATAAATGAGTTTAAAAACAATAATAATGCACCAATCCAAAGAACGCAAACATCAAAACCAAGTTATAAAAAAGGCTCCAAGCTATTGTCAAAGGCAAAAACCCACTGACTAAAAATAACATCCAACCATCCATACCTCGCAGGTATCAACAACATCAATAAATTCATGCCAACAATATAGCCAACCCATAAACCATAATCTCAAGCTCCTTATATAAAAATTGTCAATGAAGAACATACATATCCAAAAACTCCCACTACATGGGTAATGTTGAATATGAAAACAAATCATGGCATATCAAGGAAACCAATAAAAACTCAAACCAAGGTGTGGGAAATATTTAAACCATGTAGTACCAAGAATAATTACAATAATCCACACATGCAACACAAATAGTTGCATACTCTCTCACAATATGTCACCATAAATCTTGAATCATATGAACATGAACCTCAATGAAGTAGCCATAGTAAGGAGATAAAATTTATAAATCATATAATGTCCTTCTACCAACACCTCAAAGTGCTAAGTTGTGTCAAGTATGATCTCCTTCACAACCCCAAATGGAAGGCCTCAACAACACCCAACCAATCAATATAATAGATCAAATGAAACATATGCATCATGTAAAACCAACATGGATATAAGCCTCTCTAACCAAAGAAGATAAAACTCAAAATATCCATTTCCAAAAACATATGAAACCAACCTAGTAAACATCTCCTATGATCCTCATAAATGACATCATAAAATAACTCATATGCACAAGGATATAACCATTTCAAACATTCCTCAAATGAATTCTCCAAAAATAACTATCCATATCTCAAGTTCCATATCCATGAGAAGATGAATCATAAAACATAATACATCTAAAAACAAGAATGGTAAAATACCTTTCAAATGATAAATCATTAAATAAATGAAGAGTGGAGAATGAGAATGCTCCTTTAGGTAAACTAGTCATCATGAATGAGATAATATCCAATATAGGTCCATCATGAAATCACATCCATATCCAAGTGAAGGCTCCTCAGACTTCCTATTGAAACCTCCAACAAATAATTGTCTCAACAAATGTCTCTAAACACAAGATAACTCCAACCTCACTTAAGTTCTTTGTTAGAACACAATGATCTACTAAGACGGGGTGAATCGGTAGATATTAAAACTTTTAGACTTGAAAACCTATTTGCAGTTTCAACCTTTCAACCCAGATGTGCAGATTAAAATATAAACCAATATAACAATCACATGCATGTCAAACCACAACTCACAACACCAAATCCAGCCTCACAAGCAATGAATTTTAGTTGCAATTTTAAGAGCTACAACTCTAAAGAAGCTTTGACTCCTCGTTTAGAAGCTACAACTTCAAGGATGCTACTACACCCTATTTTAGGAGCTACAACTCCAAGGAGATTTAACTATCACCTAATATGAGCTACAACTCAATATAATGAGGCTACAACCTCTGAAGGATTACAAATTCAAGTATGCATAAGATTGGTTTTGCAAAATCTATGATGCATCATTACGTTTAGTACATTGTTGCACTTTCTGCAACTCACACTTTGTTGTTGAAGTTGCACACTCAGCAACACACCCCTATTCTGCACTCTCTTTTTTACATAGAACAATCATTGTTCTATCTTGCTACACTAAACCTCTTCACCATGAATGCAAACACCTAGAGGATATTTTTTATTACAATCTAGGACTTCTTATTATGTGCATTCTCTATCTGTCACACCTCTCTTGCTCTTTCTCCTGGAATACACACACTAATCTTATCTCCACACAAAGATACAACTCTGATTATCTTATCTTTTTTTTTTAACTTCACCGATTGGTAATCTCTTCCTCAAGATTCTCACCATCGTTCAGATCTTCTGAAAAACTTCTGCTAAGTTTTCCTTCTCTTCCAAACTTCACCAACAAGCTACCTATACTTTGAGCTACATGCCATCATCCAACTCATCATAAAGACATTTGATAAGGTTTATCAGATATTACCATGCCTTTGGATCAAGCCACACAACATTTAATTCCGATACAAAGAATTTTCCCTCATTCTCTCTATCAAACCCTAAGAATCAAATATGCATTCAATACATACTCATGTCCACTCAATAAGATTTGATCTTGATCGACATGACTCTTTGTGCCACCGTCTTGAAGATCAAATCTTCATTTACATTGGTCACTGGTGTAGTTAGGCCAATTAATTCCTTCCTTTATGTTGGTTTGCAGTTCAAACCCTCGCTCACACTGTCGTAGCCATTTTAGATCTCTACTTTTGAATTCTAGCCATTGATCTTCTTCTTTCATGCTTTGATCCTGCAATCCCCGTTCACTGTCATGTCTTTAAATCTTGACCGTCGAATAAGCGGTCATTCAAATCTTCATCATTGATCTATCATATCACTTTGTCAAAGAGACACATACTACAATCCCACCGATGTCCTTCTATCATCCATGTCACCGCCACCTAATTTGCAACAACGATGTGAATTATCATATTGAGCAATCGCTCTTCACCACCTATCAACCTTCATCATGATCCACCATCACCGTCTGATCAACATTGATTAATCTTCACCATTCCCCACTAACCCCGTGGGTATTACTCGAGCCCCACCAACTTTTCAACGGGGTTTGCATGCTAATGCCACCTGTCAACATGACATCACCTTCCACATCATGAAACCCCATCGTCATATTCCACTATCTGGTCCCACCAACTTCATCAACGGTCATCTTTCATCCATCGTGGATTAATCTCCACCGCTCCCCACTAACGCCGTGGGTCTTGAGCAAGCCCCACCAACTTCTCAATAGGGTTGGCGGGCACCGTTAGACTTTGTTGACCTCCACCCTTGATCAAGCAAAGAAAAATATTTCATTTGCAACTTAGGAAATATTATATCTGTTGAATATTTTTTAGGCCAATAAATGCAAGGTGAAGGGGTCAATCATACCCATGACTTCAAAGACATAAGTTGTAACTTATGTGACCTGCAACCACTGATACACAGTCAACAATAAAAAATAATTTATGTTCACAATGCCATGACTGTAAACCTATTAGGGTTTATCTGTAAACCCTAATATCACCCGAGAGCATAAATAATTCATTCTTGGGCATATTCATCAACTTTTGGACCTGCAAAGCACATCACTGGAATGCTCTCAAAAAACCCATATCGAATATGTAGCCTAATTTTCCATCAAATCCACTACTCTCACATTCATCATTTGTCATCATGCCAATAATCTCCTTTGCATGATTTTCTCTTTTGACATCAATGATAATTGTGTGCTAACAATCTCCCCCTTTGGCATTGATGGAAAAACTTTAAATGCTCATACAAGATATAACATTGAAGGTTTGTATCAACTTGATTATTCACACAGCAACATAATAAATCCCCCTGTGACATATATCTCTTCTCTTCTCGGCATGCTTCACATTTCTCCACATATAGATTTTCTCCCCCTTTGACATCAATGGCAAAGGGTACATTCCCCCTGAGAAAATGTTGAAATTTGACGTTTTATGCAACCATCAAGTCATTAGAAATTTGTAAAACAAGATTTTACCTGACTTGATCACATTATGCTTAACTAGGGTCAAATAAATGATCAATGAAGCTCCCCCTGGATATATTCCCTATCACTAATGTTTAGTGATATGACGTGAGAGAAACTACTCCCATCTTCTGCCTCAAGTATTCAAACTGCTTTGTAGGAAGAGGCTTTGTAAATATATCAGCCACGTGTTCCTTTGTTGGAACATACTCCATGATGACTTCCTTATCTACAACCTTCTCTCTGATGAAGTGATACTTGATTGATATATGTTTTTTTTTTAAGTGCATCATTGAATTCTTTGATATGTTAATGGCACTGGAATTATCACAAATAATAGAGATAGGATCATTGTATTCCACTTTTATGTCTTTTAACATTTGATTCATCCACAAGACCTGTGTACAACATGCAGTCATTGCAACATATTATGCTTCTACAATAGAAAGAGTGATAGACTTTTTTTTTTCTCATTCAAGAAACCAATTTGTTCCTCAAGAAGAATGCTCCACCATTAGTACTCTTCCTGTCATCTACAATTCTTGCCCAATCTACATCTGTATATGTTAATGAGAAATCCTTACACATGGGATACCACAACCCATAGTCAATGCTGCTTTTGATTTATATAATAATTATTTTCACTGCATTGACATGAGATTCCTTTGGGGCAACCTGGAACCTTGCTACCATACAAACTGCTTGCATTATATCTGGCCTAGATGAAGTTGAGTATAGAATACTTCCAATCATTGATCTATACAAAGTTTGATTTGCATCAAGTGACTCATCTTATTTTCTCAACTTGCAGCCAATAATCATGGGAGTATTGACCAGTCTACAATCCTCCATGCCAAAATTTTTAAGCATTTATTTTGCATACTTGGTTTAAGATATGAATATCCCTTTTTCTAACTATGCTATTTGTAAACCAAGGAAGAATTTGAGTTCTCCTAGCATGGACATTTCAAACTCATCTTGCATATTTGTAGAAAATATTCTTCAAATTACCTCACTGCTACTACCAAATATAATATCATCTACATATACTACAACAATGATCATATCTTTACCTTCATATTTGAGATACAAATTTCTATCAGCACAACCTTTCTTGAATCCTTGTTGTTGTAGATATTGATCTAGTCTTGAATACCATGCCCTTGGGGTTTTCTTTAGATCATAAAATTCTTTTCTCAATCTACAGATATAACCATCATCTTCTAATAGTTGATATCATGATAAACATGCTACAAGTCTTAATAACTAACCATCCAAGAACTCTAATCATCTATACTCCCATCTCAATGCAACATACTAATGCACAAATAACCACATACAAGGCCAACTAACAAATTCTACATCAACATTGAATCAATCTTATGAATATAGATAGTCCACATTCAAGTCATCCCACTACAACCAAATAAGTGCTTAGCCCACACAATTGCATAGCTCGTAGATCCCAAATTGTGAAACATGTAAACTCATCATCACATCAGTGACTTGTTGTAATGTTGAAAAATTGCACCCTATGGGAAATTTCACATTTACTCATTTGGCCTTGCATTTATTATATTTAATCTCATTTATGATAAGAACCTCATGGGTCAGAATTTCATGATTCCAACTCCACGAGGACCAACAACAAAGCGATAATAGTTTTCCACCTCATTTCCCAAAAAATGATTTGTTGGAAACTTGCATGGCATACAAACATTCATGCAACATGATAGCATCCACACGGTTTTCTGAGTTTAAAATACAAAATCTTGGAATCCTGACTCATGACATGTGTCCCTACAGTCAAAACTTCAAGTGTAACGGCTCCTCTTGCCTGTGCAACAACAAAACTCTCTCTTTATATTATTTTGGAGTTCCTTCTAATTCTAACACTTTAATATTTCAATATCATTCTATTATCGTTTTCTCATTATTGTGATATCACTTCTACAATGAAGCTATGCAAGACTAAGTTCCTTCTAATAGTCAAAGCTCTCTTGTAAGCATTCAACAATATATGTTTGTGTTCAAGAGGGGGCCGCAAACTATTGGTAACACTCTCTTATTTCTTATCTATTTGCAAATAGATTACTTTGCTCACTTTTCTATTTTTTGGTACGGGTTCTCCTCCTTGAGCAGGGATTTATTTTACCACTTCATATTTGTTCACTTTTTCCACTTTTTTTATCCATTTGGCTATTTGTGGAGGTGGGAACTGCAAAGTAGGGGTTTGATTGTGGCTAGCCCTGAAACAACCCCAATATTTTTCCTTGTTCGTCTTGTGTGTAGGTTATCAAGGTGAAGCTTGGAGGAAGGTTTCAAATGTGTGATCATTTGTAAGTTTACCCTTGGCTTTCCTTCATATTTTCTGACATTTCCTATCTTTTGTTTATCTATTTTTCTAGATAGACCTTAGGTCTGAGCTAGTTAGTGGGGTTAAAGTATTCCTACTTAAGGTTTTAGCTCTCTATCTACCTTGGATGCCATTTTGTCCCTCAGACTTCAATGCACCGTGTTGGCATCTTGATTACACGTTGTAGTCCTTTGGCTGAGAGTTATTCCTTATGTGGTGGAGATCTTAATACCATGCTCTCTCAGATTCTGAAGTAATATATTTTAATATTATCCTTAGTAAGACATCCTTTACAATTTATTCATTCAACTACATTAAATAAATCTTGAGGTAGTTTAGAGAAGTTCACTCCCTAAGATTCTCTTGAGAACGAAGAGAGTCATGAGTAGTGAATCCCTCTTCTCTATATTTTTGGTGAACCTGATGTGAAAGATGGATTTTTTTTTCAATGTTTAATGCTTATGATATTTTTTTCTCTAAGGAAGATCTTGATATGTTGGATGATGCTATAGATGATTTCTTAGAATCATCATCCTCTATTCATAGATCTCCCGAACAAACCTCTTCATCTCAAACATCTACTTCTTCTTCACGGATTGAGAAGTCAGTGAATGTTGTTGTAGTATTTGTGGCTTCCCTGAGGCCTAAGAGACTCGTTGTCTACTTGCATCCAACTAGCCCTTATCCTAATTAGATTCATTCTATCTATGGGGTCTCGTATTATAATGACTCGACAAATTTGTATACAAGGTTTGTAAGAGCTACAAACTCTAGTTCTTATAATGTCGTAGTGCACACAGACAACACTAGAAGGAATAAAAAAAAATGAATCAACAACCTTTTGTTCCTACACCTCAACCTACTCAAGTTCCTACTTATTTACCACCTTCTCAACCAAGTCTTCCTTTAACACCTAAACCAGCGACTAAAGCACCTGGAGATTATGATCTTGTCGAGCAACTTTGTGTTACCCCGACTAAGATCTCTCTTTGGGATTTGCTTCAGACTGCTCCAATTTACCAAGGCATGCTTACAAAATGCTTGAAAAAGATCCTTTTTCTTGCTTCTAGGCCAGAATATGTTAATGCATTGATCGATCATATTCATGCGGATTTGTCGAATATTACGTTCTATCCATAGGAACTCCCGCCCCTAGATGTGTAGAAGCAAGCAAACCCTCTAATGATCATAGTTAGCATTAACAACATTGTTATTATATGTACTCTCATTGAAACCAGTTCAACTCTTAATGTTTGTTGTATGAGCTTACTACCTAAGATTAATATTGATTCCTCTTCTTTAGCTACTTATTCTTTATAAATTTGTGGATTTGAAAATGCTAGTTGGCAAGCCCTAGGCATGATAATCTTGCCCTTGTAACTAGGACCCGTTACCTTACCCAAATTGGTGTATGTGATTCATGGCCCCTTACCTTACAACCTTCTTCTAGGAAGACCTTGGATTCATGCTATGGGAATTGCGACTTCTACTCTACATCTTTCTTTAAAGTTTGTAACTAATAATCAAATGGTTATGATTAAGGTTGACCCTGAAGCAATCCACCTTTGTGAGTTGGTGGCTACTGGTCAAGCCTCAGTTGCTTCCACTCTTAAGAATTATATTCCATCACTAACCTTTGATGTGTTGTCATGATCTTCGATTGTGCCATCCATAGAGATCATCCCTGAAGCAAGTGTCTTGAAAGAGGAACAACCTAGAAAGAAAAAGTCTTACGTCTTCCCCATCTACTTCTTCTTCTTAATCAAATGCATGCCTTGGTGATGATTGGAGATCCTTGGACTTCTCTGAATTCTTTATCAGAGAGTACAAAGTTAATCCCATCCACCTTAATCTTACACTAACTTAAAATACCTCAACTAAGAAATTTGATCAACCTCCCGCTAAGAAGGAAAGTTGTGATCCTATCTAGGAACCTAGCCATTCCCCTACCAAGGTGGGTAATCATACTTCTGCTAGGGAGGTTAATTTTTGTAATTTTGATGGGAAGGATGGTTCTGGTCTCATAAACGTATTTGATGTCCATTGGTGGAATAATTCTCTATACGTAGAACCACCCTCTTTCAAAGCTTTACAAACTTGCTATGGCCCTAGATAGAGGCTCATCTTTAAGTATGGTTACAGGTGTAAAGGTCTTGGGTGAATTAAATAATGAATTCATATTCCTATCCAACCTAAGCCTCATAAGTGTAATTTGGGTTCAAAATTCTCTATTGAATAATCTAGAAAAAAAACCATGGTGGAGTATTAACATGATTTCGATTGAACCTCTCAACCTAGTTCACCCTAAACTGATAGATGATAATATATAACTTGATGAAGTTCCTCTAGATTTCCTTTCCTCAGAAGAAGCACTAGAAGAATTTTTAGGTGCCTATTCCCACTTGCCTTCCTTTCACCATAAGTGATGATTCTCGTATCACTTGAATAGACAAGCATAATTTGGAGAATCTATTTTGAGTATGGGCAAGGAGGCCCCTCTATCTAATATTAATGATGGTGTCTTGATACCTCATCCTGAAGATCATAGTCTTCTCGTAAAAGGGGATATTGTTGAATTTTTCATGGATCCTAAGTCTTTTGAAAAGGTGATTAAGATCAGAAAATGTCTTTCTTCAAAAGAAGCTAAGGAGAACTCCAACCTTTTACATTCTCATCCTAATATCTTCGCTTGGTCATATGAGGACATGCCTGATATTGACGAGTCCATAGCGGTCCACAATATCATCCTATGTCTTGATGCCAAGCTTGTTAAGAAAAAAAATCTAAAAGATCAATCCCAAGGTGGCCTTGTTGGTTAAGACCAAGATAAAGAAGCTATTAAAAGTAGGCTTTATCTATCATATCAAAAATTCACCTTAGATCTTGAATATTGTTGTTGTTAGTAAACTTGATGGCTGTATTATTATTTGAATTTACTTTAATGATCTTAATAAGGCTTCTCTTAAAGATTTGTTTTTCCTAATATCAATATGATTGTAGACTCGAATATAGGCCATGCCTTGCTATCTTTCATGGATGGCTTCTCAGGCTATAACCAGATTCGTATTAACCTAGAAGATCAACATAAGACAACCTTCACTACCCCTTGGGGTATATTTTGTTATGTGGTCACGTCGTTTGGGTTAAATAATTTAGCCATGACTTAGCAACGAGAAATGACCTTAATCTTTCATGATTCCATTAACAAAATCCTAGAAGACTACATTGATCATATCTTGGTGAAGTCCATAACCTATCAAGATCACATGGGAAATCTTCGTCTCATATTTGAAAGGCTTTGAATCTATAAGATGAGGCTTAATCCCCTTAAGTGTGTCTTTGGTGTAGATGCAGGAAATCTTATAGGATTTATAGTTTCTCAACGTGGAATCAAATTTGATACAACTAAAATTGATGCTATTGTTAACATGCCTCCACCTAGAAACATTTTTGAATTACAAAGCTTACAAGGGAAAATTAAAGAAAATTGTAGATTCATATCTTAGTTGGTTGATCATACTCTTCCTTTCACTCATCTATTGAAAAAGGATGTTTGCTTTATATGGGATGATGAGTGCCAGAAATCTTTTAATTCAATTAAAACTTATCTAGCCAATCCTCCCATATTAATGCCATTTATGCAAGATAGACCCTTTTTACTCTACCTTGTTGTGTCACCGTATACTTTGGTAACCTTTCTTGCTCAATACAATGATGTTGGCAGAGAAAGAGCAGTCTATTACATTATTTCCATCCTTTTTTACTATGAAAATAATTATTCTGCCATTGAGAAACAATGCCTTGCTCTCGTCTTTGCGACACAAAAGCTAAGGCACTACCTTCTTCATGCTAAAATGCGTGTAATTATGAAGAGTGATCTCTTGAAGCATTTATTCACTATTGTTGATCTTGTTGGAAGGTTAGTTAAATGGGTAATGTTGCTTTTTAAGTTTGACATAAAGTTTATAACTCATAAATCAATAAAGGCTCAAGCAATTTCTGATCAATTGGCAGATGCTCCTTCACCCTGCTCCTTCCTTGGTGTGGACTTGTTTCCTGATGAAGATCTCTTCATGATTAGTCATGATCTTGTATGTGATATGTATTTTGATGGATCGAGATGTCAAACTAGCTCAGGGGTGGGTGTAGTTTTGATCTCACCCAAAGGAAGGCCAATCCATCTCTCCTTTCAATTAGAATTTCAATGTACTAATAACATTTTTGAATATGAAGCCCTTATTGTCAACTTGTGTGTCATGATCACATTAAACATAAAACATTCTCGCATGCACGATGACTATGAGCTTATTGTGAATCAAATCATGAGAACATATTAAGCTAAGAAAAGTAATTTTTCTCAGTATCAGGACTTGGCTTTGTCCTTACTTGATTGATTCTCCTCTTTCACAATAGACAATTTCCCTGGGAGAGAAAATTTACAAGAAAATGGCATGGAGAGTGTTGCCTCCTTGGTAACCCTCGACTAAGGACATGAAATAATACCACTTTGTGGTTCACATTCTTCACTCTTCCATTGTTTTCGATCAACCTGACTTTGATGCTCTTGTGTGCTCTCATGTAGACTCAAGATAATGGTACTTCAACATTTACAACTATTTGAAGGTTGTAAATTTTCCCAATGATGCAATGAAGAATGATCACACTTGAATATGAAAGCTTTCAGTCTGCTATGTTGTTTTATCAGATGTTCTTTATTGAAATTCATAAAATGGTTTACTTCTTTGATGTCTCACTAAAGCGGAAATACTCCTCACCCTTAAGGAAGCCCATTTGAGTTTTGGGGGTGGAAATTTTGGTGGTAAATCCCTATTGTGAAAATTGATCCACACGGGATACTTTTGGTAGACAATGGAAAAATATTCCTTTGTTTTTTGTTAAGAAGTATTTGCAATGTCAACAACATAGTCATCTTATTCACGCTCCTTCTCAAGAGCTACAAAATCAAACCTCAACTTGGCCATTCAAAAAATGGAGGTTGGATATTATTGGAAATATATCACCTCCTTCCTCTGAAGGACATGTCTTTATCATTACCGCTACCGATTACTTCATGAAGTTGGTTGAAGTTATCCCACTCCAATCCTTTAACATTGAAGCTATTTGTAGTTTTCTTCTAAACAATATCATTTCTTGCTTCAGGTTTCCTTCTACCTTTGTTTCTTATAATGGTACGCCATTCAAGAATAAGGAAGTGAAGCAATTCCTAAAGAAATTACATATTCAACATAGATTTTCTACAACACATTATCCTTAGTCTAATGGCAAGGCAAAAGCATCTAATAAAACTCTAGAGCTCATTATTCAAAAAATGGTAAATAAACATGGTAAGGATTGGCATATTCAATTAACGTGTGCTTTATGGGCCTATCACACAAGTATTCATATGACAATGGGAACAATTCCTTACAACCTCACATACGATGTTGAAGCTATCATCATGCATTTAGAGTTGGAGATTCCATCTTTGTGGGTTTCCCTTAAAGGGTTAATTGATGATGAAACTTATTGATCCAATCATTTGCATTATATTGAGTTGATAAGTGTCAATTTTAGGCCCTCGATCACCTTAAATCTTATCAACAATAACTATCTAGGTAGTATGATCAAGGTTTTCTTCCTAGAACTTTCAAGGTAGGTGACCTAGTTCTTTATGAGAATTAGAGAAATGTAAATGTGTCACCTGATCAAAGGGGAAAATTTAGTCCTAAATGGTTTGACCCTTACATTGTCATCTCCATGTATGGTTTTGGTGCCTATGGATTGTCATCTATAGATGGGATGCCTCTAAAAGAACCTATTAATGAAATTCACCTTTGTCGATACTATGCATAGTGTCTATGTGTCATGGGTGTAACGCTCATCCTTCAGGATTGTAGTGTATCGTATATTGGAATTCCTTCATCAACACATTGTAAAAAAAAAATTGTGTTATGATACAACCATGTGTGTGAGAGAGACATGAATATATGTGTTCTACTATGATATGTATCCATGCATTACATTAAATCTTTTAGTTTGGTAATTAGATCATAATTATATTTAATTAATGTGCATCCATGTGTTTTTATTAAATCATGACATCTAATTTAAGCATATATTCATAAGTATAACATCCATCACATAATCATACATGAAAGTAAAGAAGCAAACACATGAAACAAGAAATGTCATAATATCGGAACCAATATCTCATGTATATATATATCAAATATCATGTACATGTATCATGCCACTATCATCAATAAATAAGTGGTGGTTGTATATGTATTAATGTCTATACATCAAAATGGTCTACAAACATCGATACAAAAATGATATACAAAATCGAGTCTCTAGACCTTGGGTGCATGGCTCCTAGAGCCCTCTAGACTTAGTGGTGGTTGTCGCTGAGGATAAATGGTGGAGACAAAGCGGGACCTATGCAATCGTGAGCCAAATACTGCCACACATAGTCCTTTGATCTCTACCTATACATAGGCTATCTAGAGCTCGACTCGCCTAACTGCGTCTTGCATATGTTGATCCCCTACCGACCTCACAAATTTTTCTTACCTTATGAGGTCATCGAGCAAGTTCTATAGAGAATCATGTGCCTGCTCAACACTCTTGACTCTTGTCCTAATCGTATCTCGCTTGGAAGGGTAGTCCACAACTTTTCTGACACCTGGTCTCTTTGTCCTCTAGTGTTCATGGCATTAGCATTCCTCTGAGTGATCTCTTCCTGTCCCTCCTCATACATCATCCTCAAGACCATGACTGGCTCAAAAAGATGAGAATCCCACCTCATTGAAGCTAGTCAATATGCATCTAGGGCAGACCGGTGGATAGGCACGATCGAGGCCATCTCTGATATGCACTATGTTATAAACACAATTCATCCCTATGTTTCCATTGCATCCACACAGAGAATAAGACACATCAGTACCACATAATGTATATACATAAAATCAAAATAAAGCCATGTACATGAGATGGAAATTGAAAGTGCAGGAATGAAGTAACATAAGAAAATGTTGTACCTGGGTCCCTGACCTTCCATTGTGGGTCAAGGGGAGTTGGGACACTAGGTCTGGCACATCCTGCATTAGAAAATGTTGTTGGCACTAGAAGGGTTTCCACCAAGTTGATAGATGTAGTCGGTACTGTCATCGAGACTAGGACAATAGCCAGAGGAGAGGACATCCACCATCACCGCATTGACCTCGCCTACATTGTGCTGGCCTCCTCACCCTGTTGCTCTTGTTTCCTTGGGGGCATCCTCTATGAAAACTGGTGTAGGACAATGTAGCAACCACTAGGTCCAAAATCCATGCACCATGCCTACATCATTGATAGGGTGTGCCTCTGGTTAGTCCTAGTCATCAACATCATCTTTTGAGGGGACAATTTCCATGATGGTCAAATTTTGGTGGTCTCTTGGCCATGTGGAAATCCTCACAAACCATGTGTATGAAGGGACAGTGGGCTGGATGGTCTGGATGATCTCGTACTACCGCATAACCCTCCACCAGTAAGAGGGCATGATAATATACTTTGTACGACTGAGCAAAAATGATCATGCTATAGGTTCCTTGAGTACTTGTGATCATCAACCCATTTGAACAACCTGTAGGGTTGCTAGAAAATCTGGTCGATCCTCAAGGTGTTGAACTGCAATCATAAAAAATGCAAGTCTCCATGTCGCCACTACCTCACCAGCTCGTACCAATGGGCCATAGGTACTAAGTAATCCCACATCAAGGGATACCCTATTGGTTGTGTGCATGTGGTGTGAGTGAATTCATGCACTTGTAGTAGTTTGCATGTCGTGAGGCTAGCATACTCATAGTGCACGTACCTTCCCAACTCTTGGTATAGGTGTGATAGCATACTCCGACCCTATACAAAAATTGTCGGGTGTTGCTCCATCACTTTGATAGTATTCACAAGGCCCCCATGAAGGTGAGAGCCATGCACTGCCCTACTCAAACCAATGAATATAAATTTAGTTAGCATCATCATCACCCTAGTCTTGACCCAAGCAATATCTAACCCCCTCTATGTGATCGCACTGAGAGCACACATCATCTATCATCACTCGTCAACCATGGATGGGGAGATCAAGGATGTGGTACACATCATCTAAGGTGACAACCATCTCACCTATCGATAGGCAAAATGTCAATGTGGTGGAATCCCACTACTCCATCAATGTCGTGAGCATGTGATCATGATATAAAATCTTGGGCATGGTGTACGCATGCCACAAACTGACTCGATGTAGAAGATTTTTCTCATCATTTGACAAGCACTAGACCTAGTCCTAGACAAGCTGTACCACCCACCCATTGGGATGCTCTCTAATCTTTGGGTAATCTTGCAAGAAGTGAAAAAAGACTTGAATCAGCACATGGGGCACGAAAATTATATCTGAAGTATCAAAAAACTCTAAGTTCCACCTCTAGGATGTGGACACACCACGCAGACATTTGTGTGTCATGAACCCATCCCAAGTCCACCATTAGTGGCTGACTAGCCACCAACGTGCATGGAAAATGACAACATAGAAGAGGTATCGCAGTGCATAGGCAGGATGCCAACGCACATGCGGGATGACTTCGTGCCACTCAAATGCATGCATTGCATTTTTGTCCCCTAGATAGCTAAAAATCTAAAAAACAAGCTAAAATCAAGGTTTTTGGACTCACCTAATCCACCTCGCAACCCTCTACAATTTTGAGTCATAGCTGGTCCAGCCTAGGCTCCTCATAATCTCATTTTCGTGACATTTTTCTGACTTTTCTCTCACAAAATTCAACAAAAATACCATGATAAATAGTGCAAATGACCCTTCTAGGGGCCCACTTGGGTATATATAGGGCCCCCAAGGAACATTTTTCCCAACGATTGTGGTCCCCCCGTTTTTCCTGATTTACCCCACCTGGCTGGGGAAAAATTCAAGAGGGGGCATATAGTCACCTCTTTATTGTATTTTTCCTCTCAACCACCAATTTTTTTCTTGATCATTCTTCTCACCTTGGTAGATTCTTCCAATTTTCGAGCTCACTTAAAATTTGAGTTTTGCATAATCAATTTTTTTGCAATCTTTCATGACGAATGTTGTATTTTTCACTGACTTTGATTGTTGGGGGCATCTTTAGTGCCTCCCTGCTTGACCTCTACGTCCTTTTTGACACATAAATCTGTAAAATGTTCAATTTTTGTGTTGATTTTCTTTTCTACTTTAGTGTGGTTGATTTTTTCCAAAACCTAGCTCACTAAAGTGGGGGAAATGTAATGCCGCAAAATTGAACCCTAGGGGAAATTTCACATTTATGCATTTGCCCTTGCATTTATTATGCTTAATTACATTTATGATAAGAACTTCATGGGTAGGAATTTTAGGATTCCAACTCCACGAGGACCAATGACGAAGCAACAACAATCTACCACCTCATTTCTCAAAAACAGGTATGTTTGACGCTTATGCAATGCATAGACGTCTACATGGAACGTTAGTGTCCACGTGGTTTTCTAATTTTGAAATGCAAAATATTGAAATCCTATCTCATGACACATGTCTCTGTAGTCAAAACTCTGAGTGTAATGGATCCTCCTACCCATGCAACAACAAAACTCTCTCTCTTTCTTTGATTCAAGGATTCCTTTTGATTCTAACACTTCAATTTTTCAATCTCATTCTATTCTCAATTTCTCCTTCTTATAATATCACTTATGTTGTGAAGCTCTACAAGACTAAAGTATTTCCAATAGTTGAAGCTCTCTTGTAAGCATTCAATGGTGCATCCATGCGTTCAAGAGGGGGATGCGGACTGTTGGTAACACTCTATTATTTTTTATCTATTTGTGAATAGATTACTTTGCTCACTTTGATATTTTGTCGTACGAGTTATCCTCCTTGAGTGGGGATTGCTTTTACCACTTCGTATTTGTTCACTTTATCCACTTTTTCTATCCATCTAGCTATTTGTGGAGGTGAAAACACCAAAGCGGGGGTTTGACTGCGAAAAGCCCCAAAATAGCCCCAACATTTTTTCTTGTTCGTCTTGTGTGTAGTTTGTTAAGGTGAAGCTTGGAGGAAGGTTTCAAATGCCTGATCATTTGTAAGTTTACCCTTGGCTTTCCTTCATATTTTCTAAAATTTCCTATCTTTTGTTTATCTATTTTTCCAAACATACCTCAAGTTTGAGCACATTAGTGGGGTTAAAGTATTCTTTCTTAAGGTTTTAGCTCTTTGTTTGCTTTGAGCACCAGTGCGTCCCTCGGACTATAGCACACTGCATTGGCATCATGATCACGCATTGTTGTACTTTGGACAAGATATATTCCTTTCATGGTGGAGATCGCAATACCCTTCCCTCTTAGATTCTAAAGTAGTCTATTTGAGTATTGTCCTTAGTAAGATGTCCTTTGTAATTTCTTCATTCAACTATATTAAGTAAAGCTTCAGGTAGTTCAATCACTGTGATTCTCTTGAGAACAAAGAGACTCATGAGCACAGAATCCTCCTTCTCTACACTTGTAAACTAAGATCAAAGAAGATAATTTTATAGACCTCAAGACTCAAACACCAAATTAATCATATATCTAATTTCCCAAATAAACCCAAAAAATATGTGAACTCCAAAACCCTACTTCTATAAAAAAACCTAAATAATTCTCATACATTGAAATTCCTTAAATCTTTCTTGAATTTCCATGGATTGAACTTTTCACTAGATCTACTTAAACAAGGGTTATACCAAACTTGGGATCTCACACCTACCATGACCATGAATAAAGCTTTGATACCACTTAGGAAATAATGAATAATACCCAAAATATTTAATTTATTTCCTACATAGCCTCATATGAGAAAAGCATACATGAAAGTTTAGAAAATCTTATAATGCAAAGATCAAATAGACAAGGCATAATATATACCCTTGGAAAACCTTCAAGAGGGAAAAATCTAACCTCCAAAAGCATCCACACTCTATGTATTATTCAAAAATAAAAAACACAATGCACTTATAGAGTTCCTATGAACACTTTTGAATGATAAAGATCTTATAATACAGTCTCCATGTGTCCAAACATATAACCAAACATCATATGCCACATGCTTCACATACGCATTCATAGGAGAAACTCAATACTATGATAGCACAATCACCTAACCAGCCTTTACCACTAAACATATTTTTCTTTTATAGACTCAAGATCACACAAATACAACCAATTGGTGAGATAAAAACATGTGCCTCAAAACCATGAGTACACAAAATAATTGACCCCTCATTTACTTTTTCATACACATTATATAATATTTTTCCATTTAATTATTCTATCTCACATAAAATAACTAACCCAATGCTACATACAAATTTAAATGTGGCCCCAAATAAAAATTTGATGTGATTAAACACATCTCTTAGGTACACCACAACTAAATATTTATTTATTTTACATAATAAAATACTTCATGTTATGCAAGGTGTACAACATCTATTCCTAACAATTCTTATAGATGATATTGAGTAAGGAGACATCTAGGGCCCATGGATCTATATTTTATGATTCCTTCTTAAATAAATAAAAATGCATCTTTTATTTCATGAGATATGTCAAGAAAGAACAAGTTTCCTAAAAGAGGTGAAGGGAGGTCATAAAACACATAAACATAATATTGTACTTTGACAATGTTTGCAATACATCAAATGAAGCTACAACATTAACACTTGTACCATGTATTAATTAACAAGACAATACCTTAGAAGAATATTTGAATGAGTTAATAGACTCATATGACAATGTCATAGATAATATTCTAAGGAATACCCAAGGTTGCCAAAATGATAATATGACTAAATCAACCTCAACAAGTGAGAACCTAAAGATGTAGATCTTGCACTAAAGGGAAAAAGTAAAGCCAATTAAAAAATCGGGCATGAGCGGGATATGACAAGGATTTTTTAGATTGATTGGGTATCGAAGTACCCATTCATTAAATTATAGGAGAATACAAACAAAGATGAACCTCCAATAGAATTCAAGTTTAATATTTGTAGTTGGAAATATCGTAGGGACAAGAAGTTGTAGCTAAAAGTTGACATTATAGAGAAAATATTGGTATAGTTTATGAAAAAAAATAGATGAAAATAAAGGAAGAATGTTTTCATGTTAAGCATGTCCTCGAATATGATGTGCATATGCAAAGAAAGACAAATCTTGATATATGTGGGGCGTCAATTGAAGCTCAATTTGGAAAGATTATGGAAGAAGTTTAAATGAAAAAATTGTTTAGTTGAGTGTTATTTTTAATATTTTGATAGAGGCCATCTTATGGTATACTACCAAAAGTGTTGGTGTAGTTAAAAGTGTTGTACCTTGTCCTAGGTCATGATTACACCTTAGTTAAGTTTACTTAAGGACCACATAGGAGGTAGTTAGATATTTTCCACTTTTGGTGCACTTATCATGTTATTACTTTATCACATCCACCTTTCATGGATATATCATGTGATTACCTCTCCACCTTTTGTGGGTGATCCACCATTTGTGGTGATTATCACATTATCACTTTTCCACTTTAGGTGGAGCGATAGCTTTTCACAGTTGTCTCATGTCATAAGATTATGACATTTTTCATAATTGTATGCCCTTCTATGTTGTCACCTTGGCTATATAACCAAGGGGTCTCCTATGTAATTTTTTCTCATTCTATTTGTATCATTGGAAGAATACAACTTATTCTTGTCATATTGTTTCTATCTCTCTTATGCTTGTGCTTTCCATTAGGCCTCTTGATCTTGGGTGGCTACCTTCATATCCAATTCTTACATGGTATTAGAGCTATTGGAGTGCCTTTGGATTGTCATTTTGGGGAGATCTTGAGTGCAATCTTGTATTTTCTTGATAGAAATACCAGATTCTAGGGGGGTTCCATTTTTGGCCGTGTATTGTAGGTGCATTTTGGGAGCTTGTTGCATCAGATCTGAGCTCACCATTACATCTGAAGTGTCTGAGATAGTCAAATTTTCCTTTTGTTTCGTCCCAATTGGACATTGGAGGCAAAATCTACAAGGGTTTGAAGATTGGAGGTGGTTGCCAGATCCAAGAGCTAGCTAGCACATCAGAGCATTTTCAAGCCAAAAAGGACATCGCCATCGCGTTCAGAAGGGCCAAAAAACCCTAAATCGACTGCCAAATCATCAAATTTGGACAAAGTTGTCCATCGAGGCAAAAAAAAAAATTGTTGGCTTAGCCATATGACCCAACCTTCATTGCAGTCGGTACAATTTTTTATTTTTTTAAAAAAAATTATTTTGTTTTCTGCACAATTCTTTTTCAAAAAATAAAAATTAAAAAAAAATAATAAATATTATTTCGCAGTTTTTTATATATTGTAAAGTTTTTTTAAAATAAAATTAAAAAAAAAACACACAGTACTTTGTGGACTGCGTAGCAGTACTTGCAGAGTACCGCCAGGTATGGGGTGCCTACAGCACCGCCATGTGGCATCACACCACAAGACACGGCCCCACCACCGCCACCAGCGGTCTTCCACCACCGATAGAGGCCGGTAAAATAAACCGGCACTAGAGTTCTCAAAACCGGCGATCTTCCAAAAAAACCCGACAAAGAATATTCCAAGCGGCAACGGAATATTCTGGTAGATAGAATATTTTGACAAAATATTTTGGCAAAGGCAAACGCCGTTGGTGATGGGCATCTGGCCATCAATTTTTTTCAAATTTAAGGTCGTGCTTTGTTGACAACAGCACTACGTCAACAACTTTTTGAAAATTGGCAAACCCCTCTTCATTGAGCTTTTTAGTTTTGCAATCCAACTTTGAAGGCTCATATCTTTGCCATTTTGAGGCCTTTTTTGGTGCAATTTTCTTTTATTTGGGCTAATTTTTCGTGCTCTACGTGTTGGTGTGATCGGTTTCTGGTTTTGATTCTTGAATTTTTCAGAAAAAAAAAAACAATTTTCCATAGGTTTTGTTGAGTTGTCACCATTTTTGCAACTTTCGGGGCTCCGTTCAAGCTCATACAAACTCCTTTTCAGGTGTCATTTTCTTTGAAAGTGCATGATTTTTTTCTAAACTTCATAGTGTTGCTATCAGTTTGTAGTAATTGTGATAAAAAATTGTACCTTCAATATATGGTCTTTTTTGGCCTATTTTGGCATTTGTACAGATAAAATCTCAATTTGGTCTTTTGTATCAGTCATTTGATTCTTTTGTAGCCTACTTAAAGTTGTTGTAAAACATTGAAAATAAGAAGCCCACTTTGCTTGGCTTGCAAGTGGCCATTGTACATGCACTAAGTATAAAGTGCCAAATCATCTTTTTTTGGAGGGGGTTCTTTGATTGAGTGAATTTGGGGGGTGTCTTGTGTGATTGTGCCTCTTTCATTTTTCTCTATGGGTTCTCCTAAGTTTCCTTTGTTAACTCTGCATAACTATGCTTCTTGGAAAATTGATGCTTGGAGTAAGTTAATGGAAAAAGGATTAACTCAGTATATTGATGGAACTGTTGTTGCACCATCTGATCCTAAAACTGGTCCTAATGCTCATATGAATTGGCTCACTAAAAATACTATGGCTCTTGGAACTTTAAGGAAATATGTATCAAAAGATCTAATCTTTCAAATTGAAAAGTGTAAAACAATCAAAGAGGCTTGGGAAAATTTTGGTCAATTTTATGGCCAAGTTGATGAGATTACAGGTTATTAGCTTGAAAATGATCTCACAATGTTAGATCCCGAGATTTTTGATACAATTCAAGACTATGTCACTAAGTAAAATGAGCTAAGAGCATAGCTTAAGGATTGTGGCATTGACAAAAAGGATGCACAATTGGTCTATAATTTGTTGGGAAAGCTTCCATCAAAATATGGAGCATTTTTTTGTAGCTTCCAAACCCATCGCTTAACAGTGGGTAGTTCATTCACTATGCCATATTTTGATACATTTATAGAAATTTTGATGCTAGAGCAGGCAAAGTTGATAAGCATGGGGGTTCTCAAGTCTTCAAAGTCCAAATCTTTGGTGGCTAATCAAGGGAATCAAGGGACTCAAGAGAAGGGTTCTAACAAGAAGCAACAGCAGTTTAAGGAAAAGACACAACAAGATAAAGCATAATCATCCTCTCCACAACAAGGGATTCCTTCATCTTCTCCCAAGAAGGGAAGTTCAAGAAAGTAGGAGAGACCAACTTGTTCATATTGCAAGAGATTTGGTCATGATGAGCATCATTTCCACACTAATAAAATTGATGAGTTGACAAACATCATCAAGAAGAAAAACATCAATTTACCATCCACCTACAAGAAGAAGGATTCATCTCCTTCCACTTCCTCACAATCAAAAGGAAAAGGGAAATAATTTGTGGCTACTACAGGTTCTTCACAGCAATGGATACTTGACTCTAGTGCTACTCATCACACAGGTTTTACAAGGGAGTAGCTTTCTTCTTTGGAGCGATCTAAGGTACCTCACATCTTCATAGGTGATGATACTCAAGTGGAAGTTGAAGGAAAAGGTTTGGTTGTCATGGATGATGGAAAATTTAAGAGTGTTCTCTATGTTCCTAACTTGAGCACCAATCTTCTTTCAATCTACCAAATCACTCACTTTGGAGATGGCAAGAAATTTGAGTTTCTACCATATTCAGTTGTGGTCAAAGAACTTCAGGATGATGCCTTGGTTGCAGTGGGACAAACTAATCACAACACACAACTTTACTCATTATCCCATTTTGTGCCTAAGTTTCCTACAACCTTGCTCACTCATTCAAATTCAAAAAGTAAGCTATGGCATGAGTGGTTTGGACATCTCAATTACCACTCTCTTTAGCATCTTAGCTCCAAGGATATGGTAACATGACTCCCTCAAATCAGCTTTTCTGAAGGTGTATGTTCAAGTTGCTCCTTGGGTAAGCATCCAAAAGAGAATTTTGACAAAGGGAATTTTTGGATAGCTTTGGAAGTTCTTCACTTGGTTCACAGTGATTTAGTAGGTCCATTTCCAGTGTCATCATAATTTAGCAAGGCTCGCTATGTCCTCACCTTCATTGATGACTACTCCAGCTTCACATGGGTCTATTTTCTTGTTCACAAGAGTGAAGTGTTTGACAGATTTCTAGCTTTCAAGGCTCATGTTGAGAAGCAATCAGGGAAGCAAGTCAATATTCTCCGCACAGACAATGGAAGGGAATATGTGAACAATAGACTTGAGGAATTTTGTACTCTTGAGGGGATTGATCTTCAAAATTCAGTTGCATACACTCCACAACAGAATGGTGTTGCTGAAAGGAAGAATAGAACACTTAAGGAGATGGCTAGCTACATGATTCATGCACATTCTCTTGGTCCTCAATTTTGGGAAAAAGCTATCAATTGTGCCACGCACATCCAAAATCAGGTTCCCCATAAGGCTTTGAAGGGTATGACTCCTTTTGAGGCTTGGTGTGGTAGAAAGCCGATTGTGAGACACTTCAGATTTTTTGTTTGTCCATCTTGGGCACGCATACCTCCTGAGAAGCACAAGGCATTGGAACCTCAGAGTAGGCCTTACATCTTTGTTGGATATCCTAAAGGTGTTAAGGCATATATACTTTTGGATCCAGAGACACATGAGCTATTCATTGAGAGGAGTGTTCACTTTGAGGAAAGCTCTCCTAGCTTGGCCTCTAATCCTCCTCTTCCTTCCTCCATAGTGGAAAGTGATGATAGTGACTCAGATGATGATTCTCCCTCAACTCCAACTCACAGGGTCCACTTACAATTGAGGAGCCTCATCCTTCATCTCCTACTAGACCTCGTTGGGCTTGACAGACTCTTGAGTCGGTAGGTTCTCTTGTTAGGGATCCTTCAAATACTCAAAGGACTCGGTCACAAAATTGAGATTTTCCACATGCTTTTATTGCTAGTGCTTCTGATCCATAGTCTTTTAAGGAAGCATCAGGAGTTCTAGAGTGGGATTCAATAATGGAGGAAGAGTATAGTTCCTTGATGAGGAACCACACATGGGATTTAGTTCCTCTCCCTAAGGGGAGAAAGATGGTTTGATGTAAGTGGATCTATCGGACCAAGTATGCAATGGATGGAAGTGTGGATAAATACAAGGCTCAGCTTGTGGAAAAAGGTTTCTCGTAGGTTCCAGGTGTTGGTTATACAGAGACTTTGCATGTGTTGCTAAGATGAACTCCATTCGCTTGACACTTGCTATCGTTGCAGCTCATGGTTGGGCTATACATCAGATGGATGTGAAGAGTAAATTTCTTCACAGGGATCTTCATGAGGAGATTTACATGGAGCAGTCATAGGGATTCATGCAAGATTCTTCTTTGGTTTGAAAATTGAGGAAGTCTATCTATGGCCTCAAATAGGCCCCTAGGGATTGGTATGCCAAGATGGATTCCTTTCTTCTCTCAGCAGAATTCACCAAGTGTCATTCAGATCTGAATGTCTACATTTTGTGATAGGATGACTCTCATTTTCTATTTGTTCTCTATGTTGATGACTTGATCATTGCAAGGAGTACCTCATCCATCATTGGCAGTGTCAAATCTGCTTTGCAGGATAGATTTTCTATGACTGACTTGGGCCTTTTGCACTATTTTCTTGGGTTTGAGATCACATAGTCATCTTTTGGGATCTCTCTTTCTCAGCCCAAGTATGCTCTTGATCTTCTAGCTCGGTTTCACATGGTTGATTGTAAGCCTACTCTGACTCCCTTTCTTTCAGGTGTCAAGCTTGAGGCTAAGTTTTCTACTCCACTTGTTGATGCCACTTTGTATCATCAGCTTGTTGGGAGTCTCATCTACTTGACTCATACATGCCCTGATATCTCCTTTAAAGTTGGCATGGTTTCACACTTTATGTAGGAGCCACATGAGCTTCATTGGAAAGTAGCCAAACACATCTTGCATTACATACATGGTACACATCATCATGGGATTCAATATGCAGTAGGTATAGGACTTACCTTGGTGGGATATACAGATTCTGATTGGGCTAGTGATATTGATGATTGTAAGTCCACTTCTGGCTAAAACTTTCATCTTGGTTCTAGCCCCAGTTTTTGGCAGAGTAAGAAGCAACATGCTATTTCTCTTTCTTTGGCTGAGGTTGAGTATCAAGGGGTTGTTCATGCCACTACTAAGGCTATTTGGCTTCAGAATATTCTCACTCAGTTTGGCTTCACTATTCCATGTCCTACAATCATTCATTGTGACGATTAGAGTGCCATCCAGATCTCAAAGAATCCAGTTCACTATTAGAGGACTAAACACATCAAGATTCATATGCACTACATCGGGGAGCATATACAAGAGTAGGTCATTGATTTGTAGTATTCATCCTACAACATAGCAAGTTACAAATATCTTCACCAAACCCTTCACTGAGAGTACATATCATCATTTTCAGTCTCCCTTGGGGGTGTGGGATGTTTCATCTGAGGAGGTCTCTTGACTTCTTCATTCTCTCTTATGGGGGGACTTTTTCCTCTTCTAGGGGTTTCGTCCTTCTCATTCATATGAGATCTTTTTCTCTTGTTTTTCATCTCTCTTTTGGGGGGGAGGTTTTTCCCATGTGGTTTTCTCCTTTTCTCCACTTTATGAGAGATTGCATTGCATTTGTACATGGGTACCTAACATAGCCTAGTTGTCAAGACCCATCTTGCATTGTTTTCTTTTGTGTACATTCTCCCTAAGTTGCACTTAATGGGGGGTGTTGGTGTAGTTAAAAGTGTTGTACCTTATCCTAGGTCATGATTACACCTTATTTAAGTTTACTTAGGGACCAAATAGGAGGTAGTTGGAGATTTTCCACCTTTTTTGGAATTATCATGTTATTACTTTATCACATCCACCTTTCCTATACATATCATGTGATTACCTCTCCACCTTTTGTGGGCGATCCACCATTTGTGGTGATTATCACATTATCACTTTTCCACTTTAGGTGGAGTGATAGCTTTTCACAGTTGTCTCATGTCATAAGATTACGACACTTATCATAATCTTATGCCCTTCTATGTTCTCACCTTGGCTATATAACCAAGGGGTCTCCTATGTACTTTTGCTCATTCTAATTGCATCATTGGTAGAATATAGCTTATTCTTGTCATATTGTTTCTATCTCTCTTATGCTTGTGCTTTCTATTAGGCCTCTTGATCTTGGGTAGCTACCTTCATAGCCAATTCTTAAAAAAAGTATAATAGTTTATTATATTTTATGGGTGTTCCTAAATTTACTAACACAAATTGATCAATAAAAAATAGATGGGAATTGGCTAGTTGTCTTGCTAAGGTGTAAAATAAGATTTAGAGGAAAACATAAGAGTTGAATTTTATTGTATTATCTTTAGATGAAGTTACAATGATAGATAATACTTATTGGGTATGTATCCATGTGTCTACTATACAAAAAATTGTCTACTAACCTCATCTACTCTTTGTTTATAAAATGGAGAACTTGATATTGCAAAATCTATTTGAACTAGTTAAGAAATATTTGAATGAAATTGTAGGTATGTATGACTAGACAATTACCAAAAAAATTGGTGTTTTTAGGGTTTGATAGAGCTTCAATAATACAAGTTCATAGGAATTCTATTTGCATAAAGTAAAAAACCACTTATTCACCATACATGTTTGTCATTCATTACATGGCCCATATAATGAATTTAAAATTTAAAATTGTAAGAAAGTTTTTTACATTATCAAAAGTTGAAGATCTAGTCTATGAGATCTACTCATACTTTTGTCGAAGTCCCAAATGGTTTATGGAGTTTTAATATTTTTCTAAGGGAATTACTTTGGGAAACAATTTCCTTAAGGATGTTGATACCAAATGGATCTCTTAGCATGGACCAAAACAATGATTTTTGTTAGAATATCAATCCTTAATGGAGTAATGTATGAATATTTCCAAATAGTAGATATATCTCCTGACCTCTTACATAGGTTAAGTGATATAGATTAAATCTTAAATTATCTAATGTTCTCCACATGTTGAAGGAAATGAACATTCTTGTGAAAAAACCCAAGAAATAACTATTTATTTTGAACAATATACTAAAATACATAAAATGATATTGATGACTCTTAATAATCTATATCAACTAGAGTATTTATTTATAAGTTCAAAATTTGTAGCTAGCGCTTGATTACAAATGTAAACAATCTTTATATTTTTTTGCAGTTTAATGCAAGTAAGGAGTTATTTGTCTCTATATGTGGATATGAGATACCAATGCACTATTTTACCAAAGTTAAGAGCACTACCAAAGAAGTAATTATTACAATGGAGTATTTTGATAATATTGATAATTTTTCAAGAACTAATTTAAATAATATTGCAAAATATATTTCCTCAGATATTAGAGATCAATTCCCTCATGATGAACTCCTTGAATCCATGTTTTTAATCTATCTTGAATACTGGGTCAACTGTCAACCATCTAATTTTCATAACAATAGAAATACATTGGTCAATTAGTTTTTCAAAAATTAAACCATTAAATGGATAATAAATAAAAGGAATAATAAATAAATCTAATCTTGCAAAGAAATTAGCTCTTTTTGCAACATCAATGATGGAACAATATAAACTCATGGAGATTCCCTTCCAAGATGGATCAATAAAAAACTTTGGTAAACCTTAAGTTAGAACAAAATATTGCATGATTCAATATTGAAATATTTCAAACTTGTTGATTTATGTCAAACCATGATATCGAGTTTGATGGAGGATTAATTTTTTTAGTGCATTTTGTAACGCCCTGCCACGTAACCCTAGAGGAAGTTGCAACAACTACGAAACCGTACAATTTTTTTTCTTTTAAAGTGCAATAATAACATGAAAGGTGCACTACACTATCACAAACATCCTCTAAGTTACGCAACTAAGCTTACAATTGATTCCCATAACATAAAAATTAACTCATTCATAGCATATAACTAATTACTCAAGAATTTAAAGAACATACATTCAAAGCATTAAACATCACATAAGATAAAAGTACATAAGAGATCAATAGATTACATTTATTTCAAATAGTCTTTACAATACCCATTCCCAGAATGAGTAAGAACGTACAATAGTATTAAAGTTTACAAGACTCCTCGATTACAATTGAGGAGTGATACAAATACCAAGTGTCAATCTAATACAATACATCAAATGAAAGGAACATATCAACTAGTACCCACGATCTCTCCAACTAGAAGATCTCTCCATCACGAACATATGAAGGGAAACCAATGGAGTCAGGTGCATGTTCCACCCAACCAAATGGTACCCAAAGGCCCACCCCCTATGCTAGGAGATAGTAACAAGGCTTCCTAGACAAGACCAACTACCTCTAGACACAGGCTATCACAAGACTGAATCAACCAAACACAAGTACAATACTAAAACATTGGTTACATTGCTTCCAGAGTTATAATAAGCGAGTATGTCAACTAAACCATACACACAAACTGATGTCATAGGAAGAGTTTCATCACACCAACTCGACATGGGTTACCCAATGTGAATCTTCATAAGTTACTAGCCCCCTAACTGGTTGAACCCTAGCAACCTCAATTGATCCCCGACCCCCATTCTCACTCATGCGGGATCAACATACCTTTCGAAGGGACAAGGTAGATGACCTTCACCATTTTAGGCCTTCCCACACATCCCAAGCCCAAACGAGCACTTGAGTCAATGAGTGAGGCTATCTTATCTAAATTAATATGAGTTACTACCCAAACCCCTAATTACTTTAAATTAATGTTTTCACTTGATTAACTACTTTCGATAGGTTACCCAGTTTACCTCTTTAGGGCTCTGGCCCCTAATGAAATCCACTCTCCTACTGACAACACACAGATCATACCAACACCCAAGGGTAACATAGTGCACAAATTCGGAAAACGAATTCCACTCCAAACATAGGAGGCAACACACAAAAAATTCCACTCTAAACATAGTAGGAAACACATCACAAATTCCACTCCAAACATAGGAGGAAACATATAACAAATTCCACTCCAAACATAGGAGGAAACACATAACAAATTCCACTCCAAACATAGGAGTCAACACATCCCCGTTCATGGTAACTGAGTGATTAATTGAATACGACTATACGCACTACTCAAGGGAAATAAAAGTGTTGACAATAAAATTACAACAACCCCCAACTAAGTTCCCACATCTGGAAGTCTTACTAACGCTTCTAAACAATTTTCCCCAAAATGAGAACAGAATAAATTATATACAAAACGGCAATAAAACAGGAAATAAAACTACTCTTCGGATATCCTAAATCCAATTTCCCCTTCAGTGATATATAGTAAAATATTGCCCCAAATAAACTAATTAAATAAAATCTCATATACTGACAGTAAAGAAAATCTAATCTTACTATAACTTCAATTCCTCAATTACTTTTAATAAAATATCAATTTCATCTCTTTCCAAAACATATCATTTTAAAAAAAATCTTTCAATTGTGCATTTACTGCATGCACCTATTAAATGAAATCATTAAATATATATTTAAATATATACACATTGAATATATACATAATCATATAGTATATATTCATATATGTATATACATATACATATATATATATATCAATATATATACATTACATATATATTAAAATTATTTGAACAAAAATACATTATTTCAAAAACCATAATAAAATATTTAATATATATATATATAATCGAAATCCTTTTTAAGGACAGGCGACAAAATTCACAATAAAGGGTTCGCATTTTACAAAGCATAGCAATATTCACTTGGGGGCGGTTGTGTTCGCACACGGCTGACCCTCCCCCCCCCCCCAAACCTTGTTGGGCGTGGTTGTAAATAAATGGGGGGGGGTTGTGGAGGCACTGCCTCCATAGCGCCGCTCCCTTATGGGGGTGGCGGTGGGGAGGCAGCCCCTCCCCAACCCCCATACATTACCAACAAATCTCAATAAAAACAATAAAACCTGTGAAATTCCAATATTCGCATACAGAGATTTAACAAGGAAAAACCTCTGCCATACAGAAATCTTGAAAGATTTTTCAACAGCAACATTATTAAAAAATATTTATAAATATATATATATTTTGTATATATATATATATGTGTATATATATTAATATATATATATATATGCATATATGTATATAAAATATATATATAAAGAATTCATAACAATTGTTCTAATGGGGCAAATTATTTTCACAAAGTTTCTCTACAGGAAGATTCATAAATTTTACAGAGAAAAGCAATTTTCAACACAGGGGTTTTTCTAAATTTTATTCAGACAAACAAATTTAATAGGAAGCAATCATTTTCTACAAAAATCAAATCCAATAGTAAATTGGAGCAATATTTCTCTACAGTTAACATTTACCCCAAATTTCCCAAGAGGATTTCTACCAAGAATTTCTATAGAGAATTTTTAATTCTTTCCCCACAGAGATTTTTCCAAATCCCTAATGTTTTATTTTGGGTTCTTCATTGTTTACAACAATCCCAATTTAAAACTTGCAATAGTTTCAACAGAAGATTTTATTTCTATAGAAGATTTCATTTCCACAAAATATTTCATTGAAAAGTTTTAGACATGGCATTTCAATTTTAACAAAACTCAAATGCTTCATAATTTGCACAGGCAATCATTTTCCAGACAGTAATTTAATCTAAGAAACTTTTTCCAAAATGAAATTAATTAGAATAATAGAGGAACCTTAATTCCAAATGCTTGAGAGGGTGTGGATTGGTGTAGAGCCTCTTCCACATAACCAAGCTTCTTCTATAACAACCAGAGCTTCCTCTAGAAACAAAAAAAAATCCAGAGCACAAAGAACTTTCCGGAGACTTTTTTTTCTAAAATTTTAACAACCAAAATACAATAACAACACTTAATTTTTAAACAACCTTTTCCCCACCAAATATCCTCTCCTCTCTTCCGTGAAGAAGCTTCTCACCTCTCATGGTTGCAACCATTAATCTCTCCTTGAAAATATTTTTCTCAACGACTGTCATTAATATTTTCAAACACATGTTGAAAACAAAATATCTTTCAAAATCAATTAGCACCAATCTCTCAAGATATTTCTAGAAATTAAAACATTTTAATAATTTCAAAAATACATAGCATTTCTAATTTAAATTTAATCCAACTAATTTAATTAATTAATAAAATAAATTTAATCCTAAGATTAAATTATTTTACCAAACAGATTAAATTAATTAATTAATTTAAATTATAATCTTCTAACATAATAAACAAGATTAATCAAATAAACAACTAAATTGTTTAAATCATTTATTTATCTTAAACTCACTTTGCAATATATTTAATATCAAGGAAAAAATGAACAACATTATAACAAAACATAACCAACTAAAACCGACGACACACTATGACTAGGGTGTGGCTTGACAAGGGAAACCTAGCTACTATCTCCCAATCAACAATATCATTAGGCAATGGACAAACCTGTGAAACCAGGTGGAGTTGATGTCCTATACATGCAAACCTACAAACAAAGCATATATCGAACATGCATATATATATCATAATAAAACACACCATGAAGAGAGAATCGTGGAATTGCAGGGCGCTCGCAAGAAATTTATGCAATTTTGTTCCCTTCACCAATACACTATCGCAAAAAACTGGTGAATCTAACATCAATAAACTAATCATGAGCATATAACAATATTAATTCAAATAAACACTATGCTAATCAAAAGCATGTCATAGTAATAACATCAGAATAATATACCATCACATCATAATATAAAATCCACATCGCTCTAAAGTTAGCGATCAAATAATAACAAAGTATCAAAGTTTATCATAGACAAGGTACTAATAGAAAACAAAGCATAACAAATAAACACACTATTTGATCAAGAGAGCAAAATAGAGGGGTGCTACATCCTCCCCCCTAGGGTCAGGCTTACTACTGGAAGCCTATGAACGAATAGGGATAGAGCTCCCTCATCCTAGTCGCATCCTCCCAAGTAGCAAAAGTATCATCCCTAGGATCCCATTGGACCCTCACCTGCTCAATGTCTCGACCCCTAAGGGCAAGTCTCCTGCGATGCCCGTCCACTACCAGAAGCCTCAGCAATTGTACCCTAATTCCCAAACTGGAAGTTATCAATCACAGTAAATGTTTGGTGTGACCTGCCTACATCACCCACCGTCGACTCAGAAACTTCTAGCCCCTGACTAAAACCAATAGTGTTCCTTTGTGGACAATGCCTAGCAATATGGCCTTGTTGACCGCAAGAGTAACACCTTATGTTACGACCAAAAACCCTATCATTTGGAGGTGCACTAAACTACTGAACACTACCCCAGTTAGCCACATACTATGAACTCTAGGCCAGCTACTCCTGACGGTTATGCTTATTGCACCACCAATTTTGGTTCTTCCTAGGTTGAGAACCGTCACCATCCTGATGAGATTGTGAATCCTTATGTTTCCCCTGTGCACTCTGCTGCTATCCACTCTGAGTAGGAACCTATTGAGTCCTAGGTGGTCCAGCTCCCTGAGTCTGGCCACTACGAGCACTCATCCCTACAGCTAGACAACTGTCTATCTGCACTCATGTATGGCCACCCAGTGCCATCACTAAGTTCTCCTCAACAAGCCTAACCTTCTCCACCGCCATCTCCATGGTCTTGGATTTGAATGCACACCACCACTGATTCGAGTGTTTAAGCCCCAGAAAAAAATGTTGGACAAACATGCCCTTGTCATCTCCTATGCCAGCAAACTACTTGAGCTCATAGAAACGACACCCATATTGTTCCACCAACATCACCATCTGGCGCAAGGCATGGAACTCATCACCTCGACGCTGCCGCAAGTGATTAGAAAGAAATCAGGCTCTAAACCTCTCAAGAAACATGTCCCATGAAATAGAATTAATATCAATTCAGAGCTTCTTCTCCTCTAACCTCCACCAAGTAGAAGAAAATCCTCTCAAATGCATGATTTCACACCTAGCTTTGGTATTACTACCATAGGGGTGCATCGCAAAGCATCAGTTCAGGTCAATGAACCAGGTCTCAGCCTCAAGACCACTGCCAGATCTATCAAAAGTGGGTGGGCGTGCTCTAAGAAAATCCCTCATGTGTGCGGTTGCAACTGCCTCTAATTGAACTGGTACCTCTCTCTCACCAATATTACCCTAATCACCACCCTATCTTAACCCAAGGCGAGCTAGTGTCTCCTCTAACAACTTGTGCAACTATGCATCCTCAATCCCTAGAGGATCTTGATGCTGATCTCCACCCCTTGGGGCATTCTGAGGTGCCTGATGCTCCTCGCAATCATAATCATGGGGGACATGAGGAGGTGAATTGTGTTGACTACCTCCACAACTGCCTACACAGCCACGACCTCTACCTTGTCCTCATCTGGGTGGCATGATCTTACATAGACACACCAAGATATTAGACAAGGTACACACTTAAAACCTATGCAACTATAAGCTAAAGGGGTTCATCATTATCCCAAAGTAACCAGTGTTTAAACCTGGGCTTTGATACCATGTGTAACATCCCGCCACGTAACCCTAGAGGAAGATGCATCTACTACGAAAGTGTACAATTTTTTTTCTTTTAAAGTGCAATAATAACATGAAACACTATCACAAAAATCCTCTAAGGCACGCGACTAAGCTTACAACTGATTCCCATAACATAAAAATTAACTCATTCATAGCATATAACTAATTACTCATGAATTTAAAGAACATACATTCAAAGCATTAAACATCACATAAGATAAAAGTACATAAGAGATAAGTAGATTACATTTATTTCAAATAGTGTTTACAATACTCATTCTCAGAATGAGGAAGAACGTACAATAGTATTACAATTTACAAAATTCCTCCTCAATTACAATTAAGGAGTGATACAAATACCAAGTGTCAATCTGATACAGTACATCAAATGAAAGGAACATATCAACTGGTACCCATGAGCTCTCCAACTAGAATATCTCTCCATCACAAACATACGAAGGGAACCCAACAGAGTAAATTGCATGTTCCACCCAACCAAGTGGTACCCAAAGGCCCACCCCTAGTTCTAGGAGATAGTAACAAGGCTTCCTAGACAAGACCAACTACCTCAAGACATAGGCTATCACAAGACTGAATTAACCAAACACAACTACAACACTAAAATATTGGTTACATTGCTTCTAGAGTTATAATAATCGAGTATGTCAACTAAACCATACACATAAACCATTGTCATAGGAATATTTTCATCACACCATCTCGACATGAGTTACCCAATGCAAATCTTTATAGGTTACCGACCCCCTAACTGGTTAAACCCTGGCAACCTCAACCGATCCCCGACCCCCATTGTCACTCATGCAGGATCAACATACCTTTCGAAGGGACAAGGAAAATGGCCTTCACCATTGTATGCCTTCCCACACATCCCAAGCCCAAATGAGCACTTGAGTCAATGAGTGAGGCTATATTATCTGGATTAATATGAGTTACTACCCAAACCCCTAATTACTTTAAATTAATGTTTTCACTTGATTAACTACTTTCGATAGGTTATCCATTTTACCTCTTTAGGGCTCTGGCCCCTAACAAAATCCATTCTCCTACTGAAAACACACGGATCATACCAACACCCAGTGGTAACATAGTGCAAAAATTTGGATAATGAATTCCACTCCAAACATAGGAGGCAACACATAAATAAAAATTCCACTCTAAACATAGGAGGAAACACATCACAAATTCCACTCCAAACATAGGAGGCAACACATAACAAATTCCACTCCAAACATAGGAGGCAACACATCCCTATTCGTGGTAACCGGGTGACTAATTGAATACGACTATATGCACTACCCAAGGGAAATAAACTGACAATAAAATTATAAACCCCAACTAAATTCCCACATCTGGAAGTCTTACTAACGCTTCTAAACAATTTTCCCCAAAATGAGAACAAAAGAAATGTCATACAAAAGGGCAATAAAATAGGAAATAAAACTACTCTTCGGATATCCTAAATCCAATTTCCCCTTCAGTGATATACAGTAAAATATTGCCCCAAATAAACTAATTAAATAAAATATCATATACTGACAGTAATGAAAATCTAATCTAACTATAACTTCAATTCCTCAATTACTTTTAATAAAATATCAATTTCATCTCTTTCCAAAACATATCATTTTAAAAAAAATCTTTCAACTGTGCATTTACTACATGCACCTATTAAATGAAATCATTAAATATGTATTTAAATATATACACATTAAATATATACATAATCATATACATATATATATATCAATATATATACATTACATATATATTAAAATTATTTTTTAAAAAATACATTATTTCAAAAACCATAATAAATATTTAAAATATATATATATAAATTTATAGCTTCAAACAAAATCGAAATCCTTTTTAAGGATAGGCGGCGAAATTCACCATAAAGGGTTCACATTTTACAAAGCATAGAAATATTCACTTGGGGGCGATTGTGTTCACACACAACTAAACCCCCCGCTCCCCCCCTCCAAACCTTGTTGGGCACGGTTGTAAATAAATGGGGATTTTGTGGAGGCATTGCCTCTATAGTGCCACTCCCTTATGGGGGCGGTGGTGGGGAGGCAGCCCCTCCCCAACCCCATACATTACCAATAAATCTCAATAAAAACAATAAAACCTGTGACATTCCAATATTCGCATACGGTGATTTAACAGGGCAAAACCTCCACCGTACGAAAATCTTAAAAGATTTTTCAACAGCAACATTATTGAAAAATATTTATATATATATATATATATATATATGCATATATATATATATATATATATATATATATTTATATATATTGTATATATATATATATATATATATATATATATATATATATATATATATACAATATATATAAATATATATATATATATATATATATATATATATATATATATATATATATATATATATGCATATATGTATATAAAATATATATATAAATAATTCATAACAATTGTTCTAATGGGGCAAATTATTTTCATTGAAAGTTTCTCTACTGGAAGATTCACAAATTTTATAGAGAAAAACAATTTTCAACACAAGGGTTTTTCTAAATTTTCTTTAGACAAACAAATTTAATAGGAAGCAATCATTTTCTACAGAAAACAAATCCAATAGTAAATTGGAGCAATATTTCTCTGCAGTTAACATTTACCCCAAATTTCCTGAGAGGAATTCTACCAAGAATCTCTACAGAGAATTTTTAATTCTTTCCCCACAGAGATTTTTCCAGATCCCTAATGTTTTCTTCTGGGTTCTTCATTGTTTACAACAATCCCAATTTAAAACTTGCAATAGTTTCAACAAAAGATTTCATTTCTACAGAAGATTTCATTTCCACAGAAGATTTCATTGAAAAGTTTCAGACATGGCATTTCAATTTTAACAAAACTCAAAAGCTTCATAATTTGTACAGGCAATCTTTTTCCAGACAGTAATTTAATCTAAGAAAATTTTTCCAAAATGAAATTAACTAGAATAATAGAGGAACCTGAATTCCAGATTCTTGAGAGGATGTGGATTGGTGTAGAGCCTCTTCCACGGAACCAAGCTTCTTCCAAAACAACTAGAGCTTCCTCCAGAAATAAAACAAATTCCAAAGCACAAAGAACTTTCCCAAGATTGTCTTTTTTCCAAAATTTTAACAACCAAAATACAATAACAACACTTAATTTTTTAAAAACCTTTCCCCACCAAATATCATCTCCTCTCTTCCGTGAAGAAACTTCTCACCTCTTATGGTTACAACCATTAATCTCTCCGTGAAAATATTTTTCCCAACCACCGTCATTAATATTTTCAAACACATGTTGAAAATAAAATATCTTTCAAAATCAATTAGCACCAATCTCTCAAGATATTTCTAGAAATTAAAACATTTTAATAATTTCAAAAATACATTGCATTTCTAATTTAAATTTAATCCAACTAATTTCATTAATTAATAAAATAAATTTAATCCTAAGATTAAATTATTTTACCAAATAGTTTAAATTAATTAATTAAATTAAATTACAATCTTCTAACATAATAAACAAGATTAATTAAATAAACAACTAAAATATTTAAATCATTTACTTACCTTAAACACACTTTGCAACATATATAATATCAAGGCAAAATTGAACAACGTTATAACAAAACATAACCAACTAAAACCGATGACACACTATGATTAGGGTGTGGCTTGACAAGGGAAACCTAGCTACTATCTCCCAATCAACAATATCGTTGGGCAATGGACATGCTCAAACCTATGAAACCAGGAGGATTTGATCTCTTGTACCTACAAACCTGCAAACAAAACATATATCGAACATGCATATATATGTCATAATGAAACACACTATGAAGAGAGAATCGCATAATCGCAGGGCGCTTGCAAGCGAGTGATGCAATTTTTTTTCCTTCACCAATAAAATATCACAACAAACTGGTGAATCTAACATCAATAAACTACTCATGAGCATATAACAATATTAATTCAAATAAACACTATGCTAATCAAAAGCATGTCTTAGTAATAACATCATAATAATGTACCATCACATCATAATATAAAATCCACATCGCTCTAAAGTTAGCGATCAAATAATAACAAAGTATCATAGTCTATCATAGACAAGGTACTAACAGAAGAAAAAAAAAAAAGACACACACTGTCTAATCAAGAGAGAAAAATGGAGGGGTGCTACACATTTGGGTTATTGAAATCAAAGATAAGAAAAAAAAACTAGACATAAATTTGAAAAATTTCTCAAAAGGATGTATACAACTAGGTATGATATCCAAAGTTTTCCTTTTGAAAAAGTCCATATGTGAAAGAAGAGGGTTGTGCAATGCTTAAAACCGTAGTAGCACAAATGACAATGACAATGAATAAAACATGTAGTGGTGGTGATGATATATAGTTAAGTGGATGTATTCAAAGCAAAGGAAATGAAAACCAAAATCATGATGACTCTCAATATCACGGTCAGGGTGAGGAGATGATTTGTCAAATGGAATATATTTATTTAACAATTACTAGGCATTTATATTGTATTTCATGAATCATATTTCAAACTCCAAACTGTTAATGATGATATTTTATTTAATTTTATCACTGAATCCTCATATGTATTTTCCAAAATTTCATCTTAAAATTAGTAAATTAAGTTACTACTATTTTCCAATGTTTCAATTTGAATCTAAATTTCAAACATTATTTTTAAATTTGTTTTATCAAACACATCTTTCAATTGCTATTTATTAATTAACATATTATTGATTATTTTATCTTGTTATTGTATGATATTGATAAGTTTTACATGCATTTAACTAAATCTTTACTAACAACAATGGAATATACAACCTTAGCAATTGTTTAATGTGTATCTAGAAATCAAAATTTTCCTAGATTAAACAATTAAATAATACAAATAATTTGAACACATAAATGGTTTTGTGTTTTATGTTAATTTTCAAATGAAAAAATACATATAAAATTAGTATAATATCTTGCTCAAAAATAACTTTGCACAATGTTGAGTTGGAAAGTTATATTATCAAATCATTATATTAGCTTTTGTACCATGCTTCAATGTTCATCTAATGGAAGTAATTTTTATCTAAACTAGTATCTTAATTAGAAATTTATTAACAATTTGTAACTAGTATTATACCATGACTTGAATGTATCAATCAAAGTTGCATTCAAGGTTATAAATGGTTTGATGGAATCCATTTTTTTTGGCCTCATCTAACTTTTGAGGAAACTAGTCCAAATCAAACTTCATTGTATTATTCATCTTATTTTTGAATTTTTCCTTTCAAATATATTGCTTTGTTGTGTCAAAATCCAACATTAAATCAAGCTCTATCAAATATTCTACCTTTTTATGCAACTTTCACATCATTTTTACAGTCTGATCTAGAAATTCCTCTTTTTCATCTAGCATCAAACATTTTTGAATGATAGATGATTTATTTATTGGGGTGTCAATCCAATCATGGATTATTTTGGATTCCAATTCGTTTTCACTAACTTTGTAGACTACTTGTAAAATTTTCTTTACAATTTTCTTTCTTGAATTCACATATTTGTTGTCAAGAACGTATTATTTTAGCTTCATATTATATTGTTATAAAATCAATCAATTCAAATAATTGACAAAAATGATCAATCCTCTACATTTTTTCTCCCAAATATTTTATTTCATATGCTCCATTATTTTTATACAAAATTTAGATACTCTATTTTGTAAAAACTTTATTTTATTTTCCGATTTTTTAGCTCTAGCATTAGTTTTTCAGTGTTTCTCATCTCTTGCTCCATTTTATGTTACCACATTTCTTCTCTTTCTTTCTATTCATATAGTTTTTATTGTAATTTATTTGCTAAGGTATTGGATTCTACTAGGTTTTGTTATTATTTTTCTAAATTGGCTATTTCATCTTCATATTTCTTATTCTTTCATATAACCTTAGCTTTAGTTAATTCAATTCCACCTTTGTTTATTCATTATATTATTTGTGGATGTAAAGGCATATTTTTTTAATCCTTTATCTAATTCATTGTTCTTATTATCTAATTCATTCTTCTCTTCTTTCTCATTTGCTAGGATTGCTTGTAATTTTACTATTTGATTGTAATGTCCCTTCCCAAACTTTTCAATGAAAATAATAATTTAGAACACAAAAAAATATATTAACCAAAACATACAACATCAATAATTATTTATCATTAAACAACACAAATACATTTCTTAAATGATTCAAAATCCAATAGTAACTTATATTGATTATGATTTGATCTCTACAACAAGGAATTGTTATGAAAATCATTACACAACAACACACAATATTAACAAAAAACTCTCATATTGACTCATTAAACTTTCCTATAAATCCTTGAAGTTATAGTGCACTCCCTAAGTGATAATTCCATCAAGAACTAAAGGGTTTTGGTCCTTTGATTCTATTAATCAATGGATTTTCATCCACTGATCACAGTCTCCTATGGGTTTTCATCCATGTAAGATTGCTTGAACATAAAGCGCCCAAAAGACACAATATCATAGCATGGATTTTGATAGAAAAAATATTGAATAAAAAAAAAAACAAGATAAACCATTAAATCAAGTGTATGCCTCAAAAAATCTGCATCCTTCTAGATGAGTTGAAATATAATGCACCCTAGTTCTATTTGATTTACTCTAGATTATGATAATATACAGATTTCTCAATAAACTAGCATAACCTTGGTATGATTGCAATAATGAGATAGAAAAATGGAAACATAAGGGTATGATAGCTTGATTCTTCTTTTTTGATGAAGGATGAGGATCTCTAGTTATAGAGTTTTCAAGAAGAAAAGTCAATGGCTAGGATAGATTTATGATGGATGACTAAGATTGAACGACCATTAGGGTTAGGCTCAAATATGTAGCCATGTTAAGAGTATCGCATGAGGGATAAGAGGAATGGATTAGGAAAACATCCTTATATGAATGGATAGGATTAAGAGGTGGGATATGAGATGACTAGATAAGATGGAAAGTTTGAATTTTGGGAAGGTGTCTAGGTTCAATGAATCTAGATAAGGAGTTAGCTAAACATGTGAAAGGAACACTTGTCACATGATGGGAATTTTATTTTGTGATCCATATGAACAAGTTTGAGGATTAGGATTAAATGGACAAGGATAAAGGTAAATGAGAAATTAAATAAATAAATAGTAAGCATTTATTTAATTAATGAGATCATGTAAAGGGAAAATAATTAAATAAATAATAAATATTCATTTAATTAAAGGTTAGGATAAAATGGGGGAAAGTATGGAATTAATTAATTAAATAATAAATATTTAATTAATTAATGGCTTAGGATAAGGTAAAATTAGGTGTGGTTAAGTAAGATCATATTTTATGTGTATATTTTCCCCTTTTTGATATGACATTGTGAAGTGGTGTTGTATATAGTGGATATGAAGGGATAATAAATAATGACATGATGCCATAGTCACTAGAAGGGATGAGGAAGGATGATTATGAGGTAGTGCTCTCAAAATAAAAGGGAAATATAGGGGATAAGGATCAAGAATAAAATGAATGGGAAAATGAAATGGGATGGAAGAAGATGAAAACAAAGGGGAATTTGGCTATGTTGGTATGTATAGATAAATACTAATATTTGATATAGAAAAGTAATTTATGCACCAAGGTATCAAGAACTAGGGTGACAAGATAACCTTTGCATGGAATTGACACTCAAACAAAATTGTTTTCCTTGTTCATACTAGACAAAAAATCCTTTCATAATATGTGAGTAAAATAGACTCAAAGAATGATGGTCCTACTGTCACATGAAATTGCACCCTACTAAACACAGGCTCAATATTCCAATGAAAAAATGAAAATAACCTCAAGGTGTGGGACATTGCAATTCAGGTTAGATATCTAGAGAAGGTTGGCTTCCTCTCAAAACCAGATGCAATAATATTGATCCAACGTAGCACTGAATAAATCCACACTAATCCTAATCTATCAAACTACAGGAGAAAAAGGGAGAAGAGGATGATGAAAATTAGAAATATGGTGATGCACCAAGATTGAATATTTTTCTTCATGCATGTGATTGCAAAAAGTATCAAAAAAACCATTGGAAAGACTCAAATAGTTCTCGATTTCACAAATTTCATAAAAGAAAATGAAGGCTAGGGTCTGAAAGATCCTAAAAGGGGTGAAAATTACCCAAAAATTAACACTTACAATAGATTAGCATACTCATATAACTTTTAAAAAGATGAAATTGCATGCATTAATAAAGGTATCAAATATTACACAAGATACAAGCATTATGAAGAGGTAAAAATAACGATTTTACTAATACAGAAGCATGGAAGCCAATTTTATAGTTACATAATGCAAAAGTATCATAAGTATACTAGATAAAATCTAGGGAAGAACCCTTACAATGAGATCAAAAATGTCTTATATCATCTACATATCATAGAGAGAGATAGGGCATGTGACTGGGTAGGAAACCCTATCCAAAACCACTGTAAATCAAGTCCAGACATGTGTCCATGTAAATCTCAAGCCAAAATCTTATCATAATGGCCCTAAAATCATAGCTATGCTTCCACAATGATGAATCCATGAATGAAGATAAAAACCAATAAATGTTGGCAACACAAGGGCAGACAACTAAGAGGGGGAGTGAATCAGTTGTCACATAATTTCAAACTTATTAAATATGTTAATCCTTATTCTCAGATCTGATTAATAACCATGAAAGCATAAATCAACAACACATCAAAAACACACATAACACCAATATTTTTTACATGGAAACCCTATTAGGGGAAAACCCATGGTGGAGGTTAATTCATAAGTTTATACTTTGTTAAAAGTATAGGAAAATGAGGAATGCACATGCATTTAGGCACACTGCCTAGAGCTCATTGCTCAATTACAAAAAGGCTTACTGTCCAAGGGAAGACTCACTATCTTACAGTAATTTTTAGATTAAATCCATCTGAAAGATATTGAACTGAGAAAATAGCATTTGCTAATGCTTGATTACAGTTCTGGTTAAGCACATGAACACTTCTTCACTCTTCTTCACTCTTATTAACACTTTGATTTTCCTTCAAAAGATTTAGAACATTAGTCACGCACACACACTTGTTCTCTCACTCTATTACTTACATTCAAATGAAGAAACAATCGCTTATATATATCCACAACAAGGAATTACATCATTACATGTCGGCTTCAACAAAATAATAAGATGAATAAAAACTGTCAGCCCAAAACAATAAATATTATTAGTGTGAATCTACCAAGGTCATCCACAACATAGTGGAGATCCAAAACAATATCCTCAAACACAAAACACCCTCAAAAATTATTCCTCGAAGATCCACAACACGCTACAAACACCCTATCAGCCATGAAATTGAAAAACATGAACACACAAGAGAAAATCATCGATCACGAGCACAAAGATCGATGTGAATGCATAACATAGATAGAGCACAATATAGAATCATCCATAAACATCATAGGAATATACGTAAAAACTTAGATTACCAAAATCATATTATCTTCTTCCAGGAACACCAGCTACAGTAATAGAATAACTGTCGGAACACAAAAACTCATAACTTGCTCAAATCTTCATGCACACCTGTGAAAATTTTGGTGGATAAGCTAGATACACATGAAAACAAACCCTTTAATCTGAAACTACTCACCATAAAAATACTAAACTTTCCATCATACTGATCTTCACTGCTTCACAAACAACCTACAACATATTTTATTACAATTTTCTCAATATCCTTGACATATACAATCTTAAAGACATTAATGCTAGTTGTGTTGACATCAATGAAAACCACACATCAATAACACAACCACAAAATCCAACAATCTCCCCCTTTGGAATTGATGGCAACACATGATGTGAAAAGCATCATCAACGCAACTGACTTCAACACTTACTCCCCCTTAGGTTCTGACTCTTTTCTCTTCAGATAATTCCCAGTTTTTCACATTGCTCTTCTCCCTTTTTAACATCAGTGGAAAAGGTACATACAAGCTTTGAACCACATATGTGAATCATCTGACTACTCCTCGTGAGTAGCAACCACCACAACATCAATTCAAATCAAGATATGACTGTGAAATGCACGGATTGATGCAAGACAATGCATCTTAGTTTTGACTAGGAGGAGTAATCACCCCTAACTTCCCTTTGAGATACTCAAAATTATCCTTAGGCAACAGCTTGGTAAATATGTATGTGATATGTTCCTTAGTAGGCACATACTCCAATCTGACTTCCTTTTCACTCACTTTATCTCTCAAAAAGTGAAACTTGATAGATATATGCTTGGTCTATGAATGTAGCACCAGATTCTTAGAAATGTTAATTTCACTTGAATTATCACAGAATATAAAAATAGGCTCATCATACATAACTCTGATATCTTTCAACATCTGCTTCATCCACAATACTTGAGTACAATTATTAGCTGCAACAATGTATTATGCCTTTGCAGTAGACAAAGAAATGCAATTCTATTTTTTACTTAACCATGAAATCAGCTTCTTTTCCAAGAAAAATGTGTCACCACTAGTACTTTACCTATCATTCACATCTCCTACCCAATCAACATCAGTAAAGGCACTCAAAGTAATATCATCATCTTTAGGATACTACAGGACAAAATTAATTGTTCCCTTCAAGTATCTAAAAAGTCTCTTCACAGCAGTCACATGAGATTCCTTAGGATCGGCTTGAAATCTCGCAACAATACATACATCATTCATGATTTCAGGTCTAGTTTGAGTCAAATAAAGCAATCCACTAATCATTGATTCGTATCTAGTCTTATTTGCCTTCAGAGAATCATTATTTTTTGTCAACTTACATCTGGTCACCATGGGTGTACCGACTGGCTTTGAATATTCCATACAAAATTTCTTTAGCAATTCTTTCACATACTTGGACTAAGATATAAAGATCCCTTTATCTAACTGAGTAATTTGTAATCCCAAAAATAATTTCATCTCCAATCATTGACATCTCAAACTCATTCTACATCTCATCAGCAAACTTCATGCACAAACCATCATCTCCTCCAAAAATGATATCATCAACAAATACTTCCACAATCAAATATTTATTATCATCAATCTTGAAATATAGATTATTATCAGCAGTACCTTTATTAAATCCAAGCTTCAACAAACACTTTTCCAATATAGCATACCAAGCTCTAGGGGCGTGCTTGAGTCCATAAAAAGCTTTCTTCAACCGACAAACCATATCTCCCTGATCAATCAATTGAAATCCATCACGTTGTTAAATATACACCTCTTCTTCCAATTTTCCATTTAGAAATTCTGACTTGACATCCATCTGATAAACCTTGTAGTTTTTGTAAGCAACATAAGCAAGAAACAGTCTCACAACTTCAATTCTAGCAACAAGGGAAAAAGTCTCTTCAAAGTCAATTCCTTCCATCTGAGAGTATCCTTTACAGACCAGTCTTGATTTTTTCTTATAACTTCACCTTGCTCATTTAGTTTATTATGAAAGACCCATTTAGTTCCAATTACATTTTTGTCCTTAGGTCTAGGAACAATAATCCATGTATTATTCTTCTCAATTTGTTGTAGCTCTTCTTTCATTGCTTCAATCCAATGTTCATCTTTGCATGCTTCATTTACTTTACTTGGCTCAGTATTTGATATCAAACAATATTCTTCTACAATTATTCTCCTAGTTTGGACACCTTTGTTCTTATCACCTATAATCTAATTTTCTGAGTGATTTAATATCACATACCTTGGAGTCTTAGGATGTTCTTGAACTTTAGGCTCTTGTGATCTCTCTTCTGCACTTTCACCAATTTCTCCTTCCTCTTGATCTTCTTGAATCACCAGAATGATCTGAACTTGATTTGAAGTCTGACCTTTGTTTGTACTGTCATTCTGATCATCAGAATCATATCCACAAGTTCTGGATGGTCTAGCAATTTCTTCATCAACCTTAACATTTTCACTTTCAACTATTTTTTTCAATATCTTATTGTAGTACCGGTAGGCCTTACTCTTGGTGGAATAACCAAGAAAGATTCCTTCATCACTCCTAGCATCAAAATTTCCTATATCTTCGTCTCTTCTGACATAGCATTTACTCCCAAAGATTTTGAAATATTTAACAATAGACTTATGACCAAACCATAACTCAAAAGGTGTCTTACCAGTATCACCTTTGATTTGTATTTGGTTGAGGATATAAATAGCAGTACTCATAGCTTCTCTCTAATAGATATGAGGAACATTTCCTTCCAGCATCATATTCCTACCAAAATCTTGAAATGTCATGTTCTTCCTTTCCACAACTCTATATTGTTGAGGGGTCCGCGGTGCAGATAATTGTCTCTTTATCCCATGCACTTCACAAAAAGAATCAAAATCATGGGAAGTGAATTCATCACCTCTATCTGATCTCAGGCACTTAATCTTCAGACCTATCTCTATCTCAACCATAGCTTTAAAGATCTCGAAATTTTCTAGAGCTTCAAATTTCTCCCTTAAGAAAGTAACCCACATCATCCTAGAATAATCATCAATAAGAAACATGAAATACCTGTAACCTTATAGACTTATGATTCTAGCAAGACCACACAAGTCAGTATGCACAAGCTCCAACAATTAATTTGAACAATGATGTTTGCTTCGAAATGAAATTCTAGTTTCCTTTCCTAACTGGCATTCCTTGCATATGGCATTAGAGGGTTTTACCAACTTAAGAAGATCTCTCACTACCTGAGTAGAACTTATCTTGATAATATTTTCAAAGTTTACATCACACATTCTCCTATGTCATAACCACCTTTCATTGAATTGAGCAATCAGACAACTTTTACTAGCAGTATTCAGGTGAAAGATGTTACCTTATGTTTTTGTACCTGAGCAATCATATTTCTAGAACTTCACAATATTCTACACTTTCCATCCTTGAATTGAATATTGTATCCCTTATCAACCATCTGTCTGACACTTAAAATATTATGCTTCAAACCTTCCATATAAAGAACATCATCAGTATTATGCTTACCATCAAAAGAAATACATCCTCTTCTCACCATTGTTATCACCAAATCTTACAACACCACCATCATACTTTTCCAGGCTCACAAATTTTCTTTTATCACCTATCATGTGATGAGAGAATCCACTGTCAATTACCCATTCATCCTTCTCTTCAACTCGAGAAGCTAGGTCTTTCTCCACATTTGTACAACTAGTAGATTCAGTAGACACAGGATTAATTTCCTTGATAGCAATAAACACAAACTCATCTTCACTTACATTCCCTTTATCGGATTCATCATCTATCACACCTTCATCAGTAGCATAATAACATTTCCTTTGAAATTTAGGCTTGTTAGGTCTTGACTTAGAAACTCTTTCCAGACACCTTGATGAAAAATGACCTATCTTATTGCAAGAAAAACATTTAATAGGCAACCTTCCTTTATACTTACCTTATCATCTGGCTTCTCTTTTGACAATAAGTGCTTTGATTTTGTATGCATCAAGCAAGGATCTAAGTACTTTAGAAACAATCTTTGATTCATCCAACTGTCCACTAGCACATATGATACCACACACAAGTTCATTTACTCTTTGCATGACAGTAGTAATATTATCATCATCGCCCATTCTCAACAATTCATATTTCCCTCTCAGACTTTATAGCTTGGAAATCTTCACATTAGCATCACCTTCATACAAAGTTTCCAACTTTTTCCATATCTCATAAGCAGACTTCAGATCCATAACATTCATCATCTCAGAATTAGTCAAAGCACTCAACAATGCTTCCTTAGCCCTGATATTGTATTCAACATCCCTAATCTCAGTAGTAGTAGTAGGACCATTTTGAGGAATAACATACCTAGTACTTGTAATGCTCCAGTAGGATTCACCAATGCATCTCAGATGACACTCCATTTGAGTCTTCCATAGAGAATAGTTTGTTCCATCAAATCTCAGACTGTTCTTCTTATATGTAGTCATCCCAGATCACCTCAAGTTGTTAAACTTCTTCCAAGGAACCTACCCTGATACCAATTGTTGGCAACACAAGGGCAGACAACTGAGAGGGGGGTGAATCAGTTGTCACAAAATTTCAAACTTATTAAATTTGTTAACCCTTATTCTCAGATTTGATTAATAACCATGAAATCATAAATCAACAACACATCAGAAACACACATAACACCAAGATTTTTTGCGTGGAAACCCTATTAGGGAAAAACCACGGTGGAGGTTAATCCACAAGTTTATACTTTGTTAAAAGTATAGAAAAATGAGGAATGCACATGCATTCAGGCACACTACCTAGAGCTCACTACTCAATTACAAAAAGGCTTACTACCCAAGGGAAGACTCACTGTCTTTCAGTAATATTTAGATTAAATCCATCTGAAAGATCTTGAACTGAGAAAATAGCATATGTTAATGCCTGATTATAGTTATGGTTAACCACATGAACACTTCTTCACTCGTCTTCACTCTTCTTCACACCCTGCTCTGTCTTCGAAAGATTTAGAACATTATTCACACACACACACTTGTTCACTCACTTTGTTACTCACATTCAAATAAATAAATAATCGCATATATATATCTGCAACAAGGAATTACATCATTACATGTTGGCTTCAACAAAATAATAAGATGAATACAAACTGTCGGCCCAAAATAATAAATATTATTAGTGTGAATCTACCAAGGTCGCCCATAACATAGTGGAGACACAAAATAATATCCTCGAACACAAAACACCTTCAAAAATTATTCCTCGAAGATCCACAACACGCTACAAACACCCTGTCGGCCAACATGCAAGAGAAAATCATCAATCACGAGCACAAAGATCAATGCAGACATGTAACATAGATAGAGAACAATCTAGAAAAATCCATAAACATCATAGGAGCATACACAATAAATCAGATTACTAGAATCACATTATCTTCTTCTAGGAACACCAGCTATAAAATAGAATAACTATCAGAACACAGAAACTCATAACTTGCTCAAATCTTCATGTGCACCTCTAAAAATTTTGGTGGAAAAACCAGATACACGTGAAAACAAACCCTTTAATCTCCAACTACTCACCATGAACATACTGAACGTTCCATCATAATGATCTTCACTGCTTCACAGACAACCTGCAACATATTTTATTACAGTTTTCTCAATATCCTCGACTCATACAATCTTAAAGACATTAATGCTAATAGTGTTGACATCAAAGACAACCATATATCAGTAACACAACAACAACATCCAATAATAAAACTGCAACAAAAACATAACTAGGGATGGCTCTCTAATAGAAAAGTGGTCTCAAAACAAAAAAATGAAACATGGGTGCCATTTTTTCCACTTGTAGCTGGTAGAAAATATATTTAAAATCATTCCTATAGGTCCAAGAATCAGATTTGGTTTTTGGGGAAGTTGTTGCAATATTAATGGCGATTTTTGGGTTGAAATGAAAAAATTATCTAAGTGGTGGGAGTGGGGAATATGAAACGGATTTGGAAATTTGGACTTTTTTCAAATGTTTGAAGGGAACCCGAAATCTCAAAAGGACAAAATTTCCTTGGGGGAATAAAAACCCTGATATGACATTTGAAGGAAAAATATCCTTAGGGGAATAAAAACCCCAACAAGACATTTTGAAGGAAAAATATCCTCGAGGCAATAAAAACCCTAGCATGATATTTTGAAGAAAAAATGTCCATGGGGAATAAAAACCCCGATAGGAAATTTTGAAGAAAAATGTCCTTAGGGGAATAAAAACCCTGACAAGATATTTTGAAGAAAAAATGTCCTTGGGGAAATAAAAACCTTGACAAGACATTTTGAAGAAAACATTTCCTTGGGTGAATAAAAACCCCAACAAGAAATTCTAAAGAAAAAATGTCCTTGGGGGAATAAAAACCCCAACAAGGCATTTTGAAGGAAAAAATGTCCTTCGGGGAATAAAAACCCCGATAGGACATTTTGAAGGAAAAATGTCCTTGGAGGAATAAAAAACCTCGACAAGACATTTGGAAGGAAAAATCAGAAAGGGGAACCGAGAACAGATTTGGACATTTAGAATTTGTCCAAATGTTTGGAGGGAACTTGAAATCCTGAAAGGACCAAATGTGCTTGGAAAAAAATCCCCGACAAGACATTTTAAAGGAAAAATATCCTCGGGGGAATAAAAACCACAACAAGAAATTTTGAAAGAAAAATATCCTTGGGGGAATAAAAACCTCAATAGGAAATTTTGAAGAAAAAAAGGATAGGGGAACCAAGAATGAATTTATACATTTGGACTTTGTCCAAATGTCTTGAGGGAACTCGAAATATCGAAAGGACCAAAATGTCCATGGGGAACTAAAAACCCCAACATGACATTTTGAAGAAAAAATGGAAAGTCAACTACCATTGAGGTTTTCAACTGGGTATTTGATTGAAGCTTGGCAACTAGATAAAACAACTATGAAAGGAACACTTGAGCATGATAAACCCATTAATATTTCTTAGATCGGTTTGAATAGATGGGAAATGAAATGGGAAACACAAAGTAACAATATTCTGGTAATTTTTGTAGGGTGATTACCTACTAATCATGGAATCCAGGGGCCTTATTAGTCCATTGGGCATAAATTCATAAGGAAAATTTGTAACAATTGGCTTTCCTTAAAAGAAACAAAGACAAAATAACATGTGCAGATATGCACTTGGAAGAAAACAAAGACACCTAGATCATACATTCCCTTAAGGAGAATGTAGAGTGCATAACAACACTTCTTGGAAAAGAAATAACTAATCTAATATTTACATGAATTCTCAAAAACACTCAAAAATATGGTTTGAGATGAATTCCATTAACTGGAATTGGGAGAACCTCACCATACAACCCAGAGAGATGGAATGCATTGGCCTCCTTACAACTAGTGATGACATATGGAGCACTCCAAATTACATCAAATTTGGTATGGCTTCCATCTTTAGCTCTATCTGCATCCCATTTTAGCACCAAATCTTCCTCCTAGAACACTCTATGAACAAATTTATTGTCAAAAAATTTCTTGACCTGTGCTTGATGAGTCTCAAGGGCTTGCATAGCCTTACTCCTAGTCTCTTCTTAATCCATTAGTTCCACCAACCTCATTGTCATGGTATCATTTTCTATTAATTCTAGTTGATGTGATAACTTAAGAGAAGGAAAATCTAGTAACAAAGGTATCCTTGTTTCCCTTCCATAAATCAACATGAAAGGGCAATTTACAATGGCTCTCTTAGGAGTGATCTTGTCAGCCCAAAGGACTATCTTCAATTTTCCATGCCAAAACCTCTTATTGTCCTCAAGTCTTTTTAATTATCCTACTGAGGTTTTTGTTTGAAGACTTAGCCAGTCCATTACCCTGAGGGTAATAATTTGATGAGTTTTTCAAGTATATACCATACCTAACTTCCCAATCACTTATTTGGGTACCAACAAAATACTTGGGATTATTAGAGATGATGATGAAAGGGGCACCAAACTTGGTCACAATTCCATCAAGGAATTCCAAAATTGAAGTTTTTGTAGCATCTTTTAAAGCAATTGCCTTTATCCACCTGGTGAAGTATTCTATGGCTACTAAAATCCATTTATGACCAACACTAGATGGTGTGTTTATCATACCAATAAAATCCAAATCCCACTATGTAATTGGCTAGTCTTCCAGAATGGGATGAAGAGGAAAGAAGTTAACCTTTTCTTTTCAAAAAAATACTTCATGTAATTCTTCACCCATCTGTGAGCATCATTAAATAGTTTTGTCCAATAATATCTATCCCTCATTATTTTATTAGTAGTGGTCCTCACAAAAAATGGCTGCCTAAAGAACCATCATGGAATTCTTCTAACAATCTACTGACCTGATTTTGTTTAATACGCCTTAACAACACTCCATTGAGGTCTTTTCTAAAAGGTTTTCCATCTACTAAGACATAGGGGATGGAATACAATCTGAAATGTCTTCTTTTGGTCCTATCCATACCTAGAGGACATCTACAGGTTCCTGTAGAAAGGTAGTCATATTAATTACCCAGCTACTTTGAGTGTCAATGTTGAGTGTTTGGTGTTCTTGTAACACAAGGGAAACCTCTAAAGGAGTCTAAAATTTTGAGAAAATTTGTTCACACAAATTCTTTCCTCTCACAAGCTTAGTGATCTTAATATTAACATCATACTCCATAACCTTAGTGACCCATCTAAATCTTTGTTTGATGATATCCCTACTCAAAAGGAACTCTTTGATGCTAGCATGGGGAACCATCAATTGTATCCTATTGTTAGAAAAAAATTGTGAATTTTTCAATGCCCTAACAACAACAAGTACATGCTTCTCAACATAGTTATACTTGATCTCATAATCTGTAAACCCTTCATTGAAGAAAGCAATGGTTTTCTCTATATTTTCATTATTTAGTTGTGTCAAGATAGTTGATATGCTTTCTTTTCCTCCAAAAATGTAAGGAATTAAGTCCTTGTCATAGTTGGGATTGCCAAGGGTGTGAGCCTAAGAAATTCTTGTCTGATAGCCTCAAATATATCCTTCCCTTCTTTGATCCAACTGAGGACCATATTTTCCTTTGCATGGAGGTGAGAGGCTTTACTAAATCAAGAAGGTTGTGAATGAATCTTATCACAAAATCAATTTTTCCTAAGAACCTTTACAATTCTTTTTTTGTGGCTCAGGATTGGAATGGATAGAATGGACTCCACTCTTGTCAGATCAATGGTCAAACCATCTTTAAAATCAATTTGTCCAAGTAATTTAAATTTTTCAGTGGAAAAGACATACTTGTTTGGATTTAAGGAAATACCATACTCCCTGCATTTTTTGAAGACTTGTTCAAGGTGGTTGAAGTGATTGCTTTCATGTTTTGAAAAGACTATTATTTCATCCAAGTAAACCAACACAATTTTTTGAAAAATCATTGAATTTCCATGTCCATGACATACTAAAAGGTGTCACTAGCATTGGTTAACCCAAAATACATCTTGTTATAAGCATAGGTACCCCATTTGGTGGTAAATGTTGTCTCATGTTGATCGAATCCCTAGACTAGAATATGATTGTAGCCTAAGTAGCCATCCAAAAAATAAAATATTTCTCAACTACTAACCTTTTTTAGAATTTTCTCCATGGAGGGAAGATGATAGTGATCCTTTAGGGAGGCTCTATTTAGGTCTTATAAGTCAACACAAAGCCTTATATCCCCATTCTTTTTTCTAACAAGGATTAATTTTTCCACCCATGAAGAAAGTTTGATGGGAAATATGATCCTAGCCTCTATTAATTTAGTCATCTCCTTCCTCATCAAAAGCTCGATGATGAAGAGAAGGGGTGGATTAAGCATTACCAAACTCAACTCAACTCAAAACACTCAATACTCAAGACCCAAGACTCTTGTAATAGTGTTTTTCAATAACATGCAAACCTTTGCAACTAGGTCTCCTAAAGGTTTTTTTGTGACATATCTTTTAGAGAAGCTCATCTCAAATTTAAAACCACACCTTTTCAAGTACCCATTAGGCTGAAATTCAACATATCTTAAGGATAGCATAAGTTGTTTTGAAAAAAAACACCCTAATCAGGTATGTTATGCTTGAAACTAGGCTAATCAGGCCACTTTTCCAAAGTACTAAGAATACTTCTTCCAAAATCCTAAACTCTTCATCAAAACCTTAAACCAGTCACTTAGGATCACAATCTTCAAGTTTTAACAAAAACAATTGCCTAAAAATGTTGTCCCACTACTTTTCTACTCTACCTAGCCTAACACATGAGGATATAAGGCTAGGGCTTTGACAAAATCATCTTCAACCTCCATCCCTTGCTCCCTAAACCTAAAAAACATTGAAACAACACCTAGAACTACCATTTCACCGAGTCTCACTAATTTACAATGGTGGAATGGTCCCTAATCTACATTTTTCTCTCAAAACCCTTGAAATGGAGGGTTTCAAAGCGGTAGGAAGAAAAAGACTTCAAACTAACTTATTACCTGATGAAATGACAACACATAGAGCTCAAAAGAATGCTAAGACTCTATAGAAACCTTTCATGTTGATTTTAACTCATAATAGTACTATACAAGCCATATAGAGCTTGCAAACTCAGGAAAAATTACACACAAAACCAGAAAATAGAGCTTCTCCTTCACTTTTTGTCTTTCTCAAGATACAAAAATCATGCCTCGAGCTATGAGAGGCTCAAAAAAATAACATGAAACATTCTAAACATCGGTTACAAACAATATTTCAAGAAGTGTCCATTCATCTTCCATAGACATGCAAACTTTAGCAACTTTCACCAACGCCTACAAATGACCCTATATGAATCTAAATATGCAAGAAAGGCCTTATTTTGACCTTATTACAATGATTTATGCTCAAACACTCAAAAAGCTAACTTAAAAACCTAACATACATTTCTAAAACTTACATGCCCATGGTACCCCTACACCATACAACTGGGGTGAAAAAGATTGCATTCTCCTGATGAAATGAGCTCACAAACAGAGACTCCATGATTCTTAACATCCTCTTCTGACATCTAAGTAGCATCCTCATTTGGTAAGCCATGCCACTTAACCAAATATTCATTGTGTACTTTGTGTCTAGTCCTCTTGGCCTCTCTTGTATCCAATATGGCTTCAAGCTTCATTGGTTGGTTGGGTGGTAGGTCTTTAACCCACTCATCATCTTCAACTCCTGTAGCATCTACTTCTTCACTTGCAACCACAATATTCTTAAAAGGATAAAGATCAGCAATATTGAAAATAGGTGAGGTAGCCACTCCAAGAGGGAGTTCTATATCATAAGTATTTTTCCCATATTTGTGGACCACCCTACAAGGTCCAATATTTTTCATCATCAGCTTGGTGTATTTACCCTTGGGTAACCTCTCTTTCCTTAGATGTGCAAGCACCAAGTCCCCTACTTTGAACTAAACATCCTTCTTCAAATTTTCCTTCTCTTTTTACTTCTCCACACTCGTTTTCATCCTTTCCTTGACCTTCTCGTGTATGTCCTTCATAGCTACATAAAAATCTTCTCCATTTGCACTCCTTTTCTCCATTCCCCTCAAATCTCTCAACTCACATACACCTCTTGGGCTCATGCCATGTACAATCTCAAAAGGACTTCTCCCTATGCTTTGATTGATTGAGTCATTATAAGTATACTCTGCTTGAGGAAGTATGAGATCCCATGACTGATTATTCTCTTTGGTGAGGCACCTCAACAAGTTCCCTAGTGACCTATTGACCACCTTAGTCTACCCATCCATTTGTGGATGATAGGCAGAACTGAATGTCAAGTTTTTGCCCAAATTTCTCCACAAGGTCCTCCAAAAATGACCTATAAACTTAGCATCTCTATTAGACACAATGGTTAGAGGTAGTCCATGAATCCTTACAATCTTTTTGAAGAATAAACTAGCTATATGAGATACATCATTTGTGCTCCTATAAGCAATAAAGTGAGCCATCTTGCTAAACCTATCAACAACAACATAAATATTGCCATGCCCTCTTTGTGTCTTAGGCAGTCCCAAAACAAAGCCCATGTTGATTGACTCCCATGGTTAGTTATGAATTGTAAAAGGCTAGTAAATACCTACATTATAACTTGTTCCTTTAGCTCTTTGACACACCACACAACTCTCCACAAACCTTTTTACATCCATATGCATTCTTGGACAATGATAGAACCTTTTGACCTACTCTAAGGTCTTGTCATATCCAAAATGTCCACCCAAACTACCACAATACTTTTCTTTGATCAGATTTTCCCTCATAGAGCACTTTGGCACACACAACTAAGCACCCTTGAACAACAAACCATCTTGCAGTATAAAATCAGAATGTTCACTATGGAAAACACCTTGTGGCTAATTACAAATAACAAAAATATCTTTAAAGTCATCATCATCTTGATACATACCTTTTAATGCATCCACTCCTACACTTTGTAGTTGAATCTATTGAACCAACGTGGCTCTCCTACTTAGAGAATCAACAAACTTCTTTGCTTGTCCTTTCTTATGCTTAATTGTAATTGTATATGCCTACAAATACTCCATCCACTTAATGTGCCTATGAATCAACTTGTCTTGACTATTCAAAAAGCTTAAAGCATGGTTATCTGTGAAGACAATGAATTCCTTTGGTAAGAGATAATGTCGCCACTTCTTAAAGGATTGCACCATTTCATAGATTTCAAGGTCATATGAGGAATGCTTTCTTTTGGCCTCATTGAGTTTCTCATTGAAAAATTCCATTGGTCTCCCTTCTTGACTCAAAACTGCACCTATGGCATACCCGCTTGCATCACATTCAATTGTGAACAACTTGTTAAAGTTGGGGAGTATAAGAATAGGTTGTTGAGCCACTCTAGTCTTCAAGTATTCAAAGCTTTTATCTGCCTCATCAATCCACTAAAACTTACCCTTCTTCTCACCCTTGTTAGTCTCAATGATTGGTGCACAAATATGGCTAAAGTTCTTAATGAACTTCCTATAGAAACTAGCTAAGCCATGAAAGCTCCTTACATCTATTGTTGCTTTAGGAGTTGACTAGTTGAGTATGGCTTCAACTTTTGTGGGGTTCGTCTTCAAGGCTCCTTTTGCAATCACAAATCCAAGATAAACAATTTCCTTCTTCATAAACTCGCACTTCTTAAGATTGATAACTAGCTTCTCCTCATTCAACTTCCTCAACACCATATCCAAGTGTTGCAAGTGTTCCTCTTTTGTTCTACTATATACAAGGATATCATCTAAGTACACCACCACAAATTTTCCTATGAAGTGTTTTAGGACCTCGTTCATTAGCCTCATGAATGTACTTGGGGCATTAGATAATCCAAATGGCATCACTAGCCATTCATATAAACCATTAGTCTTTAAGGTTTTCTTCCACTCATCTCCTTCCCTTATTCTGATATGATGGTATCTACTTTTTAAGTTAATTTTTTAAAAGTAACATGCACCTAACAAACTGTCCATCAAGTTCTTCATCTGGGGCATAGTAAACCTATATCTAATTGTAATCTTATTTATTTCCCTTGAGTCAGTACAAAGTATCCAATCTCCATCCTTTTTAGGTGCCAAAATAGTAGGCACAGCACAAGGGCTCAAGCTCTCCCTTATGAGACCCTTATCTAACAATTCTTGAACCTGATTTTTAATCTCTTCATTTTTTCTAGGGTTCATCTTGTGTGATGATTTGTTTGGTAGACTTGCACCCAATATAAGATTAATGTGATGACTTGCATCTCTAATGGGTGGCAAGGAATTTGGTAGTTCCTTCACCACTATATCTTCATACTTGTCCAATAGGACCTGCACCTCTTTCGGTACCTATTTTCCATCTGCTACTACTACATCTGATATGGACTTACAAACAATGGCATAACCAATGTCTTCCTCCTCTAGACCCTTCAAAAACTCTTTTTCCTTAACCACTAACACACTTGGTCCTTCATGAACTACACTATCCTCTTCTTGAATGGGTGAAAGGGTATATGACTTCCCTTCTTTTTTTGTCACATAAATATTCTTCTCCCCATCATGTTTGGCCTTCCTATCAAATTTCCATGGCATTCCTAGGAGTACATGACATACATCCATGGGGATGATGTCACAAAGTATCTTAACCTTATAAGGACCAATGTTGAATTCTATCCAAGCTTGCTCATTCACTAAAACTTGTTGACCCTTATTGAGCCGTGAAACTTTGTAGGGTATTGGATGAGTGTTCCTTTTAACTTTTAGCTTTTCTATCATCTCCAAAGACACTAGATTATCTATTGAACCAGAATCTACCACTACTTTACATACCTTCCCTTAAGCTTTGCAAGTTGTCCTAAATAATGTTTTTCTTTGTGGGGGTTCCTTGTTGGTTGGCACTTTTATTAGTGTCCTTCTCAGCATCAAAGACTCTCCTGCCTCTGGAGCAACATGTAGAGAAGGTGAGTTAACACTTTTATTGTCCTCCTCTTGCACTATTTGGGTTCTCCTCTCACCACCATGAGAACTAGAGGCTTGTTTGTCTGGGAATTTCCAAGGTGTCCATATTGGTTGCAACTAAAACACCTACCTGAAAAGGTGTTGGATCCTCTTCCTTGTCCATTGGACCTTCCTCTACCACCAAAACTCCTTCCTCTGAAATTACCTATGTTATTTGTCTCTCCACGTTGTTCTTGTTGGTTGGTTGTTTCACCTTGAGGTTTTTGTGATTGCCCCCTTGCACTAAAGTTGCCTCTACCTCCAAAATTTTTCTCTCTTCCTCTTCCTTGCTACTCTTGCTTTCTTTTAATCCTTTCCTCAGCTTTAGTTGCTAATTGGTAACACTCCTCAACTGTCCTGGGAGTTGTAAGGCCAATTTCATCATGTATATTTTATCTAAGACCATTCAAGTACCTTTTTCCACTTTCTCCACTTCATCTCCAGTATGTCTTGCTCTTATGCTTAGTTTATGAAATTCCTCATTATAGGCCATTACATCTAACTCCTTTTGCTTCAAATTTTGTAGCTTCCTAATGGTTTGGATTGGATAATTTGCAAGCAAGAATTGAGTCTTCAACTTGGCTACCATCTGGTCCCATGATCTTATCTTTGATTTTCCTTTCTTAATTCTTTCGTCTTTAATGTAATTCCACCATGTCAGGGCAGGCCCCTTCAACTTATTCTTTGCAAATTTTACCTTCTTGTTGTCTTCTATCTCCTCAAACTCAAAGAAGTTGTTCAAAGCATCAATCCATGCCAAAACATTTTCACTATCCAATTTTCCACCATACATTGGCACTTCCACTTTCACTTTTGGAATTTTGTCACCCTTGAATGCCTTTAGCAACTTGACCATCCTCTTTTCTTTAGGGTCCAATTCTTCATTCTCATCTTGAACTCCTAGTGGAGGGTTCTCAATCTCACCCTCTTCTTCCTTGTCACTTATGTCTCCACTGACCATTCCTCTCCTCTAATTATTTTCTAGGGTTGTTGTCCTTGAAATGGTTGCTTCTTGTGACTCCTTCTAGAGCCTTTTCTTCTTAAGTAACTATTCTTTCAACTCTTTTACCTCTTTGGCCATTGGATTTCCTTTTGGAGGCATTTTGACTATGCTTACCTACACTCACTTCCCACTTCTAACCAGAACCTTTGCTGTGATACCACCTGATGCAGAGTAGGGGTAGATTAAGCATTACCAAACTCAACTCAACTCAAAACAATCAATACTTAGGACCCAAGACCCAAGACCCAAGACTCCTGCAATAGTGTTTTTCAATAACATGCAAACCTTTCCAACTACGTCTCCTAAAGGTTGTTTTATGACATATCTTTTATAGAAGACCATCTCAAATTAAAAACCAAACCTTTTCAAGTACCCATTAGGCTTAAATTCAACATATCTAAAGTATAGCATGTTTTTTTGAAACAAATCACCCTAATCAGGTTTTCTATGCTTGAAACTAGGCCAATTAGGCCGCTTTTACAAAGTAAGTACTAAGAATACTTCTTTCAAACTCCTAAAATCTTCATCAACACCTTAAACTAGTCATCTAGGTTCACAATCTTCAATTTTTAACGGCAAAACTCACCAAATTATTGTCCCACTACTTTGCTACTCTACCTAGCCTAACACATGAAGATGTTAGGTTAGGGCTTTGAAAAAATCATCTTCAACATCCATCCCCTGCTCCCTAAACCTACAAAACATTGAAACAACACCTATAGCCACCATTCCACCAAGTCTCACTAATTTACAATGGTGGAATGGTCCCTAATCTACATTTTGCTCTCAAAACCCTTAAAATAGAGGGTTTCCAAACGGTAGGAAGAAAAAGACTTAAAACTAACTTATTACCTGATGAAATGACACCACAAAGAGCTCAAAAGAATTCTAAGACTCTGTAGAAACCTTTCACATTGATTTTAACTCATAACAGTATTGTACGGGCCGTACAGAGCTTGCAAACTCAGGAAAAATTGCACACAAAACCAAAAAATGGAGCTTCTCCTTCACTTTTTATCTTTCTCCAGATACAACAATCGTGCCTTGAGGTCTGAGAGGATCAAAAACATAACATGAAACATTCTAAACATCAGTTACAAACAAGATTTCAAGAAGTGGCCATTCATCTTCCATAAACATGCAAAAGTGCCAAGTTGTAAAAGCAACTTTAGCAACTATCATCAACTTTTTCAACAATGCCTAAAAATGACCCTATATGAATCTAAATATTCAATAAAGGTCTTATTTTGACCTTATTACAATGATTTATTCTCAAACACTCAAAAATCTAACTTAAACACCTAACATGCATTGCTAAAACTGACATGCCTGTGGTGCCCATGCACCAATCGATCATAGGATTGACTAGTCTTTGTTTCTATCTTACAAGCTTAACATATGGGTCTAACTCAATGGTGCGATGGGCCAAGTTAGGATTAAAAAAAATTAAATCCTCATAGGTCCAAGAAATTGCATCATCATAAACTTGACAAATTTTAATGAAAGTTTCATTCTCAATTTTAGAACATACCTTCCCTAGACTCAAAGATCTTCCTTTTGCAATTGTAACTGGCTTGTAGTCACCCTTCTTTGCAGCTAAGTTCATTTTATTTTGTTTCATTTGGTCCTCTGAATTAAAGATACCCTCAAGGGTATGAGACCCTTTGGTAACTTTTTGTTTAGTTGCATAATTTGATCACCATATTGTTCTTGTATCTTAGAATAATTCTTGCCAAAAAAATTGCCTCTTCTTAAAAGAAATTTGATAATTTGTTGATCATTTTCAAAGACCTACCAATTTACTTGGTTTTTTGGAAAAACTAACCTTACAACAAGCCTAATATGTTGCTCCTTCTTGCTTGTAATATGTGTTGGTATGCTAAATTGAGCACAAACTATTGCAAGTCTATCAACATGCTTATTCTAACCTCTAGAGATAGTTTGGATGCAAAATCTATCAAATCCCTTAATAAAATCCCAAACCCTATGTTTGTAAGATTTGAACAAGTTATTCTTGGTTATACTTTGAGTTCTAATTTGGTTGACAACTAATTCATTATCTCCAAAGACCTGCAACGATTTTATTTTCCTTTTTTGTGCAAGTTGAATACCTTGGATGAGGGCCTCATACTCATCCACATTGTTAGTGTGACTAAATTGAATTACTCGGGGCTTCTAGCATCACACCAACACCTACACCATTCTTATTTCTAGAGCCATAAAAAAATAATTGTCATTCCGTCTAGGTCCCCTTGAGTTTTAATGAGATTGGGGATAGGGGTATCCTCTTCATAAATGTAGTAAGTTCCAAGAGCAGTCTCCTCTACTTCATTGAGTGGGTCAAATTGAAATGAATTACCCTATTTATCTAGAAAACAATCAAGAAGCTCCTCCAAAAGAGTAGTAGGATCATGAATAGTATACTCATCCTTTTGATCGTGCAATGTGAAATTCATATTTATAGGGATAGGAGTATAAAGTTAATATGATCCTTTGCAATGGATTCAACTTTGATGGTCACTATGGTACCGTACCTAACCCTAAATAACATATGGAGCCAATCAGAAGATAGATATCCACCTATCTTATCAGTGAACTCTCTAGACAAACATGTGGAAAAGAAGGTAGGGGGGTCTATGACTGAAATTTCTTACAACATAGTGTAGCCAGGGCATGCATATAAGGTCAGTTTTAGGTCCTTAATAACCCCCAATGTCTTGACAATAGTACCATACAATTGTACAACTTGCTTAGCCATGAGTTCATACTTAATACCAAGGAGATCAACTACCTTTTTTGGCATAATAGAGCTGCTAGCCCTCAAATCAATCATACAATTGTGTACTATATAATCCCCAATAATCTAGGACAAATAGAAATGGGATGGCTTACTGATCTTACTTGAATTTCCCTCTTCCTTGGGTTGTACTAGGTTGGTTGGTGAAGTAGTCCCTTATTTTTCTAGCATATCATTTAGTTGTTTAAGTCCTTCTAAAGCTTGTTGCAACAAATCCCTTTGAGATGGGATGGACAGGAACCTCCCACATGGTGACATTCAGGTTAGCCTTCTTTATTTGATCAACTATATTCAAAGGAGGATGCACCAACTTAGATGAAACCTTAAGAAGAGCAAGATCCAACTTTGTTGGTTGGATGATCGATGGTCGTTCCTGTGCTTTGTTACTCTTACCAATAGTCTATTTTGGCTATAGCATAGTTATCCTACCTTTTGTACCAGAAACTGTAGTGGCTTGGGGAGATTAGGAGGTTGATTCCTTACCAACTATGGATGATATACCATTAACCACTACTCTTTTCTTTGATCTTGTATTTTGGGCTATCGTATCAACATTTAGTTGGTTTAGACCACAAAAATATGTCGCATTCCAATTGAAAAATGTAGAGTCTCCTAGCATGTGATCCTACCTACTAGAAGTTGCTTGACTTGTATCAAATTATTATTTGTAAGCTACGTGTTCATTTTGAACCATTAGATGTTGTACAAACTCTCCATTTTGACATGTATTTTGATTATGTGGTTGATTGCATGGGTACCACTAGTCATGTTCCTAAGCTAAGTTATTTTGAACTGTAAAAAGAGCCTTTAAAGTATTAATAGAGGCTAGATTTATAATATTCAAGGGCTTAACATAATTCCATTGGTTTTGTCCTTGATATGGTTATTTTTTTTGTTGATAATTTTGATTTTGAGACTAGTAAGGTTTGTTGTTTTGAGTGTGTCAAGCCTCTTTATTGAAACCAACTCATTACCAAAATTCTATAATAAAGCTTTAATTCATGTAATTCATTTTAAGGTGCAATAGAAAAATATGGTTGATTGGTAGAATCAATTGGAATAAGAGCCAATGTGGGTTGTTGAGGAAGAGAATCAAAGAATAGAGGCATTGGTGGCCTTGGAGATATTTTCCTAGCTTGTATTAGATAATTATCTTCCTTGATGACAATATCATATGGATATGGCAGAGTCGCCCACCCATAGATTGTATCGTAATAGTCACAACATTGTTAAAATCCCTTAAATAGTATAAGAAGGCATGATTGGGAGAGGGATTCACCAAGGAAAGGATTCTATCCCAAGTCTTCTAAAATATAAAGTTAAAATCTCTCATGAATTCATGGGGTGCCCTCTTAATTATTCTCAATCATTCCATCAAGGACAAGTGATCACTCTTATCCTCAAATTATTCATATAACCTTTCACCTAACTCATCCTAGTTGTGAATGGAACTAGAATACAAACCTTTGTACCATTGTAATGCTTTTACTTTCAAGGATGTGGCTAGGATTCTAGCATCCACATTATCTTGTGTGCTATTATGCGTAAAGCATATATTGGCCACATCCTAAATGTGTTCTATTAGAGTCGTGGTTGTCTCATCAGTAAAAAGAATAAATTTTAAGGAATTCAGTTGTATATCATCCCTTTGGGCTAAAAAAATAGGGCTACCACCATTAAAAGTGACAAATTATTTATTTCTAGGGGCAACCATATGGAATAATTATCTACTTATCTGAGTGGTAGGAGTTCTAGGCTAATGCAATCTACTAAATGGAGGTGTGGATTGAACTCTAGGATATGGAGTTAAAGAACCCTTACTTCTCCTTACTGGTGATAAATATTGTCTATGTATTCTTCTAGAACTAGAAAATGATAGTTCAGTAAATGGATAATACCTCTAGAGGATGCTCTAGTTTGAATTTTGGGCATGAATTTGCAGGTCTAATCTGTAACCAAAACTTTTGAGTTGTAGTAGGGTCACCGACTTGATTGTAAAGTTTCCCACTTGAATGCTGAGTTATTAGGTGTGTAAATATCTTAACTCCAACTACAAAAACTACTGATACACACACTAAATATCAACAATGGAAATGATACACTTTGAATTAAGGCAGTTCAATGGGGTCCCACTGGGTGTGCCAAAAATTGTTGTCACGTGAAATCACACCTTGTTGAACATAGACTCACCATTCCAATGACACAATGGAAATAACCTAAAGGTGTGGGATTTTACAATTGAGGTTAGATATCCAAAGAAGGTCAACTTCCTCTCAAAACTAAATACAATAATAATGGTCCAACATAACACTAGATAACTCTAAAGTAATCCCAATTTGTCAATTTGCAGAAGAAAAAGGGAGAAGAGGATGCTAAAAATTAGAAATATTATGATGCACCAAGATTGAATATGTTTTTCATGCTTGTGATTGCACAAAATATCAACAAAACCACTAGAAAGGATCACACAATTCTTTTTTTAATAAATTTTATAAAAGAACATGAAGGCTAGGGTCTAAAAGATTGATGGAAAAGGAGACTCTCCCTTTCAAATCTTATGACAAACACACTTAAAACACTATTCAAGAAGGAGGTAAATTAAATTGAAACACATGGAAATGGAAGATAAATCTACAACATTTATTAAGTTCAAATCTGAAAATGAATTACATAATCATGGAGCTCATATGCTCACATAAAACATGGGCTTCACACATACAAAAAATTGTAACTCAACAATCTAGCTTCATTTCAGTAGCATCTGGGTATGCAACCACAACTTCTCCAAAATCCCCCTTCTCCAAATGAGAAAGCATCATCATATAGAAATTGTGTGAGAAGAAACCACCATTGGTTTCCCAAAACAACCTCCATAAACCACCAATAATTCCAATTCCCAACTTGAGGAGAGATAAGAAAATAAAATATAAAATAATTTATTGCCTTCACCACCTTCACATGGGTGCCTAACTTTTGGCCAATCATCTTGGTCAATCAAGACACCTTATTTGACTCCCAGTGGCCTCGATGGCTCCAAATATGGTCATACAACATGCAAAGATTGTGGCACAAACATTCAATCACATGCAAGGAATGCAATTGAACATGCAAGCATTGTGTTAAGGAGTGGTGCATTAATGCAATGTTTGGGTTTTTCATATATAAGTATGAGAATCATCAAAGATTGTTATGAATAGAATTTGGGATAATATGGGATGGGATGGGAGGAGATAGGGAAATTTTTTATTATGGGATGAAGTGGTGATTGTAGTATGAAGAGATGTGTGAAGATGGACACAAATGCACGAGGCTTGAAGACAAGGCATTGAATACTAAGTATATATAAGGTCATATCCTTGACATAATTTAGGTGCTACTTCTACATCTAACATACTATTGACCTAGTTGATGTTCCCTGATAGATGGATTTATTTGTTGTTCCAACGAAGTTTAATGATATATTGTCTAAGAAAAGGATTGAGCTAAGGTAGAATCATTAGTATGCATACTACCAAGGATTTTATGTATCTCACATAAAGAATCTTAGGCATCCTTCGTATTAGAGAACTTCAAGAGGTTGTTATCAAAGGTCCATTTATATGATGTATCTCAAAGGGGGGTGAATTGAAAGGAAAAATGTATGGAGGTTGGTGAATGTAATAGGATAGCTGAAGTGGCAATTGTTGGACTCAAGGGAACACTGAGAGGGGGAGTGAATCAATGTTCAGCAAATCTTAACTTTATTACTCTGAAACTTAAACCATTATGTCATTACATTAAAAGAAAGATGCAAGCATTCAAAGGAGACATTCATAACACCATAAAACAAGGATTTTTGTGTGGAAACCCTATTAGGGGAAAAACCATGGTGGAGGTTAATCCACAATTTGAGTACTCAAATAATTTTCTTACAGAAGAGAATGCACTTGCATTCAGGCACACTGCCTAGAGCTCACTGCTCAAAGGGAAGGCTCACTGTCTTACAAAAGTTCATATTAAAACCATCTCAAGGATTAACTAAGATAGTAGCATCTATTTATGTCAGGTTACAATTCCAGTGAAGCTCATAGATTAGATTTTGGACCCTTTTTCTGACTATGCACTTCACTCTGCTCTGCTCTTCTCTTTTCTACTCTTCGCATCACACAGACAAATTCGCACTATTACTCTGTTGAATTTCCCATCACACATTCACTATCTTCTCTATCCCTTCTATCACACACACTTCTACTTCCAAAATGATAAAACCGATCTCATATATATATCTGCTATCAAGGATTTGATCATTCATATGTCGGCTTCATAAAACATTAAATTCTTTTCAATAGTCGGCTAGATCCACCACTAATTCTTTGTGTGTATCCTCCAAAGTCGGTTAAGACAAAGAGAGGACCCAAACAAACATAATCGAGCATGAAAACATTCAATTAATTACTCCTTATATATTCATGATTACTATATTTGACGGGTCGACCTTAAAGCACAGATAACCAACATATTTGTGCACCGGATCTCCTAGATCGCATACCAATGAGTGTGCATCAACCTATCTCATGAATAATGTAGTAAAAACATCAACAAACCTTCCTTTGAGATCAATAAACCAAAATAGTAGTTCAGTGAGGTGATTGGATCAATATTATTGCCTTTAACCGGATGTCATGTTCTTTACTTTGTTCTGTCGGTGAAAACCAAAGCTATGTTGTAGATCAGATGCATGACTTAGGTTGCCATCAATGACAAAACTTACAATCCATATGCCAACAACAATATTGTATGAAGATGAGGATAATGTTGACTTAGGTTCAACAAGTTCACATCTTGATGTATTACTCTTAACACTTTTGTAGATGCCCCAAGTTATTTTGGGAGGCAGAGAATTATTGAAGATTGACAGATTATGTTTTTTCTTGATTATATTTTTAACATTAACATTTTCATAGTCTAATATAATTTGATTAAGATTTTACTAGAGGACTTACCTTTGTTTTTTTATTTTTTGACTTGATTTTTGATCTTTGATTGGTAAATGATTTTGATGTTTTGTGCATGTAGGGATAGCCTTGTTGTTTTGAGATGCATCAATAATAGAGGACACTTTTTGATCCAAGTCAAGGAGGTGGGTGGAAGTGAACAAATTGGTTAAGGTGGTAAAGATATGTGAATCTTGGAAAATTCTGATGATATATTCAACAAAATCTTCATGGGTATCCTTAATAGTGTTGTTAATATCAAAGGATGCTTGCATGACCTTAGTGGGATTGCAATTAGGCTTAGTGGGCACAATATTAGGTGGTTCATACCCAAACCCTTGATTTTTTAGCATTATGTATCGGCTTCAATGGTTTTTATATTCCATTTATTTTCTTCCCAAATATTTTCCTTTGTATCCCATGCCTTTACGAATGAAAACACTATTAGGATAAATATATGTAAGTGGATCGAGCTTAGATTTTTATTCTCCATCCTCTTCTTCTTTATATAATGAGGATGAGATTTCTACTTTGATGATTTATTTTTCCATTGTACCCCAATGCTAGAAGGAAGTGGGTGCACTTTGTGTTGTAGCTTGACATGATGGCATTAATGACTTAGGTTGACCATAATTTTTAGGAGATAGTGGGAATTGTCTAATGTGGAAAGAGGAACATAATACATACTCTTTGCATCCAATGTCTTTAAATGTATCCTTGATCTTTGGGATAGTGTACAAAGTAGAGGAGGCCAATAATGTGGAAGGATCATCATGTAAGGAAGATGTTTTGATATTGGTTGGACAATGCTATAAAATGCCATGACTTATTTCTAAGAATTTATAATAATGAAAAGGATTTTGACCAAAAAGTACAATCACTTTAGGTCCATTGTGTGGAAAAATTGCATGACATGGATACATGGATGACCAAGAAGGATGTTGTATTGGAGATCAAGGTCTAAAATCTAGCATGTAGTTTTCATAGTGGTTGGTCCAATCTGGATGGGTAACTTTATGGAACCTTAGATTTATGCTCAACATTGTCATAGGATTTGATGGTAATTAATCTTCTTTTGAGGATCAAAAAAATCATTAGAATATCCCAATTGTTTTATTAGATTCAAGGTGCAAAGATTAAGTTTGCATCCACCATCTATTAGGACATGTTTGATTGTGGTTTTATGGATAAGGGCATCAAGATAGAGTGGTTTTTTGTGAGATGGATCGATGGAAGGAAGTTATTTAGTGGTAAATGTGATGTATTGTGGAGAAGATAAGTGCCCTATCATGGCTTAAATTAATCAATATTAATATCATTAGGGATAAGGGATTCTTCAAGGGCTTTCTTAAGGATTTCATTCTATGTGGGAGATGTTTGAAGCAGCTCAAGAATGGAGATTTCTGCTGGAATTTTTCATAAGTGGTCAAGGAGATTATATTTGTTTGTAGATGGTGAAGAGGATGAGGCTCCCTGCATGGTGACTCAATCATGATAGGTAGTAATGATGCAATTAGATGTTTTTATGGTTACAATGGATACTTAGGTAGGGCTTTGTTCAATGCAACTAATAATAAAATCATGTGAGATATTATTGATGCAAAAGCTTTACCATCATTGTGCTAAGGAAAAGGTTTCTTATATATACCCATTTTTTTGTTAGGTGACTTTTGGTCTTCAATGATGATTTCTCCATGATTGATGAGATCTTGGATTAAGTTTTTCAATTTCATGTAATTGGATGTTCTATGTTTGTGTACCCAATAATATTCACAAAAGTCATGTTCTTTATACCAAGATGGTTTTGGCACATCCTCATTGAGTGGTTTTATAGCTGGGATTTGGAGCAAGTTTTATTGGGTTATCTTATGAAAAACTACCTCAATAGGATCACCTAATGGAGTGTATTTATGCCAAGTATATCTTTTAGGCTATCCTTTGGGGATGACCACCTTGTGCTAGGTATTTTGATCAATTTGAGATGATGATGGTGTGGGTATTTGTATTTTTGGACATATTTGGAATCAGTCACACCATCATGACTATGTTCTTATTCTTGTTTAAAAAATGAGATGTATCACTAGATTTATTGTTGCCTTTGCTCTTTTTATAGATCTCAACTAGTCTTTTGGTAATAAGTTTTTTCTATGGTGACTCATTTCTCTATGATTTCATCAAAGGAGTGGATGCATTGAATTTGTAAATGAAAATCCATCTTTGACTTCAAGTTTTGGAAGAATATTGTTATGAGTTGTTTTTGGGAACGGGTCGTGCAAATTGACAAGAAAGATGTCTCCATCTTTGTAAGAAAGAGGCAAAGCTTTCACCACTCTTTTTCTTTATGTTACATAGGTCCATCATGTTGATTTCATGTTCAATGTTATAGAAGGAATGTGTGATAAACAATGTGGATAGCTTAGAAATGGTGGTGATGGTTCCATGATGAAGGTGTGTAAACCAATCTAGTGCTTGTCCACCTAAGATTCAAGGGAATAGTCTCAAGAGGTATACATAAAGATAAAAAAAACTTCTTCACATGCTATGTAAAATTTTTTAAGGTGTTCCTTAGGATCTCCGTTTCCTTTATATTTATTGAATTTAGGCATTTCAAAGTTTTGAGGAAAGGCGATCATTGTGATAGATTTTTAAAAAGGATAAGGACATATATCTTTGAAGGTGTAACTTTTATTTTTATGTCCTAATTGAAGTCCCTTGAGGGTATCCTTTATTTTTTGAACATATTGTGCCAAATAAATTGTGATATTAAGTGGTGGTGGTTGATAACTAGAAGTTGGAGGTTGTGTGTATGATGTTTGGAATTTTGATGGGTGGATAAAATTAGATTTGAATTTTGGAGGGTGTGAGTTGTGTTTAATGGGTTCAATGTTGAAATATGGGGAGAAGGGATGGAAGCTTGAGGTTGTGGTATTTGGATGGTAATTTTTTGGGTGCTTGATGGGATTTTGATTCATATGTTTTGGATGTGGGATTGGTGGTTTAAGATGTAATAGTAGGATTAGAAAAATATGGAAGATGTGTGAGATCACAATTATTAGAAGCTAGGGGTGTGGGAGGAGCTTGTTGTGTGATTTGGAATAATTCTTAGCTAGCATAAGGATGTATTGATTGGGATAATTCATAATGTAATGATGCATTAAGTCTATTGCTTGGGTGTCTTGTGAAAATTCCTCCAATGTGGGTGAATCTAGATCATCCAAATCTTGATTTTTCTCATGTATGACATGGATGGAAATGGGAATGTGTTCTCTAAGGGTACTTGATGGACCACTTTCTCAAAGAGTATATCATTGGATGATGAAATTGGGAATTTCTTTGAGACCATGGGTTGTTTCTTATCTTGTGACCTTGCGATAAGCATACAATAATAAACCTAGGAATGATATGATTGGATAAAAGTGATTAATGATGAGGGGATAAGGGATTGAAAGATATACCTTAGATATGAAGTTGGATTTGAATTATTAGATTTGAAAAGAAGATGATGGATTCAACTTGGTAATGCAATGTAAAAACAAGAGGTGTGAAGGGAAAAACATACAGGATCTAGAGACCCAATAGTACGGAATACATTCCCTTAACACTAATACAACATAGGAGAAGAGCATAAATAGGTTTCAATAGCTTTATAAAACTACTTGAGATGAATACAACATGCAAAATAGAGAACACAAAACTGAGCATTCACGGTTGACACAAGATATTCGTGGGAAAACCTTTTCAAGTAAAAAACCCACCACACAAAGTCAAGACAATTGTATTATAGTAAAAAAATAGTTACATACAAATTCAGTCTTCTCTGATTAGCTCACAACAGTACTACCAGAATTTTCTCACTGTTACAATGTTATCTCTCACATACAATTCGAACAAAAACTCTTTGCATCAACCTCTCACAGTCATTGTATTTTGGTTGATATATACAATCATGTACTCGACTCAAAAAGTCATTCACATCATTCAATTCTATCAACCAATCGCCGACCATCAGGTTCATGAATATGTCATCCAATCATGCAACCGATCTGCCCATACCGATCTCTCTACATCGAGCTACCCAGGCATTAATGCCATCACCCAAATCGGGTTCAAAATTGCCACCCTGGGTTGACTTGCACCTGTTGCAATTACTCTTTTGGTTTCCATCCAATCATCGTTCAGACACTGAGCCACGTGTCCACACCTCATTCGCCATCCACTTCTACCATCGAGTCCAACTCGGTCAAGACTAGCCCCGAGCTCGACCGAGCTCTCCAAGTCTTTACCGCACTACCGCCGAGCCCACCCGACCAGCTCGTGGTATGGCGGTAAATCCAATTGAGTTAAACCGAGCTCTGTCGCTCCAATCTAGTGTGCTACCGCTGCCAGCTCCAAGACTCACCGTGGTACATCGGTGACTGACATGGCTAACTATTGGCGGTCTTACCGCGGCCACCACGGTCAGCCTCTTGGTTGGCCACAGTATGGTGGTAACAGCCAGCCAGGCTGCTGGCGGTCTTACCGCGGCCACTGCAGTCAGTCTCTTGACTGGTCGCGGTATGGCGGTAACCACCAGACCCAACCACAGGCAGTCTCACCATGCTATCGCGATGAGTGGACCCACTGCCTGCAGTATGGCGGTAACCACCAGGATTGCCACTGCCAGAGCCAGTCTTAGCCACAGAGACCGATACCGCGGCCACCGCGGTGAGGAAGGAGACTGCGCATGGTATGGCAATAACCGGCAGCCAGTGCAGAAAGACTATTATCGTGGCCACTATGGTGAGGAAGGAGACCGCGCACGATATGGCGGTAACTGCTAAACCCTTCACCGCGGTACTACCAAAACAGAAAAGAACATTCTTCACGCCAAGTATGTAAAGATGGGGCTTCAAGCTGGAAGTTGAGACACATTTTCTCAACAAGCTCCCACTTGGAAAACACTTCCAGCTACCCCCATGGCTTTGAAAAATCACTGTCTGTCATAGGCCCCAAGGCCCTTGATTCTATGCACCATCTGAACTTGTCTGTGCTAACCGGCTTTGTCAAAGCATCTGCAACATTCTTCAAGGTGTCCACATTTTCCAAACTGACCTTGCCATCTTCAACCATATCCCTTACGAAATGATATTGCACATCAATGTGCTTGGTCTTGGCATGAAAGGTCAGATTATTTTCCAAATAAATGGCACTCTGACTATCACAGCAAATTGAAATCTGCCAAGCATTAAATCCAATGTCTGAACACAAATGGTTTAACCAAACCGCTTCCTTGCATGAATGAGTTGCAGCCATGTACTCTACCTTTGTCGTGGATAAGGAAAATACAGCATGTTGCTTGCTCATCCAACTGATTGCTCCACCATTAAGCATGAAAGTGTATCCATTGGTGGATCACTTGTTGTCAATGTCCCCTACCCAATCTGAATCAACATAACCTTGGATGTTGAGAGATTTCTATGATGCAACCATACTGCCATGGTAACACAGTGCATAATCTAAAGTTCCCTTCAAATACCTAAATACTCTCTTCACAGCATCCCAATGTGATCTTCTCAGATTTGCCATAAATCGGCTTAGAACTCCCACTGCTTGGGCAATGTCTGGTCTTGTATAGACCATAGCATACATCAAACTACTAACAGCACTTGCATAAGGCACACTAGTCATGTCCTCCATCTTAGTAGAAGATTTAGGATAGTCTTCAACAGACAGCTTAGTTCCATGCAGAACTAGAACAACAAGCTGCTTGTAGTCATCCATGCTAAACCTCTCCAGAACTGTTTTCACATACTTACTTTGACTAACCCAAAGCTTTTTGCTTGTTTTGTCCCTGGTTATCTCCATTCCAATAATGTACCTAGCTGCACCAAGATCTTTCATTTCGAACTTTGTAGGCAACTGAGATTAAGATCAGAAATCATAGTCTTGCTATTTCCAATGAATAACATATCATCCACATATAGGGTAATAACAAGCACACAATCATTCTCAGATTTATAACAAATGCAATGATCGGATTTTGATCTCACAAATCCAATTGACAACAAAAACGTGTCAAATTTTTGGTACCACATTCTAGGAGATTGTTTTAAACCATCGAGAGATTTATTCAACTTACAGACCAGATTTTGTTTACCTCTTTCAACAAAATGTTTAAGCTGGGACATGTAGATTTCTTCTTCCAGCTCACCATGGAGAAATGTTGTCTTCACATCCATTTGTTCAATTTCAAAATCAAACACAGCTACCAACGACAATAAAAATATGATGGATGTCAGCTTTGCTACAGGGGAAAAAATCTCTCCATAATCAATTCCCTCAATTTGAGATAAACCCTTTGCAACCAACCTAGCTTTATACTTCTCAACACTTCCATCAAAGCCTGTCTTCTTTTTGAATATCCGCTTATAGCCAACAGGCTTTCGCCCTTTAGGCAGTGGTACCAAATTTCAGGTATCATTCTTTTTCAAAGAATCCATTTCTTCATTCATGGCTTCCAACCAAGACATTGAATCAGCCATGTCGATTGCTTCTTTCACAGTCCTAGGTTCATCAGTGTTGGTAATTAAAGCATAGGCACAGTTTGAATCTAACATAGAGAAACCATACCTTTTAGGTTGCCTTTTTTCTCATGTAGATCTTCTTATAGGCTGAGGTTGTTCTTCATCATTAGAACTTCTAGAGTTGCTTGACCTCTCCTCAGTCTCACGTACACCATGCATCTCTTCCCTTTCTAGAGTTTGGGGAATCTCAACTGCATCCTTCTTCTTGTCACTCTAATCTGTCCCAAGTTGTCGATCACTTACTGAAGGTTTTAGCTCACGAAATATCACTCCTACTATACAAAACCTTTTCAATAACAGGGTTCCAAAGCTTGTATCCTTTCACACCAATTCCATAATCGATGAGAATACACTTGATAGCCTTGTTATCCAATTTAGATCTCTTTTCATTTGGCACATAAACATATGCCTCATAACCAAACACACAGACATGCCTCAGAGAGGGCTTCTTTCCAGACTATGCTTCCAGAGGCATCTTGTTAACAAGAGCAGAGCAAGGAGATATATTTATTAGATAACATGTTGTAGCCACAGCCTCATCCCAGAACTTCTGCTCCAAACCAGCACCACTCAGCATACTCCTTGCCTTTTCCATCAGCGTCATGTTCAACCTTTCAGCAACTCCCTTTTGCTATGGAGTGTAAGGTGTTGTCTTATGCCTTTTAATTCCATGATTAGTGCAATACCTCTCGAAGTCTGCAGAACAAAATTCACCACCATTGTCCGTCCTCAAACATTTAATTTTCCTTCCAGTCTAATTTTCTAACAAAGATTTAAATTCTTTAAACCGACTGAACACTTCTGATTTACTTTTAAGAAAGTATACAAATGCCCTTCTCGAATAGTCATCAATAAAAGAAACATAATATCTAGACTTCGATAACTTTAACTGGACCAAACACATCAGAATGAACATAATCTAGTATACCAGAAGATTTGTGAGGACTAGAATAAAAAGAAACACGGTGTTGTTTTCCATAGATACAATGTTTGCAAAAATTGAACTCAAGGTTACAATCATCAAGCCCTTCTACAAGATTTTTATTCTTCAAGGTTTTTAAACCTTTCTCACCAATGTGACCATGTCTATGATGCCATAACATAGTCTTCTCAGCTGGGAGTTTTACCTCCATAACATTTGCAGCCAGAGAAGAGTCTTCATCTTTCTCTGCAGGTGCAGCAATGTTTGACTTTAAAGAGGCGTTGTTGCAAAGAACAGGATGTGCACCCAGCTTGTACAAAGTGTCAATACGAACACCCTTAGCCAGCACCATTGCACCTCTATCCATTTTACATCCCTTACTTGAAAAAGAAACTTCTACACCAGCATCATTTAACTTACTGACAGATAGAAGATTTCAAGCCAGACCTGGTATGTGAAGTACACCACCAATACCTTTGACTCTCTCGTCAGGGAACTGAATTTTGACTCTTCCTCTGCCAATTATCTCCAATGTTGAATCACTTTCCAAGTATACCTTTCCGCCGTCATACTTCTCGTATTTATAGAACCATTCTCTATTGGACATCATGTGAAAAGAAGCACCTGAGTCAACCAGCCAGACATCATTTGATGTCTGAGTTGTCAAGGTTGCTGCAATGAAGGCATCTGCATCAATTTGAGAAGATTCGTTGTTAGAAGCATTCTTCTTCTTCTTCTCCTTGCAGTCCTTCCGAATATGTCCAAGTTGCCCACAGTTCCAGCATCTCACCTTGAAATTTTTACCAGGAGACTTTGATCTCCCTGCAAATTTGGATTTCGACTTCTTTTCCTTCTTCTTGCCTTTCTCCTTTGGTTTACCTCGAACAACAAGAGCCTCTTTGGCCATCTCTGAAGACTTCCTCTGCATCTCTTCAAATAGAAATGAGGCAACAACGGCTTCCATCTTGAAAGCAACAATAGTGCTTCTAATGGCCATCACAAGATGGTCCCAACTATCAAGTAATGAACACAACAGGAGCATGCAACGATCCTCCTCCTCTATCTTTACACCTACAGATGCCAGCTGAGTAAAACTCATGTTAAATGAGTTCAGATGGTCTGCAACAGATGCACCTTCTTCCATCTTCAAGGAGTACAACTTCCTCCTTAGGAATAACTTATTTACCAGAGACTTTCCCTGATAAATATCACCAAGCTTCTTCCATAGAGAAGCTGTAGACTGCTCCTCATGGACGTTCAGGAGTACAGAATCGGCTAGACTCAGTCTTATCAAACCTCTTGCTTTTCTATCAGCAAGATCCCAAGCTTCTTGCATTGTACTTTGTGTCTTAGTTTCAGACATTGCAATCCAGAGGTCTCTATCCACAAGCAAGTCTTCTATCTTGAGTTTCCATAACTCAAATTTGCTGCTATTAAATTTTCCAATGTCTACTCTACTAGATGTACTTGCCATCTCAAACAGAAACAAGTTTCAACAATGCAAGACTCCCACTGAAATAGTAGTACCACAAAAAATTAATCTTTCCTACAAGGATAACACAACTGGCCAAGGCTCTGATACCACTTTGAAGGGAAAAACATACAGGATCTAGAGACCCAATAGTGTGGAATACATTCCCTTAACACTAATACAATAGAGGAGAAGAGCATAAATAGGTTTCAATAGCATTCTAAAACTACTTGAGATGAATACAACATGTAAAATAGAGAACACAAAATTGAGCATTCACAGTTGACACAAGATATACGTGGGAAAACCTTTTCAGGTAAAAAACCCACAACACAAAGTCAAGACAATTGTATTATAATAACAAAACAGTTACATACAAATTCAGTCTTCTTTGATCAGCTCACAACAGTACTACCATAATTTTCTCACTGTTATAATGTTATCTCTCACATATAGTTCGAACAAAAACTCTTTGCATCAACCTCTCACAGTCAATGTAAATTGGCTGATATATACAATCATGTACTCGACTCAGAAAGTCATTCACAACATTCAATTCTATCAACCAATTGCCGACCATCAGATTCATGAATCTATCATCCAATCACGCAACTGATCTACCCATACCGATCTCTCTGCATCGAGCCACCCAGGCATTAATGCCATCACCCAAATAGGGTTCAAAATCGCCACCTTGGGTTGACTTGCACCTGCTGTAATTACTCTTTTGGTTTCCATCCAATCATTATTCAGACACTAAGCCACGTGTCCACACCTCATTCTCCATCCGCTTATGTCACCGAGTCCAACTCAGTCAAGACTAGCCCCAAGCTCGACTGAGCTCTCCAAGTCTTTATCGCGCTACCACCGAGCCCACCCGACCAACTCATAGTATGGTGGTAAAGCCAACTGAGTTAAACCGAGCTCTGTCGCTCCATTCTACCGTGCTACCGCTATCGGCTCCAAGACTCACCATAGTATAGTGGTAACCGACATGGCTGACCGTTGGCGATCTTACCACAGCCACCACGGTCAACCTCTTGGCTGGTCGCAGTATGGCGGTAACCGCCAGCCAGGTCGTTGGCAGTCTTACCGCAGCCACTGCGGTCAATCTCTTGACCAGCCGCGGTATGGTGGTAATAGCCAGACCCAGCCACAGGCGGTCTCACCGCGCTACCGCGATGAGTGGACCCACCACTTGTGGTATGGCGGTAATCGCCAGGACTGCCACCGCCAAAGCTAGACTTAGCCACAAAGACCAATACCGCGGCCACCATAGTGAGGAAGGAGACCTCATGCAATATGGCGGTAACCACCAGCCAGTGCAGAAAGATTGTTACTGCGGCCACCGCGGTGAGGAAGGAGACCGCGCACAATATGGTGATAATCGCTAAACCCTTCACTGTGGTACCGCCATAACAGAAAAGAAGACAGCTGCAGTATGGCAGAAAAGGCAGAAAAGAACATTTTTCACGCCAAGTATGTAAAGATGGGGCTTCAAGCTAGAAGTTGAGACATAGTTTCTCAACAAGGTGAGGATAGATATGACTTAGTAACACTATGGAAAACCAAAATGTGAAGACATGGATACAAGACCAAAGTTGTTGCAAGTAAATCTAGAGCATTGATAAATAGGGATGATTTTCTTAGTGTTGATAAGTGGCTAAGAAATATTTGATGAGGATTTTAGAAACTAACTTGGGGTAGCAAAGTTCCCAAGCTAGGGTAACCAAAATGATAAGGGATATCTTAATACTCTTCTTAAGATAGGAAAGGTATTGAGAAAAATATAATCTAGTGGATAAAAGGAGTGAGAATATAGATTTGACTCTCAATAAGATTGATTTCTCTTTAGACATGAATATGGATTTGGATTGAAAGATGAGATTGGTGAATAATGAAAGAGAATGGATGGGAAGATTAGATAAATTGATGATGATAAAGAATGGATGGGAAGATGAAATAAATCAATGATGAAAGAGATTGGATGCTTGTTGTTTGGTCTAAGGTCTAAATATGAGTATAATGATGTTTATTCTATGAAAATGGATAAATATGATTAGATGAAGGAATGATGAGGATTTTTGGATGGATAGGATTGAAATAGTTGATTTTTTAGGTGAATTATGGTCCAAGATGGGTCTCCTAGGTTTGAATCAAGTCTACAAAGGTCGATCTTTTAGATTAGGGATCTTAAGTGGTCAAATGAAGTCAAAAGTACACATGCACAACTTTATGCAATAAAGGCACTTCTCTATGAGATAGAGGTGTCATTCTATGCAATAGAGGTGCCTTAAGATGGAACAAAGGCACAACTTCTTGAAAAACTATACACAAGTATCTTAGGATGAAGCACATGTTACTCAAGATAAAACATAAGTGGTGAATGATAGTTGAGAGTGTATTGATAGATTTTTGGTAAGAGATTGATGAGAATAAAGACACATTAGATGACTTTAATTTCAAGGTGACAATGATAAATGGATTTTAGTGGTTTTGAACATGAACACACACCAAAAATATGAGCACAATCTTATAATTATTCAAGTAGGTGTGTATGCTTAGTATGGGCCCACCAAGCAAAGGATAATACATCAAGATTAGTGTGAAAAACTTCTCTTTCAAGAGTTTTTAGGTAGGGATCTAGTGGCTCAAGGGCTCGACTTTTTTCTTTCCTTAGAGGTGCTAAGACTTTTGCTAAAGAGCCTCTACCTCTACTCAGGGAGATACATGGTGAGTAACTTTGGACATGTTATTGTACCTTCAGCCACACTAAGAAATGATCAAATGATCTTAAAGGATTCTAAAAATAAGTTGTTTAGTGGATCTATGAATAGTGAGCCCATTGGAAAATGCTTGAGATTAGGAAGGTCTCTCTTTCTCTCCTCACCAAATAAGTCTTGGTGGACTAAGGATCTTGTAGCTTGGGTTAATGATGCTAGCCATAATTTGAAGTGCAACTTTTTCTCTCCCATCTTTGTATACCATACCAAAAAAAGTGGTTTAGGTCACCCTTGAGGTGATCAAATCCCCAAGAAGTCTTCCTAATGGGAAATATTATATGAGGTGTTTTTATCACCCAAGATCACATGAAGTGAAAGGGGGAGAGCATACACACAAATTGATAAGCCTTGGTTGATAATATGAAACAAAAAATGAAGAGATATGACATTTTTAATCTCCAAAATTTCTCTAGGTGCAAGGAGAGAGAACATGTCTACACACCCCTCCAAACATGGCAAACACGATTCATTAACCTGCTACTCTAACTTTAGTGCCTAGTTTAGTTGAAAAAAAAAATGGACCAATGAAACTTATAGAAAAATATTATTAATCTTGATGAATATAATCTTTGAAAAGTGTATGCAAGATACACCACTTGTGAGTTGACCAAAAATACAAGTTAGATCACAAATCAAACCCAAAACCCTAAGAAATAGCAATATGAAATAGAAGAAAAACTTTACCAAACACAAAGTGCCACTTTATGGTGCACAAGAACCTTGAGATATTGCAAAGGTGTAACTCTATGCAACAAAGGCCCCTTTCGATGCAACAAAGGCACCTTTTCATAATAAGAGGTCGTGAAACTTGTCTTGGGGTTTGAAAAAAATAGTTTTGACCTAACAAATTTGAAAATTTCCAAGATGAGATTATGACACAATAAAATAAACACAAATATTTAAAAAATAGGTTATCCAATAACCCTAAGAAGGCACAAGATATCTCCAAACTCAAATTTATTGAAAAGATTCAAAGAAATCCTAAAAAGAGAACCCCTAGAAATCCCTATTTTTTGTAAGAAACAAGTTAAATCACCTATAAAAATAGAATTTTAGAGGGATGGAAACCTAGAATAAGGCACCAAATATTAAAGAAACCTAAGGAGAAACCCTAATTGTTCAATCTAAATGCACAAAATGAAAGTGCAGCTTTAGGTGATGGTGGTGTAGCTTTGTACAACAGGTGCCTTTGTGTGAAATAGAGGTGAAACTCTATGCAAAAGAGGGTCCTTTCTATGAAACAAAGACATGTTTTCACGTTATGGAGTCCAAAAATATATTTTACATCAAAAATATGAAAAAAATCACCAATAAAAGTTAAAACATGGATATGGGTCCCATTGTGCATACCAAAAGGAAGATGTGGAAAATTTATTGAAGAAATAAAACATAAGATAAAGAATGAAATACAAAGTATATGTCAAGAAATATCTATTCATCCAAATGAGCTAAAATATAATGCACACTAGTTCTATTTGATTTTCTCTAGATTATGATAATATGTGGACTGCTCAATAAACTAGTATAACCTTGGTATGATTGTAACAATGAGATAGAAAAATGGTGGCATATGGGTATGATAGATTGATTTATTTTTTTTGATGAAGGATGAGGGTCTCTAGTTATATATTTTTCAAGAGACAAAATCAATGGCTAGGATAGATTGATGGTGGATGTCTAAGATTGAATAAGGATTATGGTTAGGCTCAAAGATGTTGTCATGTGACAAGCGTCACCTAAGGGATAAGAGGAATGGATTAGGGAAACATCCTTATGTGAATGGATAGGATTAAGAGGTGGGATATGAGATTATGGATAAGATGGAAAGTTAGTTTGACTTTTGGGAAGGTGTCTAGGTTCAATGAAAGATAAGGAGTTAGTTAGACATGTGAGAGAGACACTTATTGCATGATGACGATTTTAGGTTGTAATCCATGTGAATAAGTTTGAGGGCCAAAATTAAATGAATAAGGAAATGGAAAATTAATTAAATAATAAATAAATATTTATTTAATTAAAGGTTAAGATAAAATGGGGAAATGATAGAATTAATTAAATAAATAAATAATATTTAATTAATTAATAGCTTAGGATATAAGGTAAAATTAGGTATGGCTAGGCAAGGTAATATTTTAGGTGTCTACAAACACCTCCCAATGTAAAATTTTCCAAAGTTTATATACTACCCAAATGAGAAGACTAGTTGGTCTAAACATAAATTAGCGCTAAGACCCAACTTTGAATTCTATATGCCACATTATAGGTTGGCCTTAATGGGACCTTTACTTGTTTTAATATAGGTTGGCCTTATAGGACTCATAATATTTATAATCAAATATTTGGGGTTTCTCCTGCATTTTGACTTGGTATAGTTCGAGAAATAGCTCTGACCTGTAATCCTCGATATTTTATTGAGTTCTTTCATTCTCTCACCCTAGGATGAGTCAGTCGGTATCTTCAAACATCAATGCCCCAAAGCTTGTTGGCTTGAGTTGAGAAATATCTGTAAACCTTGAAGCTCAAAAAATTATTGGCATGTGTTAGGCGGTAAATCCAAACCCTAATTCTTGACAAATTACTAACAAGATTCAAGTAGCATGCCCAATATTCGATCTTTGATGTCTCATTTGTAGGTGTCAAGTGCAAAATCCAATTCTTGAACTCCAACATGATAATACAAGGGTATCATTTAATGTTAGAGATGTTTTAAAATTAAGAGTGGGGGATAAAAAAATTGTGATTCTCATCCAAAACATCTATTAAACATGACTCAAATTGAATTATATAAAAAAAAATAGATGATTTGATGTTACCAAATATTACTATAAGTCAAAGATCTTTTGAGAATGTAAATCTTGGTATGTGAAAATAAATAAACAATGAATCCCTTGTTGTTGTAAGACTCAAGTGCAATTTCATTATTATGATGTTTTCTGATATATACATTGTACTTTGTAAATTAATAAAATTATTCAAGAATTTGGTATTAATATGCCACCTCAAATAATCAAGGAGTTTAGAGAAAGTTTATTTTGTGAAACATCTAATGGACACTTATTTTATTCAAATGAAAGTATTTATGTAAAATATAATAGATGTGGTAACCTTTCATTGTTATGAGAATATATGAATAAAAGTATTTCATATGATTTTGGACAACAATTAGTAGATGTGAAAAGATTTAATAATATTGAACATTCTTTAAAGGATGGAAAAACTAGAAAGCATTGCAAGTTAATCATAAAAAAATGTGTGAATGCATTCCTTTGAGAATTTAAGGATAAGACTGTATGTAAATATTTGATACACTCCTAATATTGTTAGTGGTTTGATAGACAATTATGCACATGTAAAAACATATTTCAATTGGAACTATAATGTTAGTGGTTGATGTTACTAATTTATTTTGGCTTATTTTATCTACTAAAATTCTTTGGATGATATGGAAAGCTAGGATTGAGGAAAAATTTCAAGGCAGGGTGAGAGTACTTACTAAGTCAAATAGAAGAATCATTTTTCACAATCTCTCTATGTAGGTTACAGTGGCATTGGAGGTTTCCAAAGATAAATTTAAGAAGATGGCCAAGGGTGAAAACGTGGAGATAAAGAAATATGTAAGACATTGGCACTGCAATAGAGAATATAACCTAACCTTCATAAAGGAATACATGGAATTTCAAAAGAACTATAACAGAAAATACAAAATGGAACCAAAAAAAAGGACAAGGGACCCAGATTCCACATGAATCAAGACAAAGAAGGAATTGTTGAAGTGGTCAAATCTAACTCAGAAATATCCAAAATAGACCCCCCCTTTGGAATGCTATGATATTGACAGATGTAGGGAGAACAAAAAAATTTAGTTGTCTTATGTAATTCAATGTAATTCCTTTTTGTTCGTTTTGATATGTAAATCTATGTTGTTCATAGGTGTCTAATGTAAATTAGATGCAGATATAGAAGTTGAATTACTAGGACTGATACTTAGACACAGTTCTAATAAAAAATGTAAAAGTTTATTTTGCTATTTATAAACTATCTTAAATACAAAAGAAAGTCACTTTTTTCCACATTATGCTATTATTTACACTTTCATTTTTAATCTTTTGTGTTCCCCGTAGAACATAAACAAGACAAATACATTGTGAATGCAAAGAGAAAATATAGATCGTGTATCACATAGGCTTCATAGACATAAAGGTGATAGAGGAGGAAGAAAAAGAGTTTATGAAAGAACAATGTAATCAACTTCATGCCAACAAAATACAAGGAATTATTAAAAGTGTAAAGTATCTGGAGATCCATTTCAATCTTATGAGAGAATACCTCATTATAGCTTATAAACAAGCTAGGAGAAGGCTTAAAAGAAAATCACACAATTTCAATTTCAAGTTACTCACAAACATATAAATTTGATAAATAGATTGATGTAGTAAGATAGAATAGACTTTTATTTTCTCTTAGAAGTTAGAACATGCAACCAATTCATTTTTGGGGAAATTTGATATTGAAGACAATCTACTACAACTTTGTCATGTCACAAATGTTAGACAATTCATTCAAGAGTCTAACATATTTATATTTTTTTAATGACAAATTATTATTTTTATTTTCCCTTGGATTAGTGTTTACATTTATTATATCAAGATATGAGGTACCTTCTCTATTTTGAAAGAGATTATTTTTTAGCTTTGAAAGAAATAATATTAAAGAATTACAATTCACAAGACTGAAATTGAAATATTAACACAGAGAAGAAAGAGATTGACTTATTAAATTAAGTTTCCCTAGCCTCTAAAAAATTCTCTCTTTGAAGTAGTTTTTGATTTTCTTGACAACTACCACCCAATTGTGTGGAAGGACTCTTTCATACACCTTTTTTTATCAAGATTACTTTATTTAAACATTATCTGATTTAAATAGCAAATATACATTTCATTCATATCAAAAAATAATAAACTATTTTTCTATTTTAACTAACCAAAATTGACCTTTAGATTATGGTTAAGAATAGCCTACCAAAATTATTAGTTGATAGGTTATATATAGTGTGAGATTTGAGTCTGAAACAAGTCTCACATGTGCAAACCACTATTGAGTCATCGAAAAACAAGTTTTTAATGGTAAATCAATTGCGCCTCCAAAATATCAAGTGAAAGATTCCAAAATCTTAGTAAAAGCCAAATAAATATTCATTTGTCAATTTGATGGAAACATTTTATTTCCATTTGCAATGTTTTTTGCCAATTTGATGGCAACTTTCTTTTTTCATTTGGATTGCTTTATGTTTTAAATGCAAATATTTCAAAATCAAATAATACTTAATTTCTTAAGTAAAAAGTCTAGATTTGTCTAAGTTTATCTCATTCCATTATTTAACACTTATTATTAATTGTTTTATTCAGCCACATACAACTAAAATGCACAAACACTACTCTCTAACATATTAGCATGCATATAGTTTTCTATTGGTGTAGTCCTTGCACCTCCTTTAGGTGCAAGTGCTAGTCATATTTGATAACATTTTTGGTAATGAAATTGTAGTTTGCATTCTTATATTTTGCATATGATTTTCAAAGTCCACAATGTTATAATTAGTAGTTTTTGGTTTTGATTATGTGGATCGTTTTTTTCTCAATATTTCTGATCAAACTCCATGATCCATCATCAGAAAAACGAAACAAGACTAGAACAAAAATGTTGAATTGTAGTGCATCGGTATTGAGTTTCACAACGCTCTTTAAAAAAAATAGAGAAAATACTAGCACTGGCTATCTAGCCATCAAGATGCACCATGTGCATCCATGACTGTACAACACTGGCAAATAGTTAGCGTGGGTACTGTTTGTCAGTGCCGTAATCTGCCAATGTTTGTCAGTGTCGTACCACCGGATGCGCATGGTGCATCCTAATGACTAGATAGCCAGTTGTGATATTGCTATCAGAATTCAACCATATAGTTTACGAGTCAAACTCATCGACCTATGTTTCATGAGTAGTGGTTCACAAGAACCCATCTCTCATGATAATGAATGGTCCACTTAGCACTCATTGCATCAAGGTGATACTCACAAGGTGAAGTATTGGGCCTTCCTGGAGGTCACCCATCCCAGTACTACTCCAGCTCAAACACGCTTAACCATGGAGTTTTTCCCAAGATTAAGCCCACTCAACTTGCAACCTCATTTACAAAACCTTCAGCGAGTATTGTGCCTATGAACCACTCAATATAGAACCCTGTAGCTCATCGTAGGACAGCGCCAAAAATGCCAATGCCAGTGCCGAAAATGCTCTCACAGAAATGTCTTAATTGTGCTCTACAGCGGACAGAAGAAAATGTCTTTATTTCTTTTGGTGTTTTGTTCATGTACGCAGAAATCGAACATTACAAATTACCTAATAACATTTTCATTCCAGCCGTTATGGCTGACAGGTTACAGAAGAAAACCAGAGAATTCCACATGAAACCCTTTGTTTTATGTTCAAATATTAGGACACCATAAATACTCTGCTACTTTCAGAATTTATCTTTCCAGTGGTCCTTTTGTGGCTAATTCTTGTAACAGAATCCGAGTGGACGCTCACATGCCACCATCGAAGACTTTAATTCAGTGGATTTTAATGCTTGTGCGTCACTTTCGAATGTAATTCTAGGGTTCTTAGTTCTGCAAGGGTAGAAATAAATAGAAAACGTGGAAGGATTCCTGTGGAATTGTGATTGAAGGATTTAAAACAGTGAGCATCAGAGGTAAGAAATTAATGTCCTCCACAATTTACGGGATGCCTGCAATAGATTTCAAAGATTTTAGCGAGTATGAGTTAAAATTAAAATAGGCGATTTCTTGATTTAGCTCTCTTGAAGTCGGTGGACAAAATGTTGCATTTCGTCGACAGCAGGGTTCGAACCTGCGCGGGCGAAGCCCAACAGATTTCAAGTCTGTCTCCTTAACCACTCGGACATATCGACGTGATGGTAATGCAAGCGAGTATTAATTTTTTAACTTATTATTATTCTTTTAAAGTAATGTGTTTTAAATTATAGTATTGGGATAAATTATCTATTAGGAAATCTTGATGTTTCACCTCTATGAGCATCATTAAAATGTAATGAATGTTAAGTGAATCATTTATTGGATTTGTATGAAGCACTATTGGTGAAATATGAATCAATAAATTTGACTCAAAAAATATGCAATTAAAATTTGTTATATATCATCATTATAACTTGAATTTTTCAAGCACTACAAATTTGCTTTGCTACTCAACTAAATCTTAAAAACAAGTTACTTGCATTTTAATTGAAATTGTGTGTGAAATATCTAATTATTGATGCTTAACATCTCCATTGACATATGTAATTCATAATTTATAGAAATGAATTTACAACTAAAAAAGTTGTGCTTATCAATCCAATTACTACAACTCTTTATTGAAATGCTTCATTTATTTCAATACAAAATGTGTTTTAGATGCATTGTAATCATCTTGTATTTGTGATACACAAGGATGTAAAATATATGATTTATAAAGAATATAAATATGTATTTCAGCTAGTCCTAAGAATGAATCCAAGGAATTTGTTTACTACATCAATTACAATTAAGAAGTTATTTTTAGCAATATTACAACATGAAATGTAAATAAACTATAAACAATTTAGATTAATTAAGTTGTTGGAGTGAATTAGATTAGATTAGACATTGATAAAAAGTATAATCGTATAATAAATAATAAATAAAGAGATGTTTAATTTTTTGATCAAAGAATAAGTGTTAGTTGTTGAGAACAATAAGATTTACATACCTCAAAAATTACAAATTCTTTAAATACTGGGGGGATTCACTTAATAAACTAATGCTTTGTTTGGGTACCTAAAAAATGAAGACAGTGAGGTTTGAGAATTACATACCTCAACAATGTGGGTTAATACCAAAATGTTCTTCTATGGTTTGTGTTGAGTTGACTTCATTATTATTATTTTATATTGAATAAAAGTTGATTACAAAGAATAAGAGCTACCAATGGATAGTTGAAAGAAACAAAAATTTACAACCCATAAGTACAACAATACAACCATAGGAGGGCTATACAAAAACAACCAAATCCAAAACTATACAATTTTACATAGTATGGCTATAATAATATATTCATTTCATAAACTATACCATTTGACTTTGGCAAAGCTTGTTATCAGATTGAAATTGTAAAACCTTATCTTTAATTTGTTGAAGCTAAACCAAGTTCTTTGAGTTTTTCTAGCATAATACTTGAAGCTATGAAAACAAGAAAGCCACCTGTATAAAATTGTCAGAATAAAGCCTTAAAGTTGCACCTGCTTGATGAAAGTTATTAGAAAATACAGCTGAACATCTATCTTTCCATATGTGTTTTACAATCGCTTGTCTAATGGAATCAACAATAGCATTGTTGTGCATACCAAAACCAAGGATATCTTCTTTCCAATTTAACTCATGATAGAAAATAGTTGGAAATTTTTTAAATCTTTAAGGGATTCAATTAATAAACTATGCCACAACAAGTTTGTTCATAAGTTACTAATTAACACCCCTAATTTCATTTTGACCCCTCAAATTTATGTTTTTTTGTACTACTCTACATACATTAGTATAGTTAAAATCACTCTCTATTTTTCATAGGTATCTTATGTACCTATTTTTTGTTATATTTTTATATCCTCTTATTATATTTGCCCTATCAACCAATGGAATTTCCCACTCCTACATTGGACTCAAAACTAATTTTGATTGTCATCTAATATATTAAAGCCTTAACCAAAAAATGATGATTCATGACAAATATCTTATCCTATAGAAAGTTGTGATTTAAAAGAATTTATACATCTTAGTCCTTGAAACAATACCACACTAATTCTAACAATGACTCCCATTATAAAATATTTTTCAATTATCATAATTAATCCAAATAATGGTGGAAGGGTTTTAGAGATACCTAGTAATTCTTCTAGGTAGTGTCATGACATTATAAGAATATATTAAATTGGTTTTTTAAACTTGGGTAGGATTGTACTAAACTTGCACAACCTTGGTATGAATATTATTTCTTTTGTTATCTACATTAAATTTAGGATGAAGTAAATGTCAATATTATGATACTCTAACACCATAGAAGGTTATGTGTTATAGAAAAAAGATGACTTCACAACCTCAATAAGACTAACATGGTGAAATATTATTTTTTTCTAATTGACTAATGTAAAGTACTTTGTAGAGGATTCATAAACATTCCACCCCCTTCTATGCATGCTTCCCAAATTCTTATACCTAGTTGTATCGCGTTAATTAAATTATCTATTTTCCCCTAATGTTGAACTAATTATTGAGTCAAATTTTGTTTATTTAAAAGACCCAAATATGCATGCATGCAATATTGTACTAATTTAGAGGTGAATCACATGGCTCTAGATCTATTGTATGACTATGAACTCACTCTCTACCCATAAATTTAATCTATGATGGTTCAAGAATATATTACTTCTACTAAAACCCAACTATGTAAACTTGACAATTATAGAGGATAATGTATTGGAATAAGTGTTAGAATCCACTAGATTAAGGATGGAAATAGAGGATCAAAGTTCTTCTTCAATAATTTGAACTACAAACATGAGAAGGAAAAAAATTGAGATAACTATACTATTATAAGATTTCTATGGTAAACTCGTGAAAGAGAAAATTCATTGGAATGACATACAAGAAACCCTTAAAGAGATGGTCAAAGATTACATATTCCTAATAAAATTGTTCCTACTTATAATTATTTTTTGGACTATTTTTTTCCTTAGAAGATATTTTGAATGTGTCATGTTTTATGACATGGAAAAATTTTGGGGATCGATGGTGAATTATGTAAGTTTACCAAACCATGTGGTCATACATTAAATATGATTTTTATCTAATTTATTTAGAAACATTTGACAAAAAGATCTTTAGGAATAAGGATTAATCAAACTTCTTCCTGGGGCAAGGGGCCTAGCTCAATTGGCTAAAGCATCCTATTGCAAGCAAGAGGTCACAAGGTCTAGTCTCCTCCCAAACCCATGGTATCGGAGGGTGTGTCACGCCAGTGCCATCGGTCACGTGAAAAATTTTTACTAGGTGCACTGCAGTTTATAGGGGGACGGATACCCGATTGATTCCTGCAGTCTAAAAAAAAATCAAACTTCTTCCCAAATGGAAAAATGAAGACTATTTTTTGGTTGGCATCCTATCACTTTATCAAACACCTCTTACAAAAATATTACCAATGCATTGGATATTTAATTAAAACAAGTGGTCTAGGGTATTGTGACACCAAAACAAATAATCTCTTTTGGAGAAAGAAATATTCTCGATAATCTAATTCTAGTATGGGGAACTAGTAAATGGGATCAATAGTTAGGCCAAAATTATTCTCTATTTGAATTAGATTTTAACAAATCTTCTAACAAAATATATAAAAATTTCATCCTTTTAATGATGAAATAGCTAGGTAGGGTTTAGTGCCAAAAATTTGTGTTAGTTTTAAAATTATTTTTAAATATGCAAGTGGTCATATTGTGGTTAATAAACCAATATTTAAATATTTCCCTTTATAGAACTCAATTACATAGTGTGTCCGCTATCACCATTTTTATATGTGATCATTGTCGATGCTTTTAGTTATCATTGAAAAAGAGCCAAACATCTGAAGCTTATATATAATATTTCCATTCAAAATATGTGTTGTGATTAATTCACTTTTTTTTATGATAGCCTACTATTTACAAAAGTTAGAAAAATATATTTTAAATTTATACTATTGTATCTCAAGATCCTAGTTAGTTCATCACAAAATAGATTTTTTGATGCCTCACATTAGTTACATTCTTGAATAACTAAAATATTGGAAAAAAATTAAACACGGTGAAATAACTTGATATCTTGACATTCTTTTTTGGTTTGGGACCATCACTTATTAAGATGTGGAATTGATATATCAATATACAAGAATATATCATTTTATATACAACAAATGTATTTCATTGGATGGAAAATCTAGGTGGCAAATGGAATATTTACTACCACACATGTGAACATTTCTTGTTTTAAGATATCATCTAATAAAGGGTATGAATATTTGAGAAAATAATCTAATTATTTATTTGGACTAAATGGGATGGTATTTCTTGTTTTAGATCTCTATTTTGATCTCATTATATCTAACCTAGGTCCAAAGGCAGATTGGGAATTATAGATCTCAAAGTCCAAGATTATATCTAGCTTCTAAATAGATTACTAAAACTATTAAAGAAGAACCATAGAAAATCTTACTATGACAGAATTTTTATACAAATAATTAAAGGAAAATGGTAAAAATTATATTGGTTTGACAAGATTCTTCTTGTATAATTATTTTAGATTAAATCCTTCTTTCTTATTTAATCCATTTGAAAATATTTGTAGGGTGAAATCACAATACTAAATCTTGGTAGGGTGAAATCACAATACTATGTCTCACTTTTTGGTCAAGATGGACATTCATATCAACACTTTAATTGAATCTTCACCTTCTAAGACCTATAACAACTAAACAGTTAAGAATTTGAAAATGATGAAAACTAGTGATTTGTGGTAATTTGTGTGTAGATTCTAAATATAGTTTTTTAATTTTTTTGTGAAATAAATTATGAATCTTTCAACATCTCCTTTAATAACTAGTTTTAAATAGTAAACAACATTTTTAGAAAGTAATGTTTATGTCATCAAACATAACTTTTTTTCTAGAAAGGATAAAATTCTAATTTTTAAAATATAGATTCTTAACATCAATATCTAGGGCAAGGATATTTTTTCATAAATTTTTGTTACATTTTTTTTAATTAATTTTTTAAGTCACTGTAACTATAATTTGGACATAGTTGTATTCCGTCAAACATAACTTGTGTATACATTGAAATCCAATTTTATTTTTTTGGTGAAACAAGGACATCAATACCTAGGGAAAACGTATTTTTTGAATTTTTTCACAATTGTTTACTATTTTTCCACCTCTGTAGAACAAGGAACTTGATGTTTGGTGAAAAACATATGTTCAATAAAAATTGAAAATTAAATACATGAAAAATGAAAACATATCAAAAATATACTTGTTGGAAAGATTGTTTTGAGGGCTATGATCTTGCAAAATATAATTTCTAAATGATTTTATTTAATCCCTCAAAAGGTAAATGAAAAGTATTTTTTTCCAACATTTTGATAGGTGCGAAGGAGACTCCATTATGGGTATGATTTAATACTAGAGGGGTTATGTCCAAGGGGGTTTGATCTAAGGGGGTCTTATCTAACCCTCTTCAATAAAAACTCTTTAGATGGAACCTATCAAGGCTTAAATCATTATCTTTTCTAAAAATAAGTGATTTCAAGAAAAAATCAGGATGTCCCAAAAGTGAGACTCGCTATTGTGGCAGCACTCGATAGCAAGTATTTCATTGCTTAACTTGGAAAAAGTCCCCATTATAGTATGGTTTTAGTTTTGATTATTCTATTTGGTAGAATAAGCATATTTGATATCAAGTGGAAATATTTAACCATCAACTTTACTTAAAAAACTTATTAATTGTTCAAGAAAGGGGTTCAAAAATTTAGTGATATATGGGACTTCATGTTGTTGTATGGTCTCCTTGGTAGGTCAATAAAGAATGATTTGGGTTGAATAATAAATCTAAGCAATTCAATAAATGGATTCAACAATTTAGTGATAAATGGGACTTCAATTTGTTGCATGGTCTTCTTGGTAGGTCAATAAAGAATGATTTAGATTGAATAATACATCTAAGTAATTGATTATTTTATTTGAAATATCTAGTCCCCCTAAGTTAATGATTACATAATATTCACTTCAACTCCATGTAACTTCTTTAAATATTGGCATTGGTTATCCTCCCATAACTTCTCATTCCTCCCATTAAAATGATTTTATCTCCTTTTCCTTCCTAAAATGACCTCAATTTTCCCAACTCAACATTACATAAAATCATAGATTTAGTCATAAATATTGGGTCAACTTGAGTGCACAAATATAGAAATAAAATTTCATACAAATGCTCGAGTATTCACTTGGAAAATTCTGCATTATATATATAATTGAAATGTCTACTTGTTCAACTAACTAAATGCCCATTATTTCATTCAAATGAAACTATGAAACACTTAGTTTGGGGCCATTTCTTTTATTAAAAAATAGCGGTCTAAATATTTAGAGAACTACTTGTTTTATTTGATGATTTTGAGCTAGAAGGAAGATTTATTTGGAATAGGTCTTAAAATAATGTGGTTGTTGATTCATTTAGACATGTTATCATCTTACATGTAGGAAAAATCAAACATTTACTATTATTTTCTAGTTATGATATTCATCAAGAAACTATAGGTTCAAGGATTTACTCTAGCATATTTTTAGATTGTATCAATGAGCTAGTTGAAGGAAACAATACTTGTATTAAAGTGCAACTACTTCCTTTTCTAGTTGGTCACTAGATGTGTACTTTTTAGGTTGTTAAGTTATTCATAGTTTGTATATGTGTTGGATTTCTAAGATGGTCACCATCTTTATGTATGGAGTACGTATGAGCTAGTCACCTTGGGTAAATGTGGCATATGACTGAGAGAACCCCCATGTATACTTTTGATTTTTCTAAGAGCTAATCATTTGTGTCTGTAATACTGGTAGGAGTTATCCAGATTGTGTATAAATGGTATATTTTGAGTCAATAGCTATGTGAACATGGGAATTGGAATGATATAGTCTACATGCAGTTTTGTGTGATTGTACACTATAGAGTGGAATGAAACCAACACTTGATTAAAATGTGTTGGGAAAATGTGTCTCAACCTTACAATTATATAATAGTTATTATTGATAGGATATATATATATCCTAGTTACACTAATAGGTGTAATATACAATGGGAGCAAGGGGGGAGAGTGGGATGCATGTGAAAAAAAAATTGTTCACTTTTTCAGGAAACTTCTAAAATGACTGACATACATTAAATAAATGATTTATTGTAAATCTAGACCATTGATTATTAGGTTTTAGATCTAATGGTGGATATTTTGTTGGCATTTCTTGCCCTAGAATGTAATCCTATTTATGAGAGCATTGTATTATGGTTGTGGTAGAGAGAGACGATGATATATTCTGAGAGTCTAATAGCAGTCGTGTTGTTTGTTGCTCTCTGAGTGGTGATACTCCTATGAGAAGCTTGCTCTGCAAGAATATTTTAACCTTTTTGATTTACTGAATAATATATTGGGCAGATTTTGGAGTGTGGGATTTTTCTCCCAAAAGGGTTTTCCCCATGTAAATCACTATGTCATGGTATGCATGATATTTGTGTTTATTTTTGTTTAAGTTTCTATAACTATTAAAGATCTATAAAAAAATTTCATTATTCTCCTCTCAAGATTCTAGTGTAGGAAGTTGTTTTGCTACCTTAGCTTCCTTACAAGTGGTATCAAAGCCTAATCACCTTTGGTTTCAGTTGTGGGTTGTTAGGTTTTTTGGACTAATCTAGGTTTGAGTGGGATCTTGTGCAAAAGATACTTTGTGATCTTGTTGTAAGAATTTTTAGATGGCAAGTTCATCAGGGAGAATAGAGGTGGATAAATTTTATGGAAATAATTTTGAAATGTGGAAGTTGAAGATAGAGGATCTATTGATAGATCGAGATCTAAGGGATGATATTGATGAGAATGTTTCAAGGCCTACAAATCCTACTCAAGCTACTCAATATGATGTTATGGACCGTAAAGCCAAGGTTCTAATCAGATTGTGTTTAGAAGAATCTATTTTAATTGATTTCCATGAGGAGACCTCTACACATAAACTATGGAAGAAGCTTGGTGAGATGTATCAAGCCAAATCTTTAGTGAACAATATTTTCTTGAGGAACAAGTTGTATTCCTTGAGAATGGAAGAGGGTGGATGAATCACATATCACCTGGAAGCATTCAATATGTCGGTAGCTTAATTAGCATCAGTTGGTGTCTAAATGGATGAGGAGGATAAATTTCATATCTTTCTTTGTTCTTTGCCTGATTCATGGGATTCTCTTATTATGGCTATTGGGAGTACTTTTGTTATTTTTAAGATTGAAGATTTGGTGGGTTCTTTTCTTTCTGAAGAGATGAGGAAGAAGGTATCCATCACTACCAAGCAGGCCCTAAATTTTCATGGAAGACCTAAGAAAAAAGGAAATAAGAATGAGAAGTGTGACAAACCAAGTCCATGGGGAGATCTAAATCTCCTAAAAAGTCCAAAGTTGTTTGTTGGAACCATGGTAAGCCTGGACATGTTTGTAAGGAATACAAAGAAGAAAAGAAGAAGAAAAAGAAGAAATTTGATTATGAATCTAAGTTCAAGAAGGAAGATGGTGACGCATTGATTGCAACTTTGGAAACTCGTGCAGGTAATGATGTGTGGTTAATTGACTTAGGTGCATCTTTCCATATGACCTTTAATAGAGATTGGTTTTCTAAATATGAATAATTTGATGGAAGTATAGGTGTACTTGGGTGATGATTCTCATTTAGACAGTGTTGGTCAAGGTAAAGATAAAATTAGATTTCCTTATGGTAGAATAAAAAGGATTAATGGTGTGTTCCATATCCCTGGATTAGCACGAAATATGTTATCTATAAGCAAACTAATAAATGTGGGTGTGCAAATAGTATTTTTTGATGCAGGATGCAAGATGGTTAGAGGTGTTATGCTGATTTCTAGAGGTGTTAGATATGGCACATTGTATAAGTTGGATGCCTTCAATGTTGAGTGTAATAGTACTTCTGTGAAAAGCAAGTATGTTGAAGAAGTGAGGGTTTCACCTTCAGTAGATGGTCATAGATTTTGGGTACCCAAGGGTTCTCTTTCTTCTGAAACAAAGTTACTTGTAGAGAAAACTATGTTATGGCACTAAAGACTTGGCCACATTGGAGAAAAGGGTCTAAGGACCTTGAAAAATAAAAACCTTGTTGAAGGTTTGTCTAATTGTAATCTTGAATTTGATTTTTGTGAGCATTGCATTTATGAAAAAAAAATTGTGTTTAGTTTTACTCAAGTTCTCATAAATCTTGTGGTGTATTAGATCTTAGTCATTCTGATGTGTTTGGTCATGTAGATGTTCCTCTGATTGGTAAATCCACATATTATGTTTCATTTATTGATGATTATAGTAGAAGGACATGGGTATATTTTCTAAAGAGTAAATATGAAGTTTTCAGTCAATTTAAAGAATTTAAAGCAATGGTTGAGTTGCAGACTGGAAAGAAAATAAAATGTTTAAGGATTGATGATGGTGGTGAATTTTTATCTAATGATTTTGATAGATTCTATAAATATTGTGGTATTCATAGATAGAAGACAACTTTGTATTCTCCACAATAGAATGGAGTTGCAGAAAGAATGAACAAGACACTGATGGAGAAGGCTAGGAGTATGTTAAGTGGTGTTGGCATAGAACAAAGGTTTTGGGATAAATTTTCCATTGCCTGTTTCCTTATTAATAGGTCTCCTACATTATCTCTTGTTGATAAGATGCCTATAGAGGCATGGTCGGGTCGCAAGCCTTCGTTAACACATCTTAGAGTTTTTGGTTGTGAGGCATATACACATGTGCCAAAGGAGAAGCGAAAAAAGTTGGAGAACAAGGTTGTGAAATGTATCTTCATCGGATATAGTTATGGTGTGAAATGATACAAGCTTTCGGAACCTATTGCACAAAAGGTTATATATAGTAGAAGTGTTATTTTTAGAGAAACTAAGCCTTCTTATGTTACATTGCAGCCAAAACAAAGTAAATAGGAAGATGTGATTCAATTTCCTTCTACATCTGAGAAATTTGAATTAAGGCCCAAGGATAGACAAGAAGTTGAGGAGAGCTCATCTAGCTCTGGATCTTCAGAAGAGAAGGAAGAACCTCCAACTCAACTTGTTTGTAGGTCTACAAGGAATAAAAAACCACCTTAAAGGTATACACCTAATGATTGGGGATGTATTTTTGCTTTGAATACTAACATAGATGAACCCAAATCTATAGAAGAGGCATTAGGTATGAATGATGCAAAATCATGGAAGATTACTATGGGTGAAGAAATGGCATATTTGAAAAAGAATGATACATGGGATCTTGTACTATTGCCTGAAGGAAAGAAACTTGTTGGTTGCAAATGGGTGTTCAAGGAAAATATTGGTTCAACTGGAGGTATTGAGAATTACAAAGCAAGGTTGGTTGCAATAGGCTACTCTCAAGTTGAGGGTGTTGATTATGGTGAGATATTCTCTCATGTTGCAAAAATGGCATCCATTAGATTTTTGCTTTCTATTGGTGTTTCTTATGATTTAGAGGTCGAGCAAATGGATGTGAAAACTGCTTTCCTTAATGGTGACTTGGAGGAGGATATTTATATGACACAACCAGAGCACTACATGGTGAAAGGTAAAAGTAAGTTGGTTTGCAAATTGAAGAAATATTTGTATGGCTTAAAACAAAGTCCTAGGATGTGGTACCAAAAATTTGATACATATGTGTTGAGTTTGGAATTTGAGCATTCTAAATTAGATCATTATGTTTATTATAAAATTGATGGTGATTATTTCCTATTTATTGCATTTTATGTTGATGATATGTTATTTATTGGTAAAGGGAAAGGTACGATTTCATAACTGAAATCTCAACTTGCTGCTAAATTTGAAATGAAAGATCTTGGTGCAGCTAGACACATTCTTGGGATAGAAATTAAAAGAGATATAGTGTATAGAAAGCTATGGCTTGGCCAAAGTAAGTGTGTCAATTCAATTTTAAAGAGATTTAACATGCAAGATTGTAGACCATTGTGTGTACCCCTTTCTATTGGAACAGAGTTATCTATTTTAGATTGTCCAACATCTCCATCAGAGATGGAAGACATGAGCAAAGTGCCTTACCAGAGTGCAGTAGGAAGCTTGATGTATGCTATGGTTTGTACTAGACTAGACATTGCTTAAGCAGTGGGATTTCTTTCCAGATATATGTCTAATCTTGGTAAAGTTCATTGGGATGCAATTAAAAGAGTCTTCAAATATTTGTGTGGTACCTCATATTATTCCTTGTGTTATCATAGTAATATGATTGAAGACAAAATTTCCCTTGATATTCATGGTTATGTGGATTTAGACTGGGTAGGTGATGTTGACAGCAAATGATCCACTAGTGCTTATGTGTTTACATTATTCGGTGGTGCAATCAGTTGGATGACTAAGTGACAGGTTGTGGTTGATTTGTACACTACTGAAGTAGAGTATATGGTAGCTACTCATGCTTGTAAAGAATCCATTTGGCTTAAGAGATTGTGTTCACATATTGGAATAAAACAAGGTGTGGTGACAATTTATTGCAACAATCAGAGTGTGATATGTCTATCCAAGAACCTAAATTTCATGCTATGACCAAGCACATTGATGTACAATATCATTTTGTTCAAGATATGGTCGAAGATGGCAGGGTGAAGTTGGTTAAGGTAGATACTTTGATGAATGTTGTTGATTTTTTAAATAAGCCTGTGAGCATAGAGAAGTTCAGACGGTGTTCACAGATTATGTACCTTTTGGCCCCTAGAAATTAAGAGACAATGTTTACTCTCTCATGTTGCTCTTGCAAGGTGTTTGACAAGTGGGAGATTTGTTGGGAAAATGTTTCTCAACCTTGCAATTATATAACACTTATTTTTGATAGGATATATATATATATATATATCCTAGTTACATCGATAGGTGTAATATATAATGGTAGCAAGGGGGGAGAGTTGGATGCATGTGAACATTTTTTTGTTAAATTTTTTAGGAAACTTCTAAAATGATTTACATACATTAGATAAATGATATATTATAAATCTAGACCATTAATTATTAGGTTTTAGATCTAATGGTGGATATTTTGTTGTCCTGTCTTGCCCTACAATACAATCCTATTTTATGAGGGCATTGTATTATGGTTGTGATAGAGTGAGACAGTGATGTATTCTGAGAATCTAATAGCAGTCATGTTGTCTCTTGATCTCTAAGTGGTGATACTCCTATGAGAATCTTGCTCTGCAAGTATATTGCAATCTTTTTGATTTACTAAATACTATATGGGTTAGCTTTTGAAGTGTGGAGTTTTTCTCCTGAAAGGGTTTTCCCAACGCAAATCACTGTATTGTGGTATGCATGATATTTGTGTTTATTTTTGTTTAAGTTTATGTAACTGTTAAAGATCTATAAAAGTTTTACATTATTCTCCTCTCAAGATTAGTGTAGGAAGTTGTTCTGCTACCTTATCTTCCTTACAATGTGTTCATTATAATTCTAATGTAATTGGATTAAATAAAAATAAAAAATATTAAGGAATAGTTATGAATTAAAATTAAGATCATAGAAAGAGAGGAAGATTAATTTTCTCTATTGTTGGTGTATGGACAACAAAGCCTCAAATTCCCAAAAGGGATATATAGGCAGGATCATTGGGAATGATCCCTTGAGGATTAGGTATGGGTCTAGAGATGACCTTGAAATCGGTGCTTACCACATTCTAGTGTGACTATCTAAGTGGTGGAGTAGAGTTGACACCACAATGGTGGTTGAAAGGTTATGACATTGGCACTTATAAATTAGATGAAAGATGGTGGGTCAATTAAGTTAGTACTTATTGTGTGTTAAAAAAGAAATATTCAAGGGGAAAATTTTATATTGGTATCATAGCATGATTCAAACACTAGAACTATAAATCCCACTAGACTCTAGATAAATTAGGTTGTCTTACACTACTAGCTCACTATAATCAATTTGGTCACTTAGTATGAATATTTTGGAATTGAATTTCTTAAGTGGATTTTTAAGCTCATGAGAATGGTTAGCTAGTCCTAACTAGGAATACTTACATAGATGTAAAATACAATTTGGATATATAAATTATTATAAAGAAAAATTATAGTACACAACAAAACATTATGGTACTTTATGATTACTATTTTCTATAACCCAATTTTTGGATTTAAATCCACACATGGTTATGTGATGACCTTCATTGCATATATAGAGTATTAAGAATCCTCATCATGGTGTAAGAGTGAATGTTTATGAGCTTAAAATGTAGAAAATTTGATTATGTGACTATGAATGGGTTATATGTGTTAAAGATAGAACTGGTAGTACACTCAAATAGGTAGGTTATAACTATCTTAATACTTGTTGACATAGTGACAAGTTTGAGGGATCTATTTGATGTATAGCTCTATCATTTAGGTTAAAGATAATTTGAAAATAATGCCTGATGATAATGATAAAGTGTGTTATATTTCAATACCTAAATGTATGTAGATAGATATTGAAAGAGTAATAGGTGGGTGAATATGGTTATACATCAACTCATATGCATGACATTGTTAAATGAACATGCTATGAGTTTTGAAATGAGCTTGCATTGTAATTGGAATAGTATTAAGTCATGTAAATAATAACTTACAAAGAACACATAGACTTGTGTTTACATTCTTTGATGATTGAATAAAATTATTTTAATTAAAATTTTGCTAATCTTGGTTTACTAGTAAATACACCTAATGAGTGACTTGATTGTGATCATGGGACTTAATTGGAAGTTGATGAAAATAATTTGAATATATGAGGTGTAGTTGACTACAAATATTGTTATTTGATACAAGGCACTTCAGTACATTAGAATGATTAATACGTAAATGTGTGTACCTAATGGCATTAATATTGACCTATATTAATAAGAATAAATGTATGAATTGAAAATTAGAGGATTGGATCAGGCAAAAATACATATGTGAGGATATATTTTTATTATACACCCTTTTTATCTTATGAAATTGCCCCAAACAAATTAAATTAGTGAAAAATAAACCACTTGAGATGTAATGATAATACGCTTAAAAGTAAACAACTTGGCTACTAACCGAAAAAAATTAAAAATTTGAGTATAAAATCCATAAATCAAGGCCCTAATAGGTCAACAACTAAAAAGAGTATAATCATAAATGGTTAGAAGCTAACTATTAGTAGAAGAAAGGAGATAAGGCTACTTCCTCATAAGCCAAGTTGACTTACTTCAAGGGGGGGAGGATGTCACATACATTATAGAATGTGTATTGCACTCTACATGGTAGAAATATAAAAAATAATTAAGAGATATTTAAAACCAATTAAGTTAGCCAAAGAGAAACTCAAAAATTTAATGGTAAGATTATGGATATCTTACAAGGATGATGGTAAGTTATTAGCAGAGGAAAAAATAACTCGCAATTCCATTAATAGGGCATGACATACCTTCACAAACAAGTGATTCCATGGACCAATATTGTAGGAATAGCATGGGAAAAGAGTAAGTTAGGAGATATATATTAAGAAGAGATTTTGTGGGAGGTGTGGATTCCCATCAAAGAAAAAAAGATATATGAATTTCATCAAAGAATAGAAATTTGAGGAGGAGAAAAGTGAGAGGGAAGGAGTAGCCAAGGATAATGAAATAGACCATAATGTTGGTGCATAAAAATAAAAAAAATTGAGTTTAAAATGTGGCACTAAGCATGGTAGAACATGGTGTGCTATTTACATATAGATATTTCTTTGATTCTCAAATCATAACACAACCATGTTAATATAGATGGAGGTTTAGAAACGATGTGGGGATTATTACAATTACCTTTGTAGAAATGTATATAAATAAATATGTAGAGTCATGAAGAAGGCACATCTAGGTTGAATGAAATGCCTCAAATAACATGGACTTGTTGACTACACTAGTTTCAAGATATTCACAAAATGAGTTTGTTGAAAAGGCCTTAGAAACTTTTAGGTGAATGCAATTGCTAGGTAAAATTAGAATCCATAACCTTTATCAACATAATCCCTTCTTGTGCTAAAATTCAATTCTTGGAAATTGTTATAAATTTGATTTCAATAACGAAATAGGCACAATATAAAGGATATTAGACTCAATACAAGAAAATAGAAACCAAAGGTTGTTGCCATTAGAATAGGAGGTTCCAATGGAAATGGAAAACACCCCTAATCTCAAATTGATAGAATGATCTCATAGAAAATACAAATATAAATTTTGATAAGAGCATTGGTTCTTATGACAAAGGGCTTGATAAATGGTACAGCATGATTTTTTTTAACTAGCCACCATGGGAGTGGTCGATTCCATTGCTTATATAAGAAATATCTTCAATATCATTCCTAAATATAACTACACACCTCCCATATTATTACTTTCTAAAAACAATATTTAATTCTAAATTATTCATTCTTGTAGTTGAAAGGGGGTTTGATAAAGTGGAGTTATAAGATCATGCTTCTTAGAAATGCATTATTGGGATTAACCCTTTAAGGTTAAATTATTTCATCTTTTAAATGTTTTGAATTACCTTGTAAATAAAAGTGGATGACAATGTATAGTTTTACCTTAAGTCTTTATATAGTATAAGATGGCTAAAACTTAAGCTTTAGATTAAATATATAGCCATAAGTATATAATTATAATATGAAGTAAGATTAAGGTTTACTTAGCATGAGCTTGTCTTGCAGTTGCCTTATAATATGAGTGAAAATGACTTATTTCAATGGTATTAGAACCACATTATATTGAACATATTTTTAATGTTGCAATTTGATAATTTTGGTAATCTTATTTAGATTTGAGAGGGTAAAGGCCTCACATGGATACATAAAAGTTATTGAACTCTTAAGTATAATAAATCCAATATGGAATCTATCATGTGAATTGAGGGATTGATGTTATACTCATACAAGATTGTGTTTTGATTGTGTACTACATGGATGGCTAATGTCATTTAATTTAATGATGTTGTTGAGATAGAGTTAAGAAATAAATAATATATAAGCCTATAATATGGCATCTCTTGATATCTTATTTGTGACCATTAAGATCATGCTTAATTACAAGTGGCAAGTGTAAATATCATATAGTCAGTTTGTTGGACTACTATTAGAATATTGGATTGCATCATATGGTGAACCAAAGGTTAAGATTACTAATATTATTATTGACTATATATCTTCATATATTGATTTGATGGATATGGTGTTGCCAACTGTCTTAAGTATGACTCTAGTATTGATTATGCTTAAAGAAATTTTATAATTACTAGTATATCTTTGTCAAAGATTAGATTATTTTTATGTGGCCTTAGTAGTTGTGTTTCATCAAATAAAGATGTGATAATTTAATATGATTATGATACTTGATGTCCATGAATCCTATTATAGCATGTCATACCTAGTAGAAAAACTTAGAGATGTTATGGAGAACTACTTTGACTCCTTATTTATCCTAATAGGTGTATGTGAAGAATTAAAATTTGATATTAATTTTATAACATAAGCAGTGATAGTTATATGATAATGGTCACAATATGACCATGTAGATAAAGATAATGTCTTGTTGGTAGGTAATCATCCTAGCCTATATGTTAATGATGAACCTATAAGAAATTTTGGAATTATCATTTTGAATTATGAATAATAAGGGTGGTGAAGTCTAATATGAGATCTTGATGCCTTTAGAGGGAAGTGTTACATTTTAGGTTTGCTAAATTGGGAACTTGGTTGGGTTTCCCTACTTATCATTAAGCATTATTAACCATTAAGAACCATTTAAAGGAACTTTTTTGGGATATGAAATATTAATCAATAAAAAATATGTGAACCATAGCCCCAATAGGTATTGGTAAATGACATTTTATTACATTGTTTGGTCTTAAACCCTTATATGGTTTTCCCATAACAATGTTCACTCAGTTTAAATCCCATAATTAATGTTACTTGAGTGGTTATGAAATATTGTATATGGGATCCTAGGTGTATGTGCCTTGAGATATTATTATGAGGATGACTACATGGGACTTAAATGACATTTGGAAGTAGGTATTTAGGCAGTCCTTCAGAAAAGGATGCCCTTGTGACCCAAGTTCATTGGTGATGGTTTATGGGATAAGTCTAGGGTTTGGGGGTTGTTCCTAAACTCAACTATCTCCCCCTTTTCAACATGTTTCAAATTGAGACTAAAGTTTTGTTAGATGGTGGTGATATCGCCTTCCAATTGATTTATTTTTTCCTATTTAGGTTTGAACCAATATAAGGTAATTAATCATCATCGAGATTATATACTTAGAGGTTTAAGGTGTTTGACTTCTAAAATCTACTCCAACATTACATGCAATTTTAAGTCACTTTTTTTGTGGTTGGTCTTAAGGTGAGTGTTGAAGAATGCATCTAAACTTATAGAACTAAAACAATCAGTTTTTATGTATTAATCCACATATCTTTGAGTCTTGGATCAATGTTATGTATAGAAGGTATATGTATCCTCTAGACATTAGGGAGGTCTATCTTTATAAGAAATAAATTGGCCAAGATAAAGTTCATGAATTAGCTATGAATGAGTTATGGAAACATACTAACTTGTATTTAATTATGATGTTGATGTAAGTCATTATGATTTATGTTGTGAAAAAAATTTACTATGCATAAATGATCTAATTTCTTGTAACATAGAAAATTGTATACCCTTGAATAAAGGGACAATTTTGTGCTATTTTAGCCCATAATTACCCTTTACATCATCATTAATAGGCCCCTATGACCCCTTATTGTGCATCCCAAGGATTAACTTGATCAAATACCTCATAAAATCATTATATAAGCCTGATTTCTTCACTCTGAGACAATCTAGCTAGAAAAAGAGCCCCTGTGGAACCAAATCACCCATCTAGGCAAATTAGTCTTGTCTAGGTGGACTAAGTCACCCAAGGTAGCGACTTAGTCCCATTTGGGCTATTTTTGAGGTTTGAGCAAGAAAAATTAGGTTTAAGTTTTTTTTTTCTTCATTTCGGCCTTGGGGATCAAATTAATGAGTGTTTTAGGTGGATTTCCTATAAATACAAGCCTCTAAACCCTAATTCACATCTATCATTCATTATTCAATCTCTCATTCACCACTCTTCTCAAGAAAGCTAGGGTTTTTAGCATTCTTAGTCATCAAGACATCTCTCCAAAGCATTCAAGGGTTGATTCTTCAACCCTTGTTACAACAACTCAAGATATATCATCAATTCAAGGTTCTAACTCTATTTTTTCATGTTTTATTACATTATTTCTTCATTATGGTTTAATTACCTAAAAGGGGTTTGACCAAGGCAAATCCCCATGCCCTAACATCCAACATTTCTTTCTCTCTTTGTGTGATTTGCAGGGCCTGTTTGCATATTTATCAAAGAGCAAGGTGTGGAATGTTGTCAACAACTTGTTAAAGCTCTTCAAGGTGGTCCAAACCCTAAAAGAATCTTGGAGAACACCTATAGGCCAAATTTTGTAGTTTCAGATATGGGAAATTACTAGGAGCAAAAGTGCAGACCGAGGACTACAAATTCCCCTTTCGAATCTTTAGAAAAGACAAAGTGGACACTTCCCCCAGTTGTGGTGACTTAGTCCCACTGTGCATATTTTTTAGAGATCTTTGCAAATTCGAACACCCATTTGGCTAAAACAGGCTTCGATGTAGTTTTCCAGAATATTCTTGAAATTGGACTAAGTCGCCCAGTTGGCCACAAGTGTCTCACCAGGCTTAAAAATCAAATTTTCCAAAATTCCAAGGATATTCAAAATCTTCACTCCAACCTATATCAATCTCCAAGTGCACTCTTTCCATTTACCCCTTTTATCTTGTTCTATATTGCATTTAATCTATCTTTTTGCATATCTCAATGTGTTTTCAAACATAGTCCATTTTCTAGATTTTGCATTAGTATTTGATTTCTTTTATCCATTTCTAGAATTTATATCATTGCATTTAGGCATATATCAATCATACTTACATAGTCTTGAATGTGAACATTTCCATTTTGGTATCCCTCTCTCCTTTTAGGTGAAAAACTCTAGAAGTGTTAGAGAACCCTAGGTGATACCAAAATCTATGTTACATTTTGGTGAACCTACATTTCAAATACCTCCTTTACTGGTTTAGAGTCCTTCATCATCCTATAATTATCTTTCATTTCATTTTTCATTAGTTAAGTTGCATTCTAGGGTTTCTAAAAAAATTGCATTAGTGAAAGTGCATATAGGATGCATTTTTGCATCTTAAAACATTAAAAATTTCTAAAATTCTACATTTTCATCTTAGGTATGCATTATATAACATAGAAACTATCAAAATCAATCAAAAAAATTGGAAAAATCTGGAAAAAAATCCCCAATAGGACTAATTTTCCACCTTGGGCGACTTAATCCCTTTATGCCCCTGAAACTGCCTTTTACATAACTGAAAACCCTCTTTTTAAGATTTTGTTTGCTACCCTTACCTATCTATATTAGTTGGTTGAGTTTTTTTTGATTCATTTCATTAGATCTAGCTTAAATTAGCTCATTTCATGCATTTTTTAAATTCAAATTTGCATTCACACCATTTTATTTTCAGATCATTGCAGAGTGTAATCAATAAATTACCTTGTTTAAAATCTAAAACTTGCATTTTCTTCTAGGTCTTAACATTGCATTGTTCAAAAATGTTAGTTTCAATATTTTCCAAAATTACAAAGAAAAAGTTAGTTAATAAGCATGTTAGTCATTCATTCAATGCATTCCCTAGTTATGAAACTCTCTTAGTGTAAGAGAATGCAAATGTTAACATTTATCTTCAACTTACACCCCCTCCTATCTCTCCTATTTGTGAGGATGTTGTGTTAGAAGAAAATACAAACATCTATGACAATCCTAATGATCATAATTGTACTTCTCTTGATACCTCTCCTTTAAGTGACGAAGGTATCTTGACATACAATCATTGAGAATCATGAAGATCTTGTTTTTTCTTCTCCTCATTCCCCTTGGGAAAATAGTATAACCATACAAGATGAATTCCTTGCCACCACTTTACCTAGTCTCCATTCATCTCCCAACACCTCCCCTATTTGTGACAATGCTTTAATGAATAAGGATACAATCATGAATGATCATGGCAAACATATTTGTGAGGAGGATATATTGGTATCCATGAATCCAATGATTGAGAGCTCTAGCATTATTTATCTCTTTCCTAATGTTCCTAACATTTGGAAGGGTCTATTTGAACAAGAGGACCAAATAATTATCACACATGAAAATCATAGTTGTCCTTCCCTTGATGCCTACCCTATTTATGATGAAACTTCTTCACAACATCTAACCATGACATGTGATGAACCTCTTAATTATCACTTTCATAAAAGCTCTCATCCTAGGGTAGATATTTTGGCACAAGAGAAAGAGACTTTATATAATCAAATAGATCATTCTCCTAATATCTCCACTATTAATCAACAAGAAAATCAAACCATTGATAATTCTGATGAAGTTATCATGGTGCAAGAAAACAACATTGTCGAACTCCTTCCACGCCATAGTAATGTGTCTTCCTTGGGTAATGGTAAAAAGATGATACTAGATTTCCCTTTCTTAGACAAACATCAAACTAATACCGCTGAGGTTATGCATATGCGAGGGTCCATTAGATCCCCCTCGATCAATGAACCCCATACATACCCTATGGGACATCCTAATAATCCTTGAATTCTTTACACACCATCACACAAGCAAAAAACTCCAAACAAACCCAAACTCATTCTTCACCCACCTAAACACAATATGTCACACCAACCAAGTTACAATGTCCTTGCCCACATATATGATAAACTGTATACAATCAAGGCCAACTTTTCTGAAACTTTGTTTACTTATCCACATAAATAACATTAGTTGCTACTCCTTGCCATGTAATAGTTGTAGGATCATAGCATACTAACTATTGCAAAGGAGCAACATATCATCATCCATTTGAAGCTCACCTTTGTCCTGCACTAAGTGGGGGCATGAGGTTCAGTAGCCTTGTCCTCGTATGTCACTTGTCATTGTCTCTTTTGGCTAGTCGTTAACCTTTCATGAACATATAAGAGCAAGCTTGGGATGTGGATGACATGTCTTAAGTTGACTCGCATGTGACACACCACCTTTTCATGATGTAGCTTAATTTGAAAACATATGACTTGGCATAGGGCTTTCCAAGTTAGCTCTCATGTCTTCTTAGCATTTATCCTTGGATACTTTAAAGCAATTGCTCACAATGATGGTGTAGCAATTGCTTTAAAATGTGGTCATACATAAATGACATCCTTTTGCAAATTTCATGGTGTGATTTTTTTTTCTTGTGACGTGTCCTCTTCTTGGTGGTTTCATTGGGTTTGATGTTGTACAAGAGTGTATGATCTACTGACATGGCATGATGTGAACAAGATATCCCATGGGCAATGATCTGACACTTTGACTTGTCCTCTCTTGGATAAATTAGGCACAATGCTCCCTAAGAAGAAGACCTCACATAAACAAAGCAAAATCCCCTTTAACAAAAATCTTTACATGATATTTAAAAACATTTACAAAAAAAGAAAGCATTGTGGTGCCTTATCAAAGTTATCAGGAGGGTAACTTTGGTATGGTTAGTATGATGGGAAACCAACACATTGGCATGACTTTCTCATTACAAGGTGGGACGCCGACACACTGGCATGACTTTCTCACTAAACCACTTCTTTGGACTTCTCACCCGGTGAATTGCCATAAGTTTCGTCGCCTCAAAGTGAGTATGCATTTTTTTTGGCCAAACAACCTAGATTTGATCCACAACTAGCTGGACAAATGATTGAAGCTCGATCCACCTTTTTACTTTCATTCTTTTTCTTCCTTATAGTTCTTGTCATTGCATGATCATGTATCTCATTTTGCTGCAAATCATTCACCCTTGAATGTGTCCTTTTGCACTTATGTTCGGTTTGACTTAGGATCTTGAATCTTGGGGGCTTGACCACCTCCTTCATCTTTGTCATCCTTCACCATCCGCATTGGCACCATTTGGCTACTTTAGTAAGATTTTGAAGCAAGTTCATCCTCTCACTAAATTAGGAGCTAAATATAATGTATAAAATTGTATACTCTTGAAGTAAGGGACAATTTTGTGTTATTTTAGCCCATAATTACCCTTTAAATCATCATTATTAGGCCCCTATGACCCCTTATTATGCATCCCAAGGCTTGACTTGATCAAATACATGATAAAATCATCATATAAGCCTGATTTCTTCACTCTCAGACAATCCAACTGACAAAAGAGCCCCTGTGGAACCAAGTTGCCCATCTGGCCGAATTAGTCCTATCCAGATGGACTAAGTCACCCAAGGTAGCCACTTAGTCCTATTTGGGCTATTTTCGAGGTTTGAGCAAGAAAAATTAGGGTTTAAGTTTATTTTTTCTTCATGTCAGCTTTGGGATCAAATTAACGAGTGTTTTAGGTGGATTTCTTATAAATACAAGCCTCTAAACCCTAATTCACATCTATCATTCATTATTCAATCTCTCATTCACCACTTTTCTTAAGCAAGCTAGGGTTTTTAGCATTCTAAGTCTTCAAGACATCTCTCCAAAGCATTCAAGGGTTGATTCTTCAACCCTTGTTGCAGCAACTCAAGATCTATCATCAAGGAAAGGTTCTAACTCCATTATTTCATGTTTCATTAAATTATTTCTTTATTTTGGTTTAATTACCTAAAAGGGGTTTGACCAAGGCAAACCCCCTTGCCTTAACATCCAACATTTCTTTCTCTCTTTGTGTGATTTGCAGGTCTCGTTTATAGATTTATCAAAGAGAAAGGTGTGGAATTTTGTCAACAAATTTTTAAAGCTCTTCAAGGTGGTCAAAACCCTAAAATAATCTTGGAGAACACCTACAAGCCAAATTCTACAGTTTCGAATCCGAGAAATTACTAGGAGTAGAAGTGTAGACTGGGGACTACATATTCCCCTTTCGAATCTTCAAAAAAGACAAAGTGAACACTTCCCCCAGTTTTGGTGACTTAGTCCCACTGTGCATATTTTTCAAAGATCTTTGCAGATTTGGACACCCATTTGGTTGAAACAGGCTTCGGTGCAATTTTCTAGAATTTTCCCGAAACTAGACTAAGTCACCCAGTTTGGCACAAGTGTCCCACTAGGCTTAAAAATCATATTTTCCAAAATTCCAAGGACATTCACAATCTTCACTCCAACCTCTATCAATTTCCAAGTGCACTCTTTCTATTTACCCCTTTTATCTTGTTCTATATTGCATTTTATCTATCTTTTTGCATATCTCAGTGTGTTTTCAAACATAGTCCATTTTCTAGGTTTTGCATTAGTATTTGATTTCCTTTATCCATTTATAGCATTTAGGCATTTTTTAATCATACTTGCATAGTCTTGAATGTGAACATTGCCATTTTGGTGTCCCTCTCTCCTTTTTGGTGAAAAACTCTAGAAGTATTAGAGAGTCTTGTGGTACCAAAATCTTTGTTACATTTCTCTATTTATGTAGGTCTAGATTGTGTTGAATTATAGATGAATCCTTAGGATGGCCTTTTCTAATTAAGGAAAATTAATGAAAAATAGTACTAATACATTATGGAATTTTTTCCTTAATTTATTTGGTAGATAATTGTGTGCTAATCTTTATGATTAGAATATACCAAAAATGTATGTACTCAAAAGTAGAATATTGTATAATATTGCATCTATGGATTTAATTTGTGTGACCAATGACATAGTATAGGTTAACTACACCTGATCCATACAAATTTGAGAGATATTTAACCCACTATATATCAATCCCAATAAGATAATTCAATGTAAACTAAACTGAGAATCCATTTAAATTAACATATTAAATCATGAAATCTTCAAAAACACCTATTCTAATTCATTGAAACTTATCCTATTGGGGGAGTGGTATCGCATTTATATGGAATGGTAACCCTTTCTCAATCCCTTGGATAATGAGCTTGTTTCGATCGATTCTATTGAAGAGAATCGACAAAAATGATGGAAGATGGGTGATAAAACATGATTTAAATGCTAAATTAACATGATGAATACTAAGATGATCGATATGGGTGTATGCAAATCTACTCTAAATGTATGCAAGCTCCAAAAGATTAAAACCCTAATTACAAAATATGTTAAATATATGCATCTATATTATCATGGAAGCCATTAATGAATGTTTTAAGCTAATGATGAAAGTAAATTAAGCTAAAAGGATGCTTAATAAGTGCTAAATATGATTGAAAGTGAAAGTGATTTTAACAACATAAGTTTGCTCTCAAAAGATGGATCCATTTGTCTCCAAATAGTGACCTATTTATAGGAGGACAAATGAGAAATGAAGGGTTAAGATTAAAAAAGTTAATCAATGGTCAAAATGGAAGGAAGAATGAAACATGGATCATGGATTCTCATCAATGGATGAGAATCAATGATCACATGGATCAAGGAAAGAATCAAAGGCTTATATTCTTCCAAAAAAATGCACTTTTAACTTACACAAGAATTCTTGTAAGTTAACTTGCACAAGAAGTCTTGTAATTTTGTTAAAAAAAGAATATTCCTTTTTTCAAATGACTGAGAAAAAAGAATATTCTTAAGAATACTTTCATGGGTGAGGAAAATTAGATATTTACTTAATTACAACCAAATTAAATTGTGCAAAGGAATATTCCATGGGAATATTCTCTTGCAAGTGAGAGGATTAGATTTAATTAGTAATTTGATAATTAAAACAAAGTTTTAATTATGCAAATTAGGGGAATTATACGATATTCATTAAATAATTGATTTTATGGAGATCAAATGAAAAAGTAATGCATGAGATTGATTTGATCTATAAATGGTCACAAATAAAAGGAGGATGAAATATGGATCAAGGATTATCATCAATGGATGAGAATCAAATATCACATAGATCAAGAAAAGATCAAGGGCTCACAATCATGCAAACAAACACACTTTGTAGCAACTTTAAAAAGTTGTTTCAAAGTTTGTTTGGAATAATCATTACATTTTTTGGAGGAAAATAGGAGTATATTCTTTTGGAACATTCCCTATGCAAGTGGATGAGAGGGAAATTAGCAATTTAGTTAATTAAAACTAAATTTGAATGTGCAAGATGAGGAATGTGAGGATATTCATTAAATTATTGATTTATTTAATGAAAAGGGGATGCAAATATAATATTTAATTAAATAGTTTAGGTTATATAATTAAATAAGAAGACTTAGGGCTAAAATTAAATAATTTGCATTATTTAATTAAATCAGATGAAATGTCAATGTGAGAGGGGGTGAATTAACCCAATTAGGTCAAGTAGATTAATAGGTGAAAATGAGGCATTAATTAAATAATTAGGCTTATTTAATTAAACAAGCAAAAAGAAGATGAATTTTAGGATGAAGCGATGTTAATATATTGGATTCAAGTGTGTATATCATTCAGGACATTTTTAAGTGTCTAAAATGTTTTCCCTCTTTGAAGCAAGGTACATGTTACATTAGTTCAAAGACTGACATTTTTTGGATTAAACTGTTGCTCAGATCAAAAAATTAAAAAAATATGATCTTTGGATGCCCCACTGTTGCCCCAGTGGAAGGAATAAGCTGGTTCTCTACCCCCTTGAGAAATCAAACAAAAATTTTGAATTTTGGGTTGATTTCTCGATAAAGGTAAAATATAGGTTCAGGATCAGTTCAGCTCAGAGAGGACTAGAAAGTGCAGATGTTTGATGCAGATAGATTTGATGATGTATATAGATAATAATCGGTCATGGGTAGACTCATGTACATTTTGATATATCACACAATTTTGATACTTGGATAAAAATGTTAGTAAAGATAGAAGAATAAGAAGAATGGATTTGACCATTGATTTTGAGATTGATTCAAAAGTCCAACAATTCCATGATGCATTGAGAATTTATTAGATATGGTGTTGGGAGATGATGATGATTTTCTCATATTCGGGATTGGTATTTTCCATCATTCCTTATTTTGATATATCACATAGACATTATGCATCATAGTATTGATAACTAGGATGGCATTGTATCCAGTGTAATGGAATTTGACTCTACAAATAGATAGGATAGTTATTGTTCACACCTTGACATACGGAAACCTCATCAAAATGTAGTTTAGAAGCTTGGAATACATTGGACCAAAGCATACACAATAGTCAATAATCTACTCCAAACAACCTCCCTACACACAACTACGTAAGTATGCACCAAGATTATTTTACAAGAATATCCACAAGCATAGCAAATGAAAGATAATGATTGATGCCCCATTCCTTTCCCTCTAAAGCATTTAGACATCATCGAGAGGTCCTCATAATGGGTCAATAAGATAAATCATAAGAAAATAACAAAGACAAACAGATAGTTTTATCTATATCTCTTGCCAGTTTAAATATAGCTAAGGTGATATCTAATATTGATGTCCATCGCAGGAAGGATTCATCCTAGGACATGTTGATTAGGTGTTTTGATTAGTATGAGGTGTTTGATGAGTTGTTGATACAAACTTCACTAATGCATTTACCTATGATTTAGACTTTAGATTTTGACACTTAGGTTCTCACTTTACGAATTGCTAGAGTTACCTTCTACTTTTTTTGCCAAAGGTTGAAGGTGATGATCAATTTATTATGGATGAAGGTTTATTGCGAGTGAAAGCAAAATGGGATGGATGGTTTTAGTCTTTTTGGAATATTTCAATGTTTTTGGTATTTTGGAAAGCTTTTGAGGTTGTTCTAGTCTTTTTGAAAGACTATGTGAATATGTTTTTTGTTATTTGAGGTTGTTTAGGGTTTTCTCTAAGATATTTAATGTTGTTTTGGGATTTTTCAATATTTGAATCTTTTTGTGTTTTTTGTTTTCAAATGTTTAGGGTATTTTTTGATATTTGAATGTTTTTAGATTTTCTAAGTTTCGACCAAGGACCTAACCTAAAATACACATCCTAAGGGCCTTGGGGGCTTATCAAAGATGAGTCTTTCCTATGTTATACACACAGAGACCATGTAGTTTGACTGACTTGACTTATTGATGATGAGATATGAACAGTTGAAAGATTGTCAATTTATTATGACAGAATCCTAAAGGACTAACCTAGGGTGTCTCAGGGGCACATCAATGATGGACTTGCCTACGTTCAAGCTCAGAGACTTGTAGTTCGACACGGTTCTATTTTTGGATTTTCAATGTTTTGACCTTTTTAGGGATTTTGATGTGGTTTGGATGTTTTGGATTTTGACTTTACAATTTTTTGAATGTTTTTGGATTTTAGTTGTATAGGATTTTGATTTTTTTTTATTTTATGATAATATTTTGAGGTAAATGATATCTAGATCATGACATCGATGTCACTATTGTCATGGAGATTGCACCCAGATGCTAATTTTATACGCTTAGCAATCTCGTGAAACATGGAAACATCTTCGAGCCTGTGAGTTTCTCATAATGAAGATGAATCTCCTGATAAAGGGTTGGTTCCCCGTGATACCTCTTGATAACTACCTTCTTTAAAATGAAAAGGGATAGAAAGAAACATTGAATTGAAAACTATCCTAGGAGGTGATGCATCAAATGTTCTCGATCTACTTATTGACCTAAACTCACAATCAGCTTCAAACAAGAAGCTTTTGATTACTCACAACTCAAATCAATTCATGAAATACATAAATGTTTCATAAGAAGGCTTTAGTTTCAATGTTGGCATGAAGGAAAACAAAGTTTCACAACTTCAATCAACTGTAAACAATCTAGCACAACTCGTAACCTACATTTGACATGATTTCCCTTGCCTTAATACTATGTGAATGAGACATATTCAAATGATTTGATAGATAAAACACAGTAAATACGTTTGATCATTCATCTAAAATACTAAAATAAGAGATATTTAAGAAGTAAATGTTGCTTTTTTTATTGAAAAATGAAAGGAATTTCTGCTACAAGTATCAAATCTAAGTTACAAAGGTTTTTCTTAGCCTAAAAGAGCTTTACAAAGCTATAATACATGCTGAAGAAAAGTAAGAACTAAGGAAAAAAGCCTGTATTTTCCTATATACAATAAAATAGCTCCAAGAGCTAAGAAGAGAAACTCCAAGTGTAGAAAGGTCAAACTGCAATTAACTACACCTCAAAATATCTCTTCAAATGTTGATCCATGAGCAAAAGAGAAAATCCATGAAAAGGGGGCTCACAACTAATGTAAAATGAGCTAAAATAGCTATGAACTCTGCCTCATGATCAGCTTGACCAAAGAAGACTCAAAAACCACTCCAATTTGACCTTAAGTCAAAAAAAAACTCCCAATAATCTAAAGTGCATGAATCACTCCAATCCTCAATTTTTGTTCAACTCAACTTCACTCCTAAATGCATGAAAATAGAACTTCAGTTTTGCTTCTCCTTTGTTTGACTTTGCATGACTTGAGAATCTCAATTAACTCTACCTCTTAATTTTGCATTTTATGACAAATAGTAAAGTAGTTTATAAATTATTACTTTACCATTTGTTTACAATATGTGTTTATTTTTCAAAACTATGCAAAAATTAACTTCAACTAATACAATGGTATTAGCTGAAAGCTAATGTTTAAATAAAAATGAAGAAACGCCCTAAAAAGGGTCGACCAATCATATGAGGGTAAAGAAACCTTAATCAAATCAAACCCGTGGCCTCTTTCATCTATCTTCATTTTTCACTTTGCAAACCTATGCAAAACTTGGCACCACCACCATCAAACTAGGGTTTTGAGTGTTCAAGCTTGCTTTTAGGGAGCTTCTAAAGCTCTTTTCAATAGGAAAATGACATAGTGAGTATTTCTCTACAAAAATATGAGGAAATCTCTTCAATACCTCCATTTTAATGTGTTTCTAAGGGTTGTTGAGCCGCGGCCATTGACATATTTCTAATACTTTTCCTTTTGTTTCACTTTGTTGATATCTTTCTTTTGCTTGAGGCCTCCATTAAAGACTTGGCTTGAGTTTTTGGAAACAAGCCTCTCTATTAAAATGCTCGAAGGACACAACAAATCTATGGGTAAGTCTTTCTATGTATTTGCATTTTGAAAATCTTGCTTCATTTCAACAGAAAAATGAAAACCTGCTTTTTCTCTCGCATATACTTCATTTAAAAATTAATGAGAATATTTTATCTCTGTGTATCCCCATATTTGATACTCTTTTTGAAAAAAGAATGAAGAATTTCTACTCATTTCTTTCATTGAAGGCCGCAGCCTCTCAAATTTTTGAGTGTTTTCATACTTGTATAAGCTCAAATACTCCTCCATTTTCTGTATTTGTGATTTCTTAAAGTAAACCCTTGTGGGTTTGGTCATTTCCAAAAACAAAGAAAGAAAAATGAAAAAAACCTCAAGCCACGACCTCTCCATTTCTGGGTGCTCATCATTTTTTGAACAAGCTCGATGGTTTTATTATTTTTTGTATTTTGCAAACACTTAATGTAAAACCCTTTAGTGATTTTGGCTTCTTTCAAAAACAAAAGAAGAGAAACTACCAGATCGCGGCTAGAATGTTCACACTGGTCTCTTTGAAATTTTGTATATGTTGGATGCTCTTTCACCATTCGCAAAACCCTTTGATATTTGACATGAAATATGGGTTTCATTTTTGTCAAGGCATTATTTGACACTAGACAGTTACCCTTAGCATGTTGGGCTCAACCCTTATGGGAGCCACATTTCCTTCACATGTTGAAATGCCAAACAAGATGAAACATGAAATGATGAACCTGTACCTACATAGTGAACAAACAAATTAGATAAAATAGTGAAGCTCAATGCTTTTCCTGATGATTTAAATTTCTGGCTCTCTTGATATATGTGACAATTGGTAGCTAATTTAATGCATCTTGAATGAAAGTTATATCGATGTTGGTAGGACATATGGTCAGATTTTATATCCAGATCTCTAAAAAACTTTTCATCATAATGCAGGTACATCTGAAGATCAGGAGCAAGTAGGAGCTGAAAACCAAAAGATCAACACCAAAATCTAACACGAGCAATGATGGATATACCTTTTTTCCATGTGTTTTCTCTAATTCATATCTTCAGATGTATAGCTTTCCTTCTTTCTATGTTAAATCAGTTATAACCACTACTTGTGTGCAATACTCAAATAATATTTTGATCTCAATGTATTAAACAACAATGTTTATGCAATCTTATAAATATTTTCATTACAAAATGAATAAGAGATAGCAATATTATGTGTACACATCTAAAAATGGTCACGGTCAATTGAACCTGTTAATTAATTAAATATGAATTATTTAATTAATGTTTCTTAAGTCTTCTACATATAAATAAATTTAATTATTTATTTATATTGTTCATTTTTCTAATTCTTCTAATTTAATTAAATAAATTTATTTATTTAATTAATGCTACCTTCCTCTTAATTAATTAAATAGATTTTACAATCTATTTACATTAATTATCAAAGTTTAAATTCTAAAATTTAAACGATTATTCTTCCCTCCACATTTAATTAAATACTTTCAATATTTAATTAAATCATTTTCTAAAATTCCCACTCTTCTCACAAAATTAAATATTCTTAATATTTAATTAAAAGGCTTTTTCTCTCCTCACATAATTAAATATTTTTAATATTTAATTTAAGCCTTTTCATATTTCTCTCACACCTAATTAAATATTTATTTATTTAATTATGAGAGACACCTTTCAAATTGTCTCTTCATTTTCTGTCTCTTAGAATTCCACCTCTTTTTCGAATTCTTGATCTCTCACCGTTCATTTCAACAGGTTTGAACTCGACCGTCAATCTTGGCCAATCGAATTTCTACTTTCAAAAATCTATAAATACAGCCCTCTTATGAGTGGAAAAGGATCTTGAATCTCACATCTTTCATGCATAGTTATTATAATCGCAATCTTAGCAATTCATAGCATTTTAATTCAAATAGTTCAATCTTGTAGATGCATATGCATTCTTAATAATCTCATTCTCTCGAGTGCCATTCTATAAGTTGTGTTTGCACAACTGAGAGCAAGCATATTAAAGTGAATCCTTGGAGATAGAGGACAATGGAACGAATTTGAAGAAGTTGTTGTCAAGAGTTTGCATTTGTTTTATTTTATTTAGTTTTCTTCAATCTAATGTTTCATTGGTGTACTAGTTTATATGCAATTTAATTGACACATTCTAACGTACACATTTCTGGCGCCCACCGTGGGGCCAAGCCCCGCATTTTAACTTCTATTTTTGCAGATTTTTTTGGCAGGTGATGGACAAAAATCGCGGTTTAGCGCATACGACTCTTGGTTTAGCGCATATGATGACTATTATGGCACATACGTGACCTGTTCCAGTGCATCCGTGACCTCTTTCAACGCATAGATACTCTATTTCGGTGCATCCCTGAAAACCCTTTCAGCGCATTTATAACCTGTTTTGACGCATCTGGCAACTATTTCGACACATACATAACCTATTTCGATGCATCCGGCAACTGTTTCGGCACATACATATTCTGCTTTAGCGCATATATTTGTAAAAATTTTAATTTTGATTCCAACACAATCTGCGGACAGAATTTTTCTGATGCTATTTTTAACAGAATGAACCAATCCTAGGATAGACTCTTAATTTTGAATTAACCAATCCTAAGATAGTCACCAAACGTATTTTTTTTGGTTAAAATAAACCCCATGCTTTTAGTGAAGCAACATCTTCACTTAGAATAGAAAAAATTTCAATTTGGGATTTAAAATTGAACCATTATTTGCATGTTGTGATTGTGGGTAATAGGTCTATGCTCTCCCCTTAACTGGGTGATCAAAATACCAGACTTACCTTTTGTTTATGCATTTAATGCTTTATTACATCCTTTAGAAGGCTTGTCGTAGTGAGAAAAAGTACTCACCCTACGGGAACGACCTAAGTGGGAACACCTAAAGCCAAGGTTTCCAACCCACTATAATCAAAAGCAAGTTGTTGATGAAAATCCAACTTGACAGTGGTTGACAGGATAACCATCCCCAAAGCCTTTGTTCTAAAGGTTGGGAGGTCTCTCGAGGGAGTATATCCATTGTCACACTGAATGAAAAAACTTACTAAGAACCTAGTGTAGTAGCTGGTCGTGTCAGTATCCAAACATCATTTTAATCACGGTGCAAGGGGAGGGAAGAATCTGCCCCCAAGACACTCACCATATAGTCGCCACGGATTGTTTGCTCAAGGGATTCGGTATCCACTTCCGTCACTTTGAGTATGCACCTGGAAAAGACAAAAACATGGGCGCCCTCTAGGGGGTGACAAGGCTATGTGAGTCTATGTGATTTTAAGATGTGGGTTGTGATTACTTTGATGACCTATTTGACAATTAAGAGTGAGTCTGACTGAAGTGATTATATTGTTCAAAAACCTGTGGAAATCTCAAGAACATACACTCTTTGTTTAGACTTTAGGATTAACAAAACAATTGTCTGCTTCTATGCTATGTTTTTCACATTTAAACCAGATTAAGATCATCCAAAACAATAAAATTTTATCAAACTGTCAAAATATGTCGGTCTCAGAGCTGTCTTAGCACATCTGGTCTCTGTTTTAACGCATCCGGGATCTGTTTTGGCGCATTGGGTCTCTATTCTAGCGCATATGTGCTTTGTTTTAGCGCATTTGTGCTCTGTTTCAGTGCATCTATGCTCTGTTTCGGTGCATCTGTGTTCTATTTTAGCACATCTGTGCACTGTTTCGGTGCATTTGTGCTCTGTTTTAGCGCATTCAGTCTCTATTTTGGCGCATCTGTTTTCCGAAGCTTAGGTGATTTTTTTGGTTTTCAGAAATCAGGGTTTAGCCGTCCTTATTTTCACCAACTTGCAATCACATATACTTCTCATCCAAATCAAATTCTGCAATCGAGAACTCAATCACATTTAGGCATTCATTGAAATTCATCTTTCTACAAAGCTAAGATCAAACTTCACAAAGTGCAAAATCACCTTTATTTTTCAATTTTTGGTTTAATTCCCACAAATAGGATTTTCATCCTTTCACTTAGGGAACCACGAACTAAAGATTAAAAATCTTTTTTAAGTCATAGAATCTTCATTCTATCCTGACTTTCATCACCATTGCACTATTTCATTCCTTTGATCAAAGTTAGTAGGATTTGAGTACAGCTTATGCCTATTACCATGAGATCTCAAAAGCACAAAGAAAAAGAGGAAAGTATAGTAAGCAAAATGGGTGATAATAATAAGAGGGAGGAAAACCTCTTTAACATTCCGAATACTGAAGAAGTAATGGAAGAAAAGCTTCAAGAAGCCGAACAAGATCCTCAATTCCATACTCTTATGGAAAAGATTTTGGAAAGAAACAAGGAAAGGTACTTCCTTTCTTTAGCTATTCAAGGAGCCAAATTACCTATCGATTTTGACACAGAAGGGATTAAGGAAAATCTTGAAGTCCCTCTTAACGATTTTGGTGCCCTTACTCAACAAATCAAAGAACTACAAGGGAAAATAAAAGAAATGCAAGGGGGAACACCAAAGAAGAATGTTTTGGAAGAAATATGTCCCTATCCATTTGATAGAAATCTTCGAATGATACCTTTTCCAAAACATTGTGAAATCCCTAAGTTTGATAGATATAATGGGAAAACTAACCCCATTGAGCATGTAAGGGATTTCTGAAATATGAGTTTAGAATTCGCTCATGAAGACACCTACTTAATGCGATTGTTTCCATGAAGTCTGGGTGGACAATCCATGGAGTGGCTTTCAAAGATCACTCCCCCCATCAAAACCTTTGAAGAGTTGATAAATAAATTCATATCGCAATACTCTAACAACATCCAACATCAGATAACCATGCTTGATCTTTGTAAGATAAAACAAAAAGTAGGGGAATCTTTCACTACATTTTTGCAAAGATGGAGAAGAACGTTCGCTAGATATTCTCGTCCTGTTCCTGAAAAGGAAAAGATGGAGATCTTCATCGATAGTCTTAATCAAGAAATGAGTTACAGACTAAACCTTCATTGTCCTCCATCATTTGAAAAATTGATTGAAAACGCAATCACTATTGAAGGTGCATTGATCAGGCGTGAGGTTCTAAAAATTGATAAAGAAGGTTCAAATTCGTACAACAACAACAACAACCATAGTAACAACAATGACAAGTCACGATTTTGGACTCGAAAAAAAATGTTGGAAATGATGGGGTAGTAGGTGCTAACAACGTGAATTTGAAACCCGTCATTCTTAATGTGTCAGGTGCTCAACGTAACAATAATATTGGACATTCTAGCACCCAAGGCAATGTTTCTAATCAAGGAAACACAACTAATACTTGTGGAAATAATTTTGGCAATAATCAAAATTCAAGTGCGCCCAGACCATCATATTTTTCAAATTCACGGAGTTTCACTCCCTTAGGCCAATCTTTGGAATCCATTCTCAAAGAATTCTTGAATCAAAATGCTATTACATTGCCACCACAAAGAGACTATGAACCTCGAGTTAAACCACCATCGTGGAATGACTCACACTTCTGTGATTATCATAGATGCAAAGGTCATAAGACAAACAATTGCCAAGGGTTAAAGAATATCGTTCAAGATTTGATTGATAACCATACCATCACAGTTGAGGGACACAATGTCAATAATGATCATCAAGCATTCAAAAACCCCCTCCCTAATTATCACAAAGGGGAGTCCTTGAAGGATAAGGGCAAGAATGTTAATAACATCCAAGACATTATTATCAATCATATCTATACTGATGACCCTCAAATCAATGCTATCTGAATCAAAGGTAAGCCAGAATATCGAGAGGTCAATGTTACCACAAGGGGACAAGCCAAGATCATTATCAAAGGTGGCTCATCTAAAGCAACAATTCCCCCTCCAAGTCAATACAATTTGGTTGAACAATTACGAAAAACGTCAACCCAAATCTCTATCTTGGAGCTTTTAAAGTTATCACCTGCACATAAGGACATTCTGGAAAAGGCTCTCGTCGATACAACTATATCTCCTGATCTAGATACTGATATATTTCAAGCCATGGTGGGGCATTTGTCCTCCAACACATGTTTATCTTTTTCTGAAAGAGATGATTCATCCATAACCCATCCGCATAATTCATCACTATATTTAGAAGTCATGGTTCACAAAGCCCGCATTAGACGTGTCCTTATAGATGGGGGAGCTGGATTAAATATTTGTACTTTAAAATTGGTCCTAGCTTTGGGATATTCAGCAAACTCTATAGACCTACGAAGAAAAATTACAATCAAGGCCTATGATGGTGAAGAAAGAACTTCAAAGGGTCTTATCATGTTACCAATCAGAGTGGGACCTGTTGTGAGGAATACCTTTTTTCAGGTTCTCGATCGGGATTTAACCTATAACATATTATTGGGTCGTCCATGGATCCATGATATGCAAGCCGTTCCATCTACTTATCACCAATGTTTGAAGTTTCCCTATGATGGATAGGAAGTAACCATACCCGCTGATCACAATAGCAGTCAAACTTGTTCTAACCTAAGAGCGACTCAGGACACATTTGTCCCACATAATAGAGAGGCTTTGGCTGTCTCTACCTCCAAAAACAAAGAACAAGTGCAAGAAATGATAAACAATTTTGGCAGCAAGTTAAAATTGAAAGATAATGGGGTAGAGGAATATTCTTTATCTCTCTCTAACCTACCCTTATCACCAAGATCTCATGGTCAGCCATCAACATCTACACCGCAAGCTGCAACAGTTTTAGCCTCAACTTCAACCCCCATCACCAAGTTTAATGGGATGTTTATCAAAGAAACTGAAGGGGAAGATAGAGCTATTCTTGATTGGCTCTATAAAGATGAAGAAGAATCTGTTCAACATATCAAATTACCCACACAACAATATGGAAAAGGCTATGTTATCATGCAACAAATGGGTTATAAAGGAAATGGCCCTTTAGGTAAAAGAAAAAAGGGTATTGTCGAACCTGTCCAACTAAAAACAATGCACCCAAAAGATAAGACGGGGATAGGATATGGTGAGGATACTAAGGAAAAATTAACACAGAGGCCATTTAATGAAGAAATAGTTGAGTCAATTCTGCGAATTCAAGAAAACAATTTTGACACTGACTCCAATGAATATGAATGGGACACCATCTTTGATGATAATTTCTGGAGGGACAAAAAGGTGGATGTGATACACAAATTTTCACCTGCATTCTTACAAGGAGAAATCTCAAGACCTCCATTTGAATGTGTCATACAAAGTGATCATGACTCTAGTGATACCAATTCGATTCAAAGCGAGATAGAACATTTTGAGGATACCATCTTAGACTTCTCCCATAATAACAATAACAGTAACATCATGACCCTAATGGCCAATGATTTTACTTATCCTAATGATCCATTACCTTTGGTTCATCCTGAACTCATTGATTGGGAACAAATCGCACCCATTCATGTTCCAACTTTTCCAAATGACAAAACCATAATAAACTTTCTTTGCTCATCACATCCCGAAACAAGTTCCACCGGGGAATCACCAAATCAAAGTTTTCGACAAGGAAGTGCCAAGTTTCTCAGCTATGAAATAAATAACATAAAAGAAAGACCTAATGGTGAAAACCTAACAAAGGAAGTATTAGGTCAAGAAAAAAAAAATGAAAGAAAGATCTAATGGTGAAAACCTAACAAAGGAAGTATTAGATCAAGAAAAGAGAAAAATAAAAAGCGTATCCGATGGTGAAAACCTTTCAAAGGCGCCAGAGGATGGGAAACTTGACACTCTTTCGGAGTACTATCAAGAAAGATCTTCCATTTTGATCGAACCGACAGAGGCACTCAATATAGGTACCACAGAAAAGCCTAAAGTTTTGCAATTGGCTGCATCTCTTATAGATGAAGAGGTACCTAGATTCACAGAATTTCTCAAAGATAATCAAATCAGTTTTGCATGGTCCTACGCAGATATGCCTAGATTGGATATAGATCTCATCATGCATCATCTATCTATTACACTGGGGGCAAGACCTATAAAACAGAAACTCATAAAAATGCATCCACATGTCGCATTGTTGGTTAAAGAGGAACTAAAGAAACTTTTAGACATTGGATTCATTTGATCCATAGATTATGTAGAATGGATTTCCAATATTTTGCATGTTTCAAAGCTAGACAAAAGGATAAGAATTTGCACAAATTTCAGGGATTTGAACAAAGCATGTCCTAAAGACGACTTTCATTTACCAAACATTGATATGATTGTGGATTTAACTGTTAGACATGCAATGTACTCATTGATGGATGGATTCTCAGGATACAACCAAATAAAGATTGCACCAAAAGATCAGGATGAAACGACATTCACATTTCCTTGGGGTACATATTGTTGGAACGTAATGCCATTTGGATTGAAAAATGCAGGAGCTACCTACCAACGAGCGATGACAACAATTTTTCATGACATGATGCATACATTTATGGAGGATTATGTTGATGATCTTCTTGCCAAGTCTAACACTAGAGAAGGACACGTCGATATTTTGTCTAAAATTTTCAAAAGAATGGAACAATTTAAAGTACAATTTAATCCTTAAAAAAATGTGTCTTTGGAGTAAAATCTGGAAAGTTATTAGGATACATTGTGTCAGAAAAAGGAATTGAAGTGGATCCAGCTAAAGTATAAGCAATCCTTGATATGCCACCACCAAGGAACATCAGTCAACTACGCTCTTTACAGGGATGGTTACAATCCATTTGAAGATTCATTGCTCAACTGGCAGATAAGAGTTTACCATTTGCACATCTCTTGCATAAGAATGTTCCATTTAAATGGGAGAACAAATGTGAAGTAGCCTTTAATCAAATAAAGCAATATCTCATGAATCCTCCAGTATTGACTCCACCAATACAAGGTGTGCCTCTCATATTATATATTGCTGCCACATAAGTATCTTTAGGAGCATTATTGGCACAGGAAGATTACTTGGGAAAGGAATGATCCATTTATTACATCAGTCGAACCTTGACAAGTCACGACCTAAATTACACCTTCATTGAAAAAGCTTGTTTAGCAGTGGTGGTCACTTCTCAAAAATTACAACACTACATGTTGACTCATACAGTAAAGCTTGTGGCTAAGATTGACCCACTCAAGTATCTTCTAAGCAAGGCAACCTTAACTGGCAGGTTGGCTAAATGGGTTATGATCTTAAGCGAGTTTGATATTCAGTATGTGGATCGAAAAGCGATAAAAGGACAAGCAATTGCAGATCAATTAGTAGAAGCACCGATGCCAGCAGAACATCCAATACATGTTGATTTTCTGGATGCCGATATTTTCACAGCATAAATCCTACAATCATGGTCACTTTACTTTGATGGTTCCTACACTCAACATGGTTCAGGAGCAGGAATTATTTTCATTACACCTCAAGGACATACAATTCCAAAATCTTATTGGCTAATGTTTCCTTGCACAAAAAACATAGTTGAATATGAGGCATTGATAATCGGCATAAGGATTGCAGTAAATTGGAAAATCATAGAACTTCAAGTTTTCGGCGACTCGCAACTTGTCATAAATCAAATCAATGATGAATATCACACTAAAGATGACAAGTTGATACCTTACAAAAGAATGGTGGACAATCTCAAGAAATACTTTGTTAATATCAAGTTCGAACATATTCCATGCATTGATAACAAAGCAGCAGATGCCATGGCTACAATTTCCTCTCTACTCCAATTGTCAGAGAATCAGAAGCGGTACAATTTCCTGGTGGAACAATTGTTTTCTCCCGCCCATGATGATCCTGAAATGCAAATCATTTTCCATCTAACAAGTTTTGAATCTTCCTTATATGACCAAATCTACACTTACTTGAAAGATACTACTTTACCCTTAGGCTTGTCTAGAAATCAAAAACAAAATTTCATTCGACAATCATCTCGTTATACCTTAATTACCGATGTCCTATATAGGCGTGGTCTGGATGGTACCCTCCTTAGGTGTCTTGAACACAATGAATCGAAAACAGCCTTACAAGAGGTCCATGGTGGGATTTGTGGGACACATTCAAGTGGACTAACCTTAGCAAAGAAACTTGTAAGATTAGGGTATTACTGCCCAACTATGGAGAAAGAATCATTCGCCTTTGTGAAGAAATATGCAAAATGTCAGATTCATGGGAATCTCATTCACGCTTCTGCTCAAGAATTACAACCCTTCACCACAACATGCCCTTTCGCTCAGTGGGGATTAGATTTGGTTGGCAAGATACATCCATCATCTTCAAATGGACACAAATTTATCATTACAGCCATCGAGTATTTCACTAATTGGATTGAATTTGTTCCTTTAACAACTGTTACGGGTAAACAAATCTCTTCATTCATCTTGAATTATATCATTTGCAGATATGGCATTCCTAACTCCATCATCACAGATAATGGTAGACCCTTTAAAAATCAAGATGTTGATGAACTATGTGAGAGGTTTCACATCCAACACAGATACTCCACACCTTATTATCTGCAGGGGAATGGTCAAGCTGAAGCTTCAAACAAAACAATTCTGAAAATTTTGAAGAAAATAGTGAATGAAGCAGGTCATGATTGGCATGTCCGATTAAATCTAGCATTATGGGCCTATCGAACAAGCATTCGTACACCGATAGGAGCTACTCCTTATGCTTTGGTCTATGGAGTAGAAGCTATTTTGCCACTTGAAGTTGAGATTTCGTCGCTTCAAGTATCACTCAAAGGGTTAATCAATGACGAAGACTACAGAGTATCAAGATTGCAAGAGTTGGAACTGCTTGATGAACGACGTCAAACTGTGGTTAATCACTTGAAGGGATATCAACAAATCATGTCTCGCAGTTACAATCACAAAGTCAAACCATGAAGTTTTCAAGTGGGTGATTTGGTCCTCAGAGAAAACCCTCGAAATCAACAAGATCGGGAAAAGAAAGGTAAATTCGAACCTAACTGGTTAGGCCCATTTGTTATCGTTGCAAGCTACGAATCGGGGGCATATCAGTTGTCAACAACAGAAGGGGACCTATTTGAAGACCTGATCAACAACATTCATCTGAAAAGGTTCTACACCTGAAAAAATCAAAAACAATATAAAAAGTCCTGAAAAAAAAAAAAAGCATTGCCTTGATGAAAACCTGGCAAACATGGGTTTTGGTAATAACAAAAAAATCATAAAATCAGGAAAAAGTGCAATAAAAAAAAACAATGAAAACTTGGCAAACAGGTATTGTTTGTGATTTTATTTAGCTCTCTCATCTATTAGGATTCATTCTGCATATGCATCCTTCAATCAATATCACACACCTCATTATCACATTCGCATCATTTTCCTTGGAATGATAGGGGTCTCATCATGGCTTGATGATTTGAGGTTTATCCATCACAATGGTTGTGTCTAGCAAGAGTCAGAGTATAAGGTCACTAGGGGGCAATTCGCTTTTCTAGGAGGTAGTCAGCAGCAAGTGTCTAACATCAGAATGTCTGAAGCAACAGTTCTCTGAGCTTACATGATTATCTTGACAAATGATTTAAAAATAAATTGGATGATCTTAATCTGAATAAAATAAATGACAAAACTTAAAAGCAAAAAGTTGCAAATTGTTGTTTTGATATTTGATGACATCATATCTTTGGAGTGGTTCAATGATGTATTGAACGGAAGAAGTATGATTTTTCTTTGATTGTTGTCTGCAAGTTAATCATTAGTATGATGCAAATTGGTCATGGGACATGTTCTACAATGGATCATTGATGACATTTTAGAATTTGCATAGAAAAATGGTTAACTTTTGTCTGTTTATGCAAGCAATACTCAGGTCATCTTGGTTCAATTATACCTCAATGCTTGTATTAACTTGCTACATTAAACATTATGGAAGCAGTACTCAGTCATCATTGGTGCTAACATACCCTTTGATTCTTGTACTAACTTTCAACATATCAAAAAGCTCAATGATGATAACTAAACACAGCAAGAAATGGAAACAGGGAAAATGATTCATTAATTCATTTAGGACTGCATAATTCATTTGCATTTTTGAGGTTTTTTTTTAAAATAGATTTTTGAGGGTGGATCACATTCTTAAATATCTTTTTCAACAATGGTTGAGTAAGACTGGACATTTGTTACATCTCATCATCATCATTTCATATAATTATCATATTCCTTATCATGTCATTTTCCATCATTACATCATAGGCATGGTTATCATTCATCATTCATTAACATATACATCTGCATATTTCACGCATTCATAAAATAAAAATTGCATTCATATTTTTCACATCATTACATCATATATCAATAGATCATTACATGAGTGCATTTTCATTACATCATTATCATCATCATAAATCATAAATCATTTACATCTGGCATTTTGCATTCATTGCATACATCATAAGAGAAAAGAAAAAATTTAGATCATATCATCATTTGCATCATCATACACGACATAGCATATAAAAAATCAAAACATCCATAAACATGTACATAAATCATCCATAACATGTGCATAATCAAATCACCACTGCATATCATAGATCTCATCAAAACAAATGTTCGAAAATACAAGGATATCAAATGTTTCAAAAAGATATATCATACAATGGCATCAATGTGTATAATAAATGCTCATCGTTGAGGGGCGTCTAGTTGTGGATCATGGCTGCTGCTGGCACCAAAAGTGGCAGATCTCACTGGATCTTTACTCCTAGAGGCTCTGATCTCTCATCTAACCGGCTGGCCCACACTCCTGGTCGCACTCCTAGAGTGATTGCGTGAGTGAGTCCTAGTCTGAGTACCTAACTGAGTGAAGGCTATCCGTCGCTCAGGTGGCACTGCCTCAAAGTAGCACATCTTATAATACTCGACCTCCCGAGTAATCTCTAAACCCACTGCTACAACCTCTCCAATAGAGATGCTCTCCACTAATCTCAGTAGCCTCTCAGCTACCCCCTCGGCCTGTACACACCTCTCCCGAAAACTGTCCCTCTCAACCATAAGTTGTGCTATCTGTGGGTCAGGAGGTGGTGGCTGTGTTATTTGTCCCTGCAGCTGACTGATGGTCATCTGGGCCTGTGCTAGCTAGCTCCTCAGAGTCTGAACCTCTGTCTGCAAGCCATCCAACTGTCCCTATGACAGAGCCCTGATAGTGATCTGTGGCGCTGAAGTGCTAGCCTGACCCACTTCTCTAGCTGTCTATGGCCTCGTCTTGAAGGGAATGTCAAAGAATAGTCTCTGCCTCCCACCACCCCCATCATCCCCATCATCGGAGTCGTCTGAATCCTCATCTATCTCCTTGGCCTCGGAGCTCTCATCATCCACCTCCATGGCTACCCCGCCTATATCTACCACCTGCTCTGCCTGTGGCTGCCCCTGATCATGTGGCTGCCCTGCTACTGGATGTCCCTATGGCTGCCCTACTACTGGATGTCCCTGTGGCTGCTGTAACCCTACCAAGATAACTGGACCTCCCATCAATGGGGCAGGCTCATCTGGACTAGTGAAACGAGGAAAGGGATGTGTGTAAAAATATGCGGCATAGTCATCTGTCATCCCTGCATTTGTGACCTCTGGTTGAATGGTCCAATCATCCGGCTGCAACTCCAAGTACTCCTCTCTGGCAGCCTCAATAGTCAAAACTGGGCCCCACTCTGGTACATCTCACCGACGCCTGACATACTGTGCCGTCCCCTGGGGCATCATCTGAACCCATCCATACTGCCTCAGAACCCTTTGACCCAGAAATCTCTCGATGATGAAAGGGGTGTGTCCAATCAAATATCTAGGCCTCGTGACATATGGCAACTCTGTGTTGTCTATCTGCCACGAGTCGCAATCCACATACGGTCGTCAGATGACCGTGTCCAAATCATCCAGTACCCATCGCCAATACTCCAGTTTTCCCAGCCTCGGCTGGACAAGGGCCCCTATGTATGCATAAACATATGGAAATCCGAGGGGGTGATCTCTCCTGACAATGGGGCATGTGATCGCAAAATGCTCCCACACGAATAACTGTAAAAGAGTCACCCCGCAGGAAAGACTCTTCCCATCGGTATACATGACCTGATGAAGGTCATGATATAGATGGGAAAGCATGCATGATCCCCATGCATATCTGGTACGGTGGAGAAGCATGTCCTCCAAAATCCTATCCCACCCATCCCTTTGACCTGCGATCAAGACAAAGGAAACCACCAATCATCCCTGCTAAAACCTGAAGGCAGTGGGGCATATCTCTCTGTCATCTCCTTCCAAGCAATCTCATATCCACATATATGAGGATCCTGGAAGACCCGCCTCAGAGCATCTGTACCTCCAATCTCCTTGTGATCATAAATCACAAGCTCTCCAACCACAGGAATACCCAAAATCCTGTAGACATCCTCTAAGGTCACTATAATCTCTCTTGTCGGTAAGTGGAAGGTGTTGTGCTCGTTGTGCCACCGCTCTGCTAAGGCAGTCAACAGTGCCCTGTTGACCCATAACTGCAGGATACTCAACAGAGCTCTCAAGCCACACTGGTCTATCACTCCCAAGTCATCATGGGACAGTCGGGGAATCATCTCCCATGTCTGCGGAAATCTCTCTCTGATCTGAACGAGACCAAAATCCTCCTTTACAAAATTATCAAGCAAGCATGCAAAATCAATCAACAAATGAATATCATCACTCAATCAATACATCAAGCAAAGTTTATATCACATCTAGTTTGTTTTTTATATCGCATGGAAACAAATTTAACAGTCATCATGACTTAATTTGACTTTCAAACAGGAAAGCAAATCTATCATCTATTTTGTTTTTCATATCGCATGGAAACAAATTTAACAGTCATCGTGACTTAATCTATTTGACTTTTAATCGGGAAAGCAAATTACATCTCTATTTTGTTTTTCATATCGTATGAAAGAAAAATTTATCAAATCTATTTGTTCTTCAAGCACGAAAGCAAATTTATCAAATCTATTCATCAATGATATTTAAATGCGTAAAATTTGTTGTCTAATCTAGCAACAATCATCAAGCATGCATCAATTTTTATTCAAAAATTGAAATTCAGCAAAAATCCATGGATGCGCTAAAACAGTCAATCAATGCGCTAAAACCATGGATGCGCAAATTTATTCCATGGATGCGCTAAAACAGTCTATGGATGCGCGATTTCATGGATGCACTAATTCATTAATCATATGCGCTATAACAGTTCATGGATGCGCTAAATCTCCTATGCGCTAATCTATCATCATCCGCAGGCAAGTTTCATAGATGCGCCATTTTATCTACCCTATGCGCTAAACCCCTATGCGTGATTATTTGGCCTCTATGCGTGATTGTTCAATCCCTATGTGCCACTTTGGATGGGCTAAACTATCTACCATATGCGCTAAAAGACCTATCGCATGCGCTAAAACAAAATTTGAAAATTTGAAAAAAATTGAAAAAGCGTCCAAAAATGCATAAAAATTTTACGGAGAGGTTTGGATCGACTTACCGGAGGTCCATACGTAGGTGGTCTCTGATGACGGCAACCTCGCTCGAATCTGTGGCGCTCATATGGGATCAGCATTGCTTTTATCTCTCTCAGAGCTCCAATTTTCCTCAAAGGTTATTGTTCAAATGAAAGTGACATTTCACCTTTTTCACCTTTTAAAGGGGTAAAAATAGCATTTATTACTCTACAAAGTGCTATTTCGAGAGTTAAATCGCCATTTTTCTCTGAAATCATTTGAAATTCTTCCAAATCAATCTCATAATCATTCTCATCACGCGATTTATCTCTCGAGGGGGCATATAGCATCATCAGTAATTTTTCAAAGTCAGGGGAAAAATTCTTTGAAGCAATGCGTGAAACACATCACTTCAAAGAGGGGCAAAATGTACACATCTAAAAATAGTCACGGTCGATTGAACCTGTTAATTAATTAAATATGAATTATTTAATGTTTCTTAAGTCTTCTACATATAAATAAATTTAATTATTTATTTATATTGTTCATTTTTCTAATTCTTCTAATTTAATTAAATAAATTTATTTATTTAATTAATGCTACCTTCCTCTTAATTAATTAAATAGATTTTACAATCTATTTACATTAATTATCAAAGTTTAAATTCTAAAATTTAAATGATTATTCTTCCCTCCACATTTAATTAAATACTTTCAATATTTAATTAAATCATTTTCTAAAATTCCCATTCTTCTCACAAAATTAAATATTCTTAATATTTAATTAAAAGGCTTTTTCTCTCCTCACATAATTAAATATTTTTAATATTTAATTTAAGCCTTTTCATATTTCTCTCACACCTAATTATTTATTTAATTATGAGAGACACCTTTCAAATTGTCTCTTCATTTTCTATCTCTCAGAATTCCACCTCTTTTTCGAATTCTTGATCTCTCACCGTTCATTTCAACCAGTTTGAACTCGACTGTCGATCTTGGCCAATCGAATTCCTACCTTTAAAAATCTATAAATATAGCCCTCTTATGAGTGGAAAAGGATCTCGAATCTCACATTTTTCATGCGTAGTTATTATAGTCGCAATCTTAGCAATTCATAGCATTTTAATTCAAATAGTTCAATCTTGTAGATGCATATGCATTCATAATAATCTCATTCTCTCAAGTGCCATTCTATAAGTTGTGTTTGCACAACTGAGAGCAAGCATATTAAAGTGAATCCTTGGAGATAAAGGACAATGGAACGAATTTGAAGAAGTTGTTGTCAAGAGTTTGCATTTGTTTTATTTTATTTAGTTTTCTTCAATCTAATGTTTCATTGGTGTACTAGTTTATATGCAATTTAATTGACACATTCTAACATACACATTATGCAATTTGTGCAATTCCTTTATGTTGTAAGACACTACATAATAAAAAATGAATTATATCTTAAAGCATCCATGTTGTGCAATAATTTAACTTAGTAGAAATGTTTGATACCCTTCACTTTTAAATGAAATCAATTATTTCACCTCTACCAAATTGAGTTGTGAGTGAAGTTTTGGTAACATTTCTAGTGATTTCTACTTAATGCTTTCCTACTAAGCATGTCAAACTAGTTTCCTAAACAATCAATTGGGCATGGATTCAAATTCTTCCCTCCTCAAACTCTTGTAACCATTACAACTCCATTATTTGGAACTATATAGCAGTAGAACAAAACATAAAATAAACTAAAATGGCTCTATTTAAGATAGGGCCAGAAAAAAATGCATCTGCATTTATTGAAAAACAAAATGGAACTGAAATGAAATGTGCTTAGAGAACTTATTAACTGAAAACTACCCTACCCTACACTACCCAACAATGGTAGTGTTCAGAAATAATCATTAAAAGGTATTGGGAAATAACTTCCCCTTCTAATCAACATAGGATGTTTTGCAAGGTGATTTATTATTGATAAGATATGATCCATACAAACATACCCTAAAGAATGTTGCAGAAAAATCTGAAGAACAAAAACAAACTCACTCACCATTTGAATCTGATCATAGATACTGTTGTTATGGGGTGAATAAGTGATTTGATTCAACTATTTTAAGGTTGCAACCTTCTCACCAGGTGCAATAGTAACATGTGTATCCTTATTTAGCTCTATGCTAGCTAAATCTCTAATTGGACATCCTCTTGAAAGGATGAACTTTTTATTCATACTGCTGGTTTCTTGCTCATGTATTGTTGTCTCTTCATCTTGTTGATTAGGCTGCTCTATTTGCAGTGTCTCATTTGGAAATATTGACACTCCCACCTTTTTCTCTTGCTGCCCAAGGTAATCCTCCTCTACAGGTTTCTCATATTGATCAATACTTTCCTCCTCCAAAGGCGTTTGCATAACATTCAAGCATGAGTAGAAAAGCTCAATCTTATGTTGAAACAAATCCTCTTCAAGCTCTTGATCATTCAAATTAGGGTTGATTTCATATATCTGTTCACAAATCAACACCCTGCCAATGCCATTTTTATCTTCTTGTTGATCACAACTTGTCTATTTTGTTGCTCACATACATTTTCATCATCAATAACAAAAAATAAAGGGAGTTCAACAAATAAACCAGTAAAATCTTGAAGCCCTCTTTTTCCTCTTCAACTTGATATCCCACACTTTGTCCTTCAAAAGATAATTGTTTGACATCTAAATTTGAAACAAAAGTTTCAAGATCATCCCAAACCATGCCTTCTTCATTCTTATTTTCATTTTTCTATGAAGGGAGATTGTTTATTACCTTTTTATAGCCCTCCTGAGGTATCAAAACATCAAATTTTTTAACCTCTTCTTGTTGTTCTTGAGCTAGTATGTGTGTGATTTGAGGTATGATCTATTCATCATCCACAACAAAATAAGGTAACTCATTGATCCATGTTGTAGGATGATCTTCTTGATTAGCTTCTTTTACTTCTTCGCCCTATTGCCCTAGTTGACTTGTTGAAATAACTTGATCATGCTCAAAAAAACCAGGAAGATCATTAGCTAAAAAATTAAAAGATTCTTCCTGAAAGGTCTTCTCCTATTCAATCCTTTGTTGCTCTAATCAGTAATACTCTACAGCTAAATGCAGTGGATCTATATTTCTAATCTTCTCCATAATGAGTGAGCTATCTTGATCAATGGGTTGCTATGTAACTACACTAGGTTGTACCTGATTACTTTCCTTAACTTGCAAAGGATGAAAGCTTGTGAAACTTGGAATTTCAAGCTTAGGAGGGTTAAGAGGCCTATTTTGTTTAAATCTTGGAATTTCATACCTACTCACCTCATTTTGAAAGGGCTAATATAGAATGAGAGGAGTTTTTTGGATCTCATGCCTTTGTATTTGAGCAAACAAACACTTCATCTATTCCTCTTTTGTAGTTAACTCCCTCTCAAGCTTTTCTTCAAATTGTATCCTTTGTGTCTCCAACTCCTATTCATGAAGGTAGGCCTTATAATCTAACTCCTATTGTTGCATGTTATATTAATTTTCTCTTTCAATTTCTAACATCCATCTTTGATAATCCAAAGCAATCTCTTGAATACTCATGTTATCCTCATAGTGAGGCTGATCATTAGAAAAAAAATGTTGATTGGGATCAAAATAGTCTTTTTGATACTGGTTGTGAGTACAGGTATGCTGCCATGAAGGCTGAGCAAAGGTGGGTGGGAGGTAAGCATGTTCAACATGTTGATATTGTTGGATGTTGTGGTTGTAATGATGATATGTGGTTGTAATTGATGTCAAAACTATTAGCATTGGTGATTCTGAAGGTTGTATATGTCGAAAAGATTGAGAAAATTATAATAAATATATTGCAAGCAGCTACTGAAGTTAAGAAGGTCAGAGTGATGAAAAGCTATGTACGTTGAGTTTCAGGTGTCGTGCACTAAAGGGTTTGTTTTCGAGCCTATCTAGTATGTTGTTCAAAAGTTTCAATGGTATGCATCAATAATTGAGGAAGTTATGAAGTTTTGTGTTCCTACAGTCACTTTATTACTTTAGTAGGTGTTTTTGGAAGAAGAGGATGAAATTATGGCAATTTCAATTGTTGTGCATGTTCCTCTGACATTCGTGGATGAGTCTAGATTTTTCTCTATCCTTGATTTATATCTGCATTTTTTGGTGTGATCGTGACCGAATAATTTTCCGATGTGTGCTCAAGTCTTCATGTTCTTGGCCGACATGATAGTGGTAATGTGTTACGAATCCTTGAGGATTAATATTTTATTGTTTGGCATGTTCAAGGATGTTGATTTAGGTCCTCACTATGTTGTGACCGACTTAGGTTGGTGCACATCAAGATTTGTTCATGTATTAAGGCCAACAGTTGTAATTTATTCTTTCTTCTTGGCCGACAGAGTTGTTGATGTAAATCCGTATAGCGGATATATAAGAGTGATTGTCTCTTCATTGTAAATGTATTCTCGGTGTATGTGCGAATAAAGATCAAATAATTTAGGAGCCTATCAGAGTGTGTAGAATTTTTTATGTGCCTAACTGGAATTATCATCAAGATTTTGTAGAAGCTAATTTCTCAGTTCAACCTCATCAGATGGATTTAATCTGATTATTTTATGTAAGGCAGTGAGCCTTCCTCTTAGCAGTGAGCTCTAGGAAGTGTGTCTGAATGCATTTGCATTCCCTATTCATTTTTTTCATTATACTTATAATAGGGTATAATCATGTGGACTAACATCCACCGTGGTTTTTCCCCTAACAGGGTTTCCACATATGAAAATCTTGGTGTTCATGTGTCTCTGATGTGTTATTGATTTATGCTTCCACTTTTAATTATTATATATGAGATTAAAGTTTGTTTTAGGTTAAATAAGCTTAATTTATGTAACAATTGATTCACCCCCTCCCCTTCTCAGTTATCTATCCTTGTTTTTCCAATAGATATGTTGTTGTTGCACGGTTGTTTGGGATAAAACCAGCAGCATTTTCAGTCTAATATGGGTATTGAGAAGGTTGTAAAACTGAATTTTGGTGAAATGAAGGGATAAGAACATAATTTCCTTAATATTTTGACATATTAGAACATTCAAATGAGTTGGGTTCTCATAAAATTCTTTCCTAAATTAAGGAAAACAAGTCTGATTTAGAAGATTTTGTACATACGAGCAAAGTCGCTAGGTGATTGGAAGGATTTTGTGACAGAAAGAACCAAGAATGTCACCTAAATCTTGATCCTTGATAGTTTTTAAGCTTCTAAACTGTTGAAATTAGTAGATTTGAACCTGTAGAGTCACCAATTGTGTGAAATACTGCGTCTGAAGGTTGATGTTGCTGATATACACACCCAATATCAATAATGAATGAGAACTTATGGACTGTAATAGTTTGATCTATCCCATCAGGCATGCCAAAAAATATTGTCACGAAGATTGCAACCAGATGCTAATTTTATATGCTTAGCAATCTCATGAAACATGGAAACATCCTCGAGCCTATGGGTATGCTCATAGTGAAGATGAATCTTCGGATTATGGGTTGGATCCCTTATTATTTTCAATGAATAACTGGTAATATTGAAGGTAAAGGGAAGAAAAACTTTGAAATATATGGATAAACTAAAACTTAAACTATGGTGATGCACCTAAATGGAAAATATGAGCAACTTGATTCACAACTATCTCTCATAAAATCTATTTTCACAACTCAAATTGGATAGTTTAATCACATAAATGTTTCACAAAAAGGCCTGACAATCTATCCTTTATGAAGGAAAATGATATTTTCACAACCTTAAGGGGAAGATAAATCTATAGCACAATCAATGACCTATGACTAAACTTGCTTCTGTGTACATGCATCCATGAATGAGACATAAATTTAAAGGTTTTGAGATTTAAAACTCATTAAATTTGCATCCAAATCATAAAAAGAGACAAAACACCTGAAAGTGAGAAGGCTAAAACTTGATTGCAATAAGAAATTTGAAGGAAACTCTACAAGTAACAATATCAAATAACCTATAAAAGTTGTTGTATCTATTAATAAGTGTAAAAAGTGAGTTACAAGGCCAATCTCTCTTTGCAGAATGCAAAAGTAAATATGCAAGAATTGAGAAAAAAGACTAAGTATTTTTCAATATATACAAAAGATGGCTTCAAAGAGCTAGGAGGTGGAACTAGTAGCTAACTAAAAGTGAAAATATCTCCAAATATCTCATCCATGAGGAAATATGAAAACCCACAAAAAGGGGAGTCAAAACTGATGTAAAGTGGGCTCAAACAGTTGCAAACTCAATTTGCATGATGGTCAACCCAAAAAAGGCTCCTAAAAAGGCTCAAATCTGATTGAAATTCAAAGCAAAAGGACTCCTAGTATCATCGGGTGCATGTCAACACTTCAGTCTCACTAAAACTCAACTCTGTCTCGATCCAACGTAGGAATCTTACATGATTCACTCCTCAATGCATGAAAACAATCTTTAGTTTTACTTATCCTTTGTTTGACTTTGCATGACTTGAGAACCTTAGTTAACTCCACCTCCTAATTTTGCATTTTATGACAAATAGTAAAGTAATTTATAAATTACTACTTTACCATTTGTTTACAATATGTGTTGATTTCAAAACTTTGCAAAAATTAGAGGAGTAATAGATTTTGTTTGGAAATCATGCAAAGTTACAAATGTAACCAAAACATTATCAAATGAATTAATCCTTATGCAAAGTGTTAAAAAAAGTGGGAAAAACACCACTTAGTTAACCAAACTTAGGGTTTCTCAGGAAATACAAAAGAAAGCCCTAATCGTGGGCTCTATTTGCATTATTTTAGTTTTTACAAAGTTGAACTTGAGTTATGGCCGCCATGGTAGGTTTTCACTTGGAGCTCTATAGGAGATTTGAACGTTGATTGCGAGCTTAATCTGGAGTTACTTGAGCTTTTATTGAATATTTTTCATAGCTATATACTGGGACATCGTGGTAAGTCTTTCTATGTATACCCATTTTGAAAATCTTGCTTCATTTCAACAAAAAAATGAAAACCCGCTTTTATTTCTCACATATACTTCATTTCAAAATTAATGAGAAGCTTTTATCTCTATGTATCCCTATATTTGATGCTCTTTTTGAAAAAAATAAAGAGTTTCTACTCATTTCTTTCATTGAAGGTCATGACCTCTCAAATTTCTAAGTGTTTTCATACTTGTATAAGCTCAAATACTCCTCCATTTTTTGTATTTGTGATTTCTTTAAGTAAAACCTTGTGGGTTTGGTCATTTCCAGAAATAAAGAAAGAAAAATGAAAAAAACCTCAAGTCGTGGCCTCTCCATTTTTGGGTGCTCATCATTCCTTGAACAAGTTTGATGGTTTTATTATTATTTTTATTTTGCAAACACTTAATGTAAAACCCTTAAGTGATTTTGGATTCTTTTAGAAACAAAAGAAGAGAAACTCCCAAGCCACGGCTAGAATTTTCACACTGGTCTCTTTAAAATTTTGTATATGTTGGATGCTCTTTCACCATTCATAAAACCCTTTGATATTTGACATGAAATATGGGTTCCATTTTTGTGCACACTCTTGTAGATAATTTATGTAGAAGAGAACTAAATATTTCTATAGATATCCACCATGAAAGGTTGCAGCTAGAACCATGAAATACGATCATTACAAAACTTATACTTCATTCCACTATAGGCACAACTAGGGTCATTGAAAACTTGTGACCTTCATAGTTGATGTGGGTTTTACTAAGCTTTTTTTCTTGAAAGAATAGAAGAGAAACCTTCTTTCGTTCTAGACTTGGATTTTGGAGCACATTCTCAGTCAAAATCCTTCATGGCTACCATTTTATGTTTTGACAACCCATGTATCTTCTCTTGTATTTTATGAGTCTTCTCTCTTTTGTACAGGCTCAAATTTCTCATTCTATTTGCTTCCTTTATGAAAGGTTGCAAATTCACTTCACTTAAACCCTCTAGTTCTTTTAACTGCATCCTTCATGAATCAAGATATTGGGCAAGATTTTCCTTTTCATGTCTTGATCATCACTATCTATGATAGTTATTTTCACCATTTTCTTCATCTTGACAACACTAAGTGCTCTAAGCACATTTCATTTCAGTTTCGTTTTATTTTTCAATAGGTACAGATGCAGAGTTTGTTGGCCCTATCTTAAACAAAGCCATGTTAGTTTGTTTTCTATTTTTTTTTGTTATTGTATAGGTCCAAACAATTGAGTTACAATGGTTTCAAATGTTTGAGGAGGACAAAATTTGACTCCATGCACAATTGATTGTTTAGGCTAATCTGGCATGCTTAGTAGGCAAGCATTCAACAGAAATCACCAAAAATGTTACCAAAATTTCACTCACAACTCAATTTGGTAGAGCTAGAACAGTTGATTTCAATTAAAAGTGAAGGGTATCAAACATTTTCGCTATATTATTATTGCACAAAAAGGATGCTTTTAGATAGAATTTAGTTTTTATTATGTAGTGTCTTACAACATAAACGAATTACACAAATTGCATAATATTGTTGTCTTTTATTCATTTTGTAATGAAAATATTTACAAGATTGCATAAACATTGTTGTTTAATACATTAAGATCAAAAGAATGTTTAAGTATCCCACACAAGCCATGGGTATAATTGATTTAACACGAAAAGAAGGAAAGCTATACATATGAAGATATGAATTAAAGAAAACACATGGAAAGAAGGTATATCTATCATTTCCTGTGGAAGATTTTGGTGTTGAGCTTTTGGTCTTCAACTCCTACGTGCTCCTGATCTTTGGATGTACCAGCATTATGATGAAAATTTTTTTAGAGCTCCAAATATAAAATCTAACCATATGTCCTACCAACAAAAATATAACTTTCATTCAGGATGCATTAAATTAGTTATCAATTGTCACATATATCAAGAGAGCCAAAAATTTAAATAATCAAGAAAATCATTGAGCTTCACTATTTTATCTAATTTATTTATTCACAATGCAAGTACAGGTTCATCATTTCATGTTTCATATTGTTTGATATTTCAGCATGTGGAGAGAATGTGGCTCCCACAAGGGTTGACCCTAGCATTCTAAGGATAACTATCTAGTGTCAAATAATGCCTTGAAATTTAAAGCCTAACTATAGATTTATGATAGTAAAGGCAGCCAATTATAGTCGAACGATAGCATATAGTACAATGACAACAGTTTCCAATTTTGAATATTCACAAAAATTCACTGCATAAGGAGTTACAATCAAGGAACACCGTAGAAGATCTTCAATAAAAGCTACAATTGACAATCCTACAGGTGGATAACATGACAAGTTGACTGTGGAACAAAAAATAAGAACTCATTCATAGTCATCAAGTGGTCTTCAAGACAATGAAAATCTTATCATAGAGAGGACAGTATTGTTAAGATGAATAAAATGGTGAAAATAACTATCATTGATAGTGATGATCAAGACATGAAAAAGAAAATATTGCCACGTATCTTGATTCATGAAGGATGCAGTTAAAACAACTAGGGGTTTTAAGTGAAGTGAATCTGCAACCTTTCATAAAGGAGGCAAATAGAATGAGAAATGTGAGCCTCTACAAAAGAGAGAAGACTCAGAAAATGCAAGAGAGGATACATGGGTTGTCAAAACATACAATGGAAACCATGAAGGGTTTTGACTGAGAATGTGCTCCAAAATGAAAGTCTAGAATGGAAGAAGGTTTCTCTTCTGTTCTTTCAAGAAAAAAAAGCTTAGTAAAACCCACATCAGCTATGAAGGTCAAGGGTTTTCAATGAGCCTAATTGTGTCTGCAATGGAAAGGAGTGTAAGTTTTTTAATGATCATATTTAATGGTTCTAGCTGCAACCTTTCATGGTGGATATCTACAAAAATATTTAGTTCTCTTCTACATAAATTATCTATAGGAGTGTGCACAAAAATGAAACCCATATTTCATGTCAAATATCAAAGGGTTTTGTAAATGGTGAAAGTGCATCCAGCATATACAAAATTGCAAAGAGACTAGTGTGAACATTCCAGCCGCAGCTTGGGAGTTTATCTTCTTTTGTTTCTGAAAGAAGCCAAAATCACTAAAGGGTTTTACATTAAGTGTTTGCAAAATATAGAAAATAATAAATCTATTGAGCTTGTTCAAAGAATAATGAGCACCCAGAAATGGAGAGGTCATGGTCTAAGTTTTTTTTCATTTTTCTTTCTTTGTTTACGGAAATAACCAAACCCACAAGTGTTTACTTAAAGAAATCACAAATACAAAAAATGGAGGAGTATTCGAGCTTATACAAGTATGAAAACACTCAAAAATTTGAGAGGTTGCGGCCTTCAATGAAAAAAATGAGTAGAAATTCTTCATTTTTTTCACAAAGAGCATCAAATATGGGGATACATAGAGATAAAAGCTTCTCATTAATTCTAAAATGAAGTATATGTGAGAAATAAAAGTGGGTTTTCATTTTTTTGTTGAAATGAAGCAAGATTTTCAAAATGGGTATACATAGAAAGACTTACCACGTAGTCCCAACATATAGCTACAAAAGATCTTCAATAAAAGCTCAAGTAACTCCAAATTAAGCTTACAATAAATGTTCAAATCTCCTACAAATCTCCAAGTGAAAACCTACCATGGCGGCCATAGCTCAAGTTCAACTTTATCAAAACTAAAGCAATGCAAATAGGGCCCGCGATTAGGGCTTTCTTTCGTCTTTTCCCGAGAAACCCTAAGTTTGGTCAACTAAGTGGTGTTTTTTCCACTTTGTTTTAACACTTTGCATAGGGGTTAATTCCTTTGCTAATGTTTTGGTTACATTTGTAACTTTGCATGATTTCCAAATAAAATCTATTACTCCTCTAATTTTTGCATAGTTTTGAAATCAACACATATTGTAAACAAATGGTAAAGTAGTAATTTATAAATTACTTTACTATTTGTCATCAAATTCAAAATTAGGAGGTGGATTTAATTGAGGTTCTTAAGTCATGAAAATTCAAACAAAGGAGAAGTAAAATTGAAGATTGTTTACATTCATTGAGGAGTGAATCATACAGGATTCATGTATTGGATCGAGACAGAGTTGAGTTTCAGTGAGATTGAAGTGTTCACATGCACCTGATAATACTTGGAGTCATGTTGCTTTGAATTTCAATCAAATTTGAGCCTTTTTGGGTTGACCATCATGCAGATTGAGTTTGGAATTGTTTGAGCCCAATTTACAACAGTTTTGACTCCCCTTTCGTGGGTTTTCATCTTTGATTGTGGGTGAGATATTTGGAGATATTTCCACTTTCAGTTAGCTTCTAGTTCCACCTCCTGGCTCTTTGAAGCCATCTATTGTATATATTGAAAAAGACTTAGTCTTTTTTCTTAGTTCTTGCATATTTATCTTTGCATTCTGCAAAGAGAGATTGGCCTTGTAACTCACTTTTATAGTTATTAATATATATAGCAGCTTTTACAGGCTATTTGATATTGTTAATTATAGAGCTTCCTTCAATTTTCTTATTGCAATCAAGTGTTATCCTTCTCACTTTTAGGTGTTTTGTCTTTGTTGATGATTTGGATTCAACTTTAATGAGTTTTAAATCTCAAAACCTTTAAATTTATGTCTCGTTCATGGACGCATGTACACAGAAACAAGTTTAGTCACAGGTCATTAATTATGTTGTAGATATACCTTCCCCTTAAGGTTCTAAAAATATCATTTTCCTTCATACAAAATAGATTTTCAGGCCTTTTTGTGAAACATTTATGTGATTAAATTGTCCAATTTGAGTTGTAAAAATGAATTTTATGAGAGATAGTTGTGAATAAAGTTGGTCATCTTTTCCATTTAGGTACATCACCATAGTTTAAGTTTTAGTTTATCCATGTATTTCAAAGTTTTTCTTCCCTTTACCTTCAATATTATCAGTTATTCATTAAAAATCATAAGGGATCCAACCCATAATTTGGAGATTCATCTTCACTATGAGCATACCCACAGGCTCAAAGATGTTTCCATGTTTCACGAGATTGTTGAGCATATAAACTTAATCCAGGTGCAAGCTCTATGACAATAGTCACATTATGGGATATAAGACATGGATCAAGAGTTATTTAAAAACAAGAGTGCAAGAACCTGCCCCCAATGTCTAGCAATGCTTCATAATGCAATGGATAACCAAGATAGGTAATGTATATGTGAAGATTTCAATAGAGTTTTATCATGCTAGATATGGGCTATGGGACTCCATGAGATAAAATGGTAAAGAGCCTGTCAAAATTATGCCATGAGTAGAGTTTGAAGTATATGTTGAATCTTTGTCAAGATCAAGATAAAGTGGAATATCTAGATAAATCTAGATTGGATTGATGGAGGGTGTGATTGATGGATTAGTATGGGTCGATTATGCTTGATCCATAAAGAATCGAAGCATAATGAAGCACTAATTCCAATCTTAATAGGATCCATCAAATGTAAATTAAACTAAACATTTATCAAAACTAAGCATTCTAAACTATGAGTGTTAAAATGTCTACTCTAATCTATTTGAAACTTATCCCGTTGTGGGAGTGGTGTCACGTTGATGTGGAACAGTGACCCTTTCCCAATCCCATGGATAAATGAGCTTGTCCTAGTTAGTTTTATTGAAGAAAACTGATGGAATGGTTGTGAGATGTGTATGAAAATATGATTTTAATCTAAATGAGCATGATGCAAGCTAGTTTAATATGATTTTATGCTAAAAATGATCTAGTTATGCAAAATATAAGCTAATCTAAATGGATTCTAAGCTAAAAGATTCAAACCCTAATTAATAAACAAGCTAAATGGATGCATTATGTGATCATGGAAGCCATTAATTGAAGCTTAAAGCTTATTAATACAATTAAAATGAACTAAAATATGCTAAATGTGAGTGTGAGTATGAGTGATTTCAACATCATAAGTTTTCTTTTGAAAGATGGATCTATTTGTCTCTAAATAGTGACCTATTTATAGGAGAGCGAATGAGAAATAGAGGGTTGAGATCAAAAAGGCTAATCAATGATCAAGGATGGAGGAAATTGGAGATATGGATCATGGATTCTCAACAATGGGTGAGAATGCAAGATGAGATTTGATCAAGGGTTCACATTCCTTCAAACAAACACTCTTTTAGCCTATACAAGAGGTCAAAAGTTAACTTGCATATGAAGATTTGTAAGAATATTTCCTTTTTCAAATGAGTGAGGTGAGAGAATATTCTTTGGAATATTCTCATGGGTGAGGGAAAAAGATAATTTAGTTAATTAAAACCAAATTAAATTGTGAAAAAGGGGAAGGAATATTCCATTAGAATATTCCATTGGAAGTGGGGGATTATATAAATTAATAATTGCTAATTAAACAAAGTTTTAATCATACAATTAGGGGATTAGAAGAATTTAGATGATATTCATTAAATTGAGTGATTTAATGAAAAAGGGGAAGGGTGATGATATTTAATTAAATAACTTAGGGTTATTTAATTAAATAGGAAGATTTAGGAATTTAAATTAAATAGTTTGATTTATTTAATTTAATGAGATGAAATGTTAGCGTGGAAGGGGGATGAATTAACCTGATAAGTCAATTAGGTTAATAGATGCAAATGACATAATTAATTAAATAGCTAGGCTAATTTAATCAATTAAGTGAAAAGAGGATGGGTTTTAGGAGGAAATGATGTTAGTATACTTGATTCGAGTGCATGATATCATTCAAGACATTTTTTTAGTGTCTACATTTTTCCCCTCTTTGAAGCAAGGTACCTATTGCTTTGGTTCAAAGACTGACGCTCCTCAGATTAAAAACTACTGCTTAGATCAAAAAAAAAAATAGATGCCCCAATAGAAGGATAAATTTGGTTCCCTGCCCAATCGAGAAATCGGGAAAAAAATTTGAATTTTGGGTTGATTTCTTGACAAAGATTAAATTCTACCCTAGGCGTCCGAAAAGGCTCTGGGATGTAAAAAACATGCAAAAATAAGGTTCAGTTTGGCAAGATTAGTGAAAGTGATGAAAAACCCTAGTTTCATGGGTAAAGTAGGGAAAAAACTCTAATTTTGAGGCATAAATAGGTTAAGAAGGGTCACTTTCAATTCATTTTTGCATTCACGCGTTAGAGGATTCTTGCAAATTGAGCTTTGACCCTCTGACAAGATGGCACAATGAGTGCTCCCACGACACATTTTTAATCGGTTTCATGAGAACTAGAGGCTTATAGGCGCAAGACCACAGGTATGTGATTTAAAACTTGATTTGAATTTTGACTTTTAAGTGCATTTATTGCATTTTAAAATTTGAACTTTGGCAACGTCGCTATATAGCGACGCTATTTTTAGAATCGATGACGCTATTTTTAGAATCGACGATGCATATGTAAATAGTGAGATAGTTGGCGATTTAAACTTAGGGTTTCAAATTCTAAATAGCGACGCATATGTAGCGACTCACTTTGTGATTTGAAAATTAGGGTTAGGGTTTGAAAAAGTCAAAATAGCGATGCATATGTGTTTAGCGATGCATATTGTGATTCACAATTTTAAATGCTTCAAGCGTCATGGTTTGGAATTTGAATTATAGTGATGCTATCATAAATAGTGACGCTATTGTCATTTTGCGGATAGAAACTCCAAACTTAGTCAATTTTTTGTGAATTTTGACGTTGTGCGCTTCGTGGATGCAAGACGTGATCCCACCTTTGATGTCCCACAAGCACCGATCGACTATACTGTCCAAACTTGGTGATTTATCTGAGTTATGACATGAGCATTTGGGAGAGATCAGCTTGTGGTACGTCGCTTACATTCCCATTGTGCAAACACACTTGGTGATGATGAAAACACTGTGTAAGTGATGGCATAGTGAGACCTCTTCATTCCACTTTGGTGATTTGTCTGAGTTATGATGTGAGCATTTGGGAGAGATCAGCTTTTGGTACATTGCTTACATTCCCATCGTGCGAACACATCTGGTGATGATGACAACACTGTGTGAGTGATGGCATAGCGAGACCTCTTTGTTCCACTTACCTACTGATGAGGTGACAGTGATGTTGGAGGATATATGGCGGATATTGCATTTGTCGATACATGGTGAGCATGTGATCTACAATGTTGACGTTGATTACAATACTTGCCATGAGTTGCTAGACCAAGAGGACATTGTCTTGGTCACCTCCTAGGTTGACCTCGAGATGTATAGAGGTTAGGTTTCTACCTTCAGATTGATTATTATGACAATTATCTTAGGTTTTGTTGCTCCAAATCGACAAAGCAAAGGATTCAGTCCGAGATGGGGTCTGGCTTGGCACAGGATGTTGTTTCATAGGAATCAGTATGCATGGGGGCCAGTGATGCTAGCCCCTTATACCATGATATGTACGATTTTGTATATTACAATGGTAGGGCAATTGGAATAGGGGTCACCTTACTTCAAATTTGGGCCTCAGAACACATCGTTGTGCTTCGACCGATTATTCAAATAGTGGATGTAGAGCCAGATGATCTAGTTGTTTAGATGTATAGGGGTGCCATTACACTATAGCACATGAGACAACTCAGGATTCCCTACTGGCACAGGGTGATCGATGATATGATAGTATTTAGATGGCAGTGTTGGCTTCATATACCAGCTTGGTATGATGAGGTGCAGTAGTTGCTTTTTGCTAGACATACCCAATTTAAGTAGGGTCAAGAGCATATAATAATTGAGAGGTACCTACCAGATAGGGTTGCCAAACAGTTTTTTGAGAGGCAAGATAGGCTCGATGATGCATACACCACCATCGTTGTCGGGTCAGATCGAGAGACAGTGTGGGGACCAATGATCCTAGCCCATGAGGTTGTCGAGGGCTTTCAATAGTTGCTTGCTAGGCCCTGGGCTTATGATCAAGGACAGGTGGGTGCACATATGACGTCTACTTATGATGCATGGTTTGTACCCCCTCGTCAATTGACAGATCTAGTAGGTATACCCCCATGAGGGAGACTAAGAGGGAGGGATGCAAGCAGAGGTAGAGGGCAACCTGATAATGGGCAGGGTAGAGGACAGGGCAAAGGATAGGATGGCCAGCATCAACAGGATAGATAGGTTCCAAGTGCACCCCCATTAGATCAGCAACCTCTGCAGAAACCACCATAGTAGCCACCACCGAGGATAGATCCTTGTGATGCACAGATTCAGTAGCTGCAGCAGCAGATACATGTGATTACAAGTGAGAGGGATCAAGCGAGATAGTAGATTTTGGTTATTACTACTGAGAGAGACCAAGCTAGGCAATAGGTATAGGTTGTCATGGTGGAGAGGGACTAGGAGTGTCATCTTAGGCAAGCCACTGAGATGTAGTTAGCACAAGAGGTCAAGTGATGCCAATAGTTGGAGACCATGACAATTACAACCCAGTGGTGGACAGTGTCAAGCCTAATTGTACAGAGAGGCCATGATTGAGATGGTATATTATCGGATACACTACCACAAGGATGTCCCACAGACACTTAGATAACTATGATCCTAGCCCATGAGGTTGTCAAGGGCTTTTAACAGTTGGTTGCTAGGCCCTTGGCATATGATCAAGGACAGGCGGGTGCACATATGACGTCTACTTATGATGCATGTTTGTACCCCCTCGTCAATTGACAAATCCAGTAGGTATACCCCCATGAGGTATGTGTGGGGACCTATGATCCTAGCCCATGAGGTTGTCGAGGGCTTTCAACAGTTGGTTGCTAGGCCCTGGGCATATGATCAAGGACAGGCGGGTGCACATATGATGTCTACTTATGATGCATGGTTTGTACCCCCTCGTCAATTGACAGATCCAATAGGTATACCCCTATGAGGGAGACTAAGAGGGAGGGGTGCAAGCAGAGGTAGAGGGCAACCTGATAATGGGCAGGGTAGAGGATAGGGCAAAGGACAAGATGGCCAGTATCAATAGGATAGATAGGTTCCAAGTGCACCCCTGTTAGATCAACAACCTCCGCAGAAACCACCATAGTAGCCACCACCGAGGCTAGATCCTTGTGATGCACAAATTCAGTAGCTGCAGCAGCAGATACATGTGATTTCAAGTGAGAGGGATCAAGTGAGACAGTAGATTTTGGTTATTACTACTGAGAGAGACCAAGCTAGGCAATAGGTATAGGTTGTCATGGTGGAGAGAGACTAGGAGTGTCAGCTTAGGCAAACCACTGAGATGTAGTTAGCACAAGAGGTCAAGTGATGCCAATAGTTGGAGACCATGACAATTACAGCCCAGTGGCAGATAGTGTCAAGCCTAATTGTATAGAGAGGCCATGATTGAGATGGTATATTATTGGATACACTACCACAAGGATGTCCCACAAACACTTAGATAACTAGATTACTCACAGAGGAATGGGGAACATCCTAGGGCTAAGGATCAACCGAAGAGACAACCTAGTGAGGGGAGCAACCATCAGAGCTAGCCTGCTTGTACAAATAATTTTTTATTACTGCCTGATTCTTTACACAGATATACATTCATGGGCTCCTTTTTGATAGTCTCATGGATATTTTATTTTTGATCGATATACATACATTGATTCAGATATTATACCATGATATTTATTATTTGATATATATATATGATATGGATTCGATATGATGTGATGTGTTCTTTATTTCATGCTTATGAATGTATGAATGTATTTGAGATGATGTGACATGCTTATGTATGGATGCACTTATTTTTCAATTTTTCATGACATGTTTATGGGTGGATGATATGATATCCAAATTTTATGTTTATGCAAATGCTATGGATGCATTGCTTTTATGTATTTTCTATGCATTTTTATGAGATGATGATGTATGCATATGGATGTATGGATAGATAATGTATATGTTCATGCTTATGATATGATATGGATGCATTTTGTTTGTAAAATAAGCAAAATTTACAGGGTGTTGTACCCTTTACATAATGAGCCACTAGGGCCAAAAAATATCAAATCCAAAAAACTAAAACAACATAGCCAAAAAACAAAACACAACAGATCAACAGCTAACAAAAGCACCACAGAGCAGCAGCAGACTAACAGGCATTCTCCCAATTTTGGGAGAGGGTGTTGATAACATCATCACCGACCCATTCAAGGCCTTCTTCAACAGTCTTCATGTCCAACTTGTCCTTCATTACAACAAAGAGAGTGCTAGTGACATAGTGGACCAGCTTGATAGTGAACCAAGTCAAGCCTCTGAACTTCTTATCCATCTTCCCCATCCTCTCCTTTAGCACATGAAGATTCTCCCCTTTATCCATAGTCTTCACAATATTAGCGCACTCCACATCCAAAGGGTCAAAAAACTAGAAAATTGAGTTCTCATTATAAACTTTTTTGAAATCCGAGAGAGTGTGAGGCCCTTCAACATACTCCTCAACATCCTCTTAATCCTCCACATCTCTAACACCTTTGCTTTCAGATTGCTCCTCATTAGAATCTAACTCATTAATCTGCATTTTCTTATTATTTTTTGCTAGTCTACCAAATCTCCTGATGTTGGTCATCTCAACCCCAGCGTCCACTATAGCAGCAACCATAGTATCACCTTTGGAATCCTTCCCCACCACATTCTTTCCTTTTTTGTCTGTGGTTGGCATCTTTTTCAAACCCTTCCCCTCATCCTTTGCTTTATTTTTGGTGGTTAGTTTGCTAACCGTCTTGGCAGGGCCAGACTTTAGCTCATAGAGACTAGTCGCAACACTCAATTGGGTGATCCCTACATTTCCCTTAATATTCTTGGGGGGGTGATTTAGGCTTAGGGGTTTCGATAGTAACTGGAGGGGTTTTTTCTTTTGGGACCCTTAGACACGGCCAGAGAAATAGTCTGCGTAGTGGGTTCAATTTCCTCAATTCAAATAGTGGAGATGGGTTTGGGCAGGTAGACAGTGAGATAAAAATGGTAGAGCCTCAAAATGAGGCCTTGATGGAGTGGTAGAGGAGGAGGATCCTCTCGGTTTTGGGTAGTAGATTCCATACATTTCTCAACAGAGTTTTCCAAGTTCGTAAGCAAGAAAAATGAGAAGCTTAACAAAATTTTATGGCTAAGGTAATTCAAAAGAGGAAAATGATAGAAATAGTAGGTTTTATATCTACCTTCTATGGTGACGTACTTCATTAGGGCAAGGTAGACTTGATCCTAAGGCCACGAAAGAGCTTCTCTTTCAAACCCCGACTGGTTGTGAACAGGTTCTTCATTACCAATAAAGAAAGCCTTCAATCTTTCGTTGTCCTATGCCTTAGTGTGTTTTGGGTACATCTTTTCAGTGCATTGCAGCTCTGTCACTTGAGCAATCACCTCCTCATTAACTTCAAAGGAGATACCACCCATGGTAACCCTTTGTTATTTCTAGGAGTTCGTAAACTACGCAAATAACTTAGGATCGTGACCCACCAAATTTTCTATTAAAGGCACCAGCCCACCTTCCATGCACATGTGCCAAACCAGAGGGTCCTTGTGAAATTCCCCATAGTTATCGGGCTCCATTCGCACCCTATCACCACCCATGTCATTGCTTTGCACATGGAAAAACCAGAAAGCCTATGAGAGTAAAAGGTTTGAAATTTTAATAAATTGAGCGATCTCCCACACACATAAATTTTCAAGCCAAACAATGTGGCCTTGGGAAATCAAGACCATGTATAGAACACATGCTTGAAAATTACCATCCCAAAAGGTAATCTTTGCTATCACATTAATGCAAATATTCAAACACTTGCGGTTAGGTAAGTAAGAAATGATGGAACGGGAAGGTTTTCCATCCACGTTGCTTTTGCACAATTTCCAATGAAAGTTGGTAGTGGGGAAAAATTCAAATAATCCCAAAATCCTACCCTTTAGTAGTAGAATCATATTAGCGAGATAGAAAGGACCAATCAAGAGCTTCACCCCGTAAAAGGTAGTCATATCAAATTTAAATTCAAAAATTTACACCGTTGAACAGGTGCAAAGATCAAACCCCAATAAGAGATTGTGTAAGGATAGATCCAACTTGGCCGTAAACATAAAGTACTCCCCATAACTCCTCATAAATTCCTTTTTAAAAATGATCTCCACCTCATTATTCTGAATTTTCCACTTGTAAGACACCTCAGCATTCAAACTTGTCCACATAGCCCAGAAGACAAGAATGTGGACCCCCCATAAGGCCAAATTCATCGCATATTTATTCATCCTCATGGACCATACATGTGCCTTGCTCCTTAAGGATTAAACCTTGAATACCAAGCAGAAGGTTCTCCAAATATTGCCAGCACTTATAAATTTTCCAATGGGTGCCAAAATTAGCCAAAGCATCTGCCACTTCATTACCCTCCCGATAAATATGGGTAGCAACCTTCAAATTCAGCTTAGACATAATATGTTTTATGTCTATTAAAATTTATTTAATACTCCATCTTGGTAATCTACCTAGGTTGACCACATCAATTAAAGACTTAAAATCCCCTTCAATATGCAGATTCTCAATCCCCATAGTGACAGCCAACTAAATTCCCTTTAGCAGTGCTCTAGCTTTTGCAATCATAGAGGATTGAATCCCGATCCCCCTCAAGTAATGGGCCACAAAATTTCCCTTACAATCTCTTATTATACCTCCTATACTTGCCCTTCCCGGGTTGCCTTTGGCAGGTCCATCAAAATTGAGTTTATGCCAACCATGGTCGGGAGGTTTCTAGATAGTGTCTTGTTGAGCCTGGGCTCTAGAGTTGTCAAACGAATTGGCCTCCAAATTTTGATGCCAAGCTTTAGCAATTTTTATTTCCCACTCCGTCGGGGCCTTGTTAGGGATTTTCCCTTTGAAGAGTGATTTTTTTTCTGCGATAAGCCTTGCCCCTATACCAAAAACCTCATTTGGGCTCATCTCAATATTCTTGAATATCTTGTTGTTCCTTTTTTTTCCATAAACACCAACAAATAATGGGGGGGACCTGGTTCTAGATCTCACGTGGAATGAGGTGAAGGAAAGGCCCAGACCAGCCCAAAATAAAGGAATTAATGTCCATGTTCATAGCCCACTGAGTACCCAACCTTTCCAAAGGCATCTCCCACACACTAACAACAAACGAACAGTGCAGAAATAAGTGGTACACAGATTCTTCATTGCACTTGCATAACAAGCATTTGTTGGGGATTTTGAATCCAATTTTCCTAAAATTATCCTAAGTAAGAATTCTATTATGGCAATTATTCCACCCAAAAAAAATTATCTTTGGGATCATGTGTCTATTCCAAACCTGTTTCCAGGGTTTGAGGGTGACACCCTGGCCTGACAATAGATTATAAGTCATTTTTAAAAAAAGATTCCCCTACTTATCAAAAGTCCAGAAAAATTCATCCTCCATGTTGTTTAACGATAATTTAGTAAGGGAAAGCAGGTCCTGTAAGGACTTGGCTAGGAGACATAACTCAGGAGACAAAGGGAAGCAAAGGGCCAGGTCATTCCACCTTCGGGCCCTTTGCAGGCCAAGGAGATAATCTCTAATGTAAAAGCCAAAGAAAATTTGTGCAGGTCTCATCAAGTTTCTAAATTTAGAATGGGCCAAAGGGGTGTCAAGTAACCAAGAGTCTTCCCAGAATCTGATATTGCAACCATTCCCAATTTTCCATTTCATCCCTATCCTAAGCAACCCTTGCAGACTGCAAATTTTCTTCCAAGCCAAGGACCCTAAAGGGTGATCTTCAAAAATGCAATTAATTAAAGGTCTATTTTGAAGATACTTAGCGTTCATGATTTTACACCAATATTTTTTGTTTCTTAGTTGATCCCAACCCACCTTGGAAATCAAAGCCTTGTTGATGCAAGGGATATTCCTTATCCCAAGCCCACTGCAAGGTTTAGGTTTATAGACTTTGTCCCATTTAACCAGTGCAAACTTTTTCTTTTCCTCGGTCCCTGACCAAAGGAAATTCCTTTGAATTTTTTTGAATTTCTCAACAATATATCTGGGGATCTTAAAAATGGAGAGGAAGTAAATAAGGATCCCTTGAAGAGAAGTTGACAAGAACTGTAGTTTGCCAACATGGTCTGAGGATGGAACCTTTCTAACCAACCAACTTCCTTTAGATTCTTTTAAGGATAGAATTCCAGAAGTCAAGGGTGACTTCCTTAATAGTAAGAGGTAAACTAAGATACACCAAAGGGAAAGAGCCACTCAAACAACCAAGAACAACAATCACACGAGCTTGAAGAGTAGGAGTGTTGTTGAAGAAATAGATCATGCTTTTATTATAGTTAATACATTACCTAGAGCAAGTAGCATAGTTATTGAGACAATTTTTCCATTTCCTAGCTTCAATTGTTGAGGCTTTCCCAAAGAGAAAGGTACCATCCACAAATTGTTGGATAACAGTAGGCTCTAAAGAAGAGGCAGCCTTAACACCTTTAATGGACCCCTCCAATAGCAGATTAGAAATGTTCTTGCTCAAGACATCCACGACCATGATAAAAAGATAGAGTGAGAGGGGATCCCCCCTACTTGATGCCTCTCATAGCATTAAAGAAGCCCCAAGGAGTCCCATTAACCAACACATAGTACTTCACTATGGATATGCATTCCATTAAGAGGTTGACCACATGTTGATCAAAACCAAACTTAGCTAGGACTTTAGGAATGAAGTCCCATAACACCTTAACATAAGCTTTTGAAATATCCAATTTGAGGGCCATAGAGGCATTATTGCTTTTGTCCATTGAGTGGAGCAATTCATGTGTAGTTATAGTAGCATCCAAAATATGTCAACTAGGAACAAAGTCTTTTTGAGTGGGGTTGATAATTTTGTCTAGGAGGGGTTTAAGACGATTCGCCAAGATTTTAGAGAGGATTTTATAAAAATTATTGCATAGACTGATGGGCCTAAAATCAGTTATAGACTAGGGATCAACAATCTTGGGAATTAAGGCAATAAAAGTGTGGTTTAATTGTTTGAGAATCTTACCAGATTTGAAGAAATCCCTAGTAGCCAAAATAAGGTCCCCACCAATAATCTCCCAGAAAATCTAAAAAAAAGTTGGGGGGAAACCATCCAAGCCAACTACCTTGTAAGCCCCCATTCTGAAAGTGGCCAACCAAACTTCCTCAAGATTGACAGCACTGAGGATGCTGAGGTTATCATCCTAATTAATGGTGGTCAAGAGAGGGTCTAATAGTAGATTGTCCAAAGCCAGATTGGGAGCCTTAGTAGGAGCCAAATAAGCCTTCTAAAAATAGTCCATCGCTAGTAGACCGATCTGGGTGGGCGTCTTGACCACAGCTCCCTGCTCATAATGAAACTTAGTTATATGATTTTTTTCTTGTGTTTCAAGGCAAAAACATGAAAAAAGGAGGTATTTTTTCCCCCTTCTTACAGCCATTGAACTCTAGATTTATGTTTTTATAAAATTTCCTCTTTCCTTAAAATTTTCTCCCACTCCCTTCGAATTTCTCTTTCTTCATTGCAGGTTGGCAAGCTGACATCCCCATCTTCCATTTTTTTTGGATATTCTTCAACTTATCCCATATAGCTCTTTTCTTTTGAAATACATCTCCAAAAACTCTTTTGTTCCAAATTTTCACCATACATTTGATATGTTTAAGTTTATAAAAAATCCTAAACATGGGTGAACCACAAACAAGAATATTCCACCATTCAGCAATTTTATTCTTAAAATCGGGATGAGAGTTCCACATAATCTCAAACCTAAAGGGGAAGGGTCCAACAATAGAAGGATCATTAATGACCAGCAATATAGGGTTATGGACAAAAATAGTCCTGGGCAAGGCAAGGAGGTTAGCGCTAAGCAAAGGTCAGCCAATTGCTAGAGCAAAGGAACTTATCCAGTTTGACTTGAATCAAACCTTCCCCAAGGTGCTTGTTGGTCCAAGTAAAGATTGACCCGATAGGTCAATGTCAATCAAGCGAGTTGAACTCAATAAATTCGCCAAATCAACCATGTTGTCAGAATAATCCACCAAACCACCACTTTTCTCAGAAAGAAATAAGTGGGAGTTGAAGTCCCCTGCCACCAACCAATGAGACCCCCTATTATTTTTTAACCTATCAGATAGATATTTCCATAGGTCATTTCTAGCATTCCTTTGGTTATGAGCATAAACATTAATAAGAAACCAAGAGCCACTTGGGTAAGAAAATAAGACTCCCACACTACTCTGATAGCAGAATGGTTTAGTATTATTGATCCTAGAGGGGTTCCATAACACAACAAGCACACCGAACGCCCCCTCAATATCACTACAAGAGTAAAGAGCACCCGGCCATATGTACTTATCAATATTATCAAAATTTTATTTTTTTCATTTTAGTTTCTTGTAATAGTAAAACCTCTATCTTATGTCCTAAAACATAGTTTTTCAATGCAAGTTGTTTATGAGAACTATTCAGTCCTCGCACATTCCAAGAAAAGACCTTCATTTTTTACTCTTCTTTGAGGACACTTCCAATGTCCTTTGTTTACCAATTGTTATCTCATTCATTGTCTCCCTCTACCTGGTTTTTCGTTGGTTGAGTCTACCTGGTTTAGAGTAACCACCCACATCCACCTTCTTTTTCCATTTTTCCTTTGGGGTTGACCAAAACTCCTCTTCCAAAACTTTCTCCTAGTTTAAATCCACTAAATCCATAACACCTTTCTCAACTTTAACTTACAACGATTTGTTATTTTTTATTTACTAAAATAAGTAAAGGAAAAGGAGGCAAAGAATGAGCTTAGGCTTACAATTTGGTAATTTGTGTTTTTCTTTCATTATTTTTTTTGAAAATAATGAATCATCTTTTGTATATTTCCCCTACATCGATAAAGCATTGTATTTACTTTTTTCATTAAAAACTTTAATAGACAGAATATTTTATTTTAATTTTCTTTGCCTAGAACTCAATGGGTTGTTGTTTATTTTCCATTCAACTAGGCCTTGGAGTTGGTCTACTGGTTTAAGAATTCAATCAAATTTTCAAACGTGTAAGTGCATTTGGCCACCTTCAATTTAATTATGGGACAAAACTTTTTCTTACTAATTAAAACACTTTAAATTTTCCTTTTCAATTCTTTCCCAAATTTGTGTGAAGAATTTATCGCGTTATCTTACAGAGGATTGGTTGAGAGAACATTTTTCTCAAGTCGGAGAATTCACCGACACCAAAATAATGTGAACCTAGTAAGTTTATCATAAAGCCTAAAACAAACTATATATCTTAAACCTCAAACCCTGGAAACCATTGTCATATTATATTTTTAATTTCTGGGACATTCTTCTAAGCTTCCTCTTGCCTTTTGTTTTTCTTTCGATCATTTTTTTAAGCATTTAGGTTAATTCTAAATTTGTAAGGGATGATAAATGATGTAAATAGATTTGACTTATTTTTCTATCTCATATTCTCAAAAAATGAGAGAATAATGTGTCTAATTCTTTTTTTGAAAATTGTATAATTTTATCGTATGCTTTTTCTATGCTCCACCAAGTTTTCGGGACGGGGATGTCAGGGGACTGGGGGATGCTTTTCTGGGAGGCCATTTTTTAGGGTACAATAATTAAAAAGAAAAGAAAAATTTAAAAGCATAGAAAAATTCAAATATTTATATGATACTGCATTCCCCATATTCATTATATAACCATATTATGAAACATTAGAGCTGAATTAAAAATTCATATGAGTTGACATACAAATTAATGTCTAATCTTTTATGTTTTCATTATCAATGTGCATATACAACAAAAATAAAGGCTAAAATGCTAAAACTACAAAATGAAAAAATGTAGATGACCTGCTATTATGCTTTTGCTTCACCTTCGCCCAAGGATAAAGTCAAAATCAGATTTTGTACAAGCCATGACAAAACATGAGAATTAAAAATGATTGATTGGAATTTTAATGATTAGAATTTTAAATTTGGGTCTAGTTAATAAAATATGTAGATATTATAAAAATATAATACAAGGCCTACAAATGAATAGGTGGACAAACTCTGAACCAATCACATGGAAAAAATCCAACAAAACATGGAGTAAATCAATGATAAATATGTGGAAAAATTTAATAGAAGGGGATTGTGCACATAGATACATATTGAATGTAAATCATTAAGGTTGCCAAATTTAAAATTTTAGGTCAAATAAAAACACATAAATCTTAGACATATACGAATTATGCAAATTTAATCATAAAGCCTAGTATGAATTTATACAAGCCATGGCAAAACATGAGAATTGTATAGAGGGCCAAAGAGGCCAAGACACATAATGACATGGATAGTGACATAAATTCCATGAATATATAAACATGAAGCTTGGGAAAACACCAAAAAAATAGAAATACAGGGGTTCATGATCTCATTAGAATTTAGGGGGTATTACAAGAGCAACAACAAGCAACATGTTGGGTCATGTTACTTATCAAATTTGACCTTAAGTTAATTTATCAAAAAATAATATTAAAGGACAAATAATTACAATTCAACTAGTGGTAGTGTCATCATCTCCTCACATGCCTACTAATACACCCTTTCAAAATGAACATATATTACATATTGATTCCTTTACCATTGGATGACTTGATCCCTTTATCTTTTCTTGATTATATTTTCCATTTATTAATAATATAATTGAATATGAAGGAATGGATGTGGGGTTATGTGCTCATACCATTTCCTTGATTTATATATATCACTATACATGGTGATTCATAGTTGGTGGTTATATAGGTTTACGGTGATTGTAAGACTAAATATGTTTGAATTACACAATATCACAATTTTTATTTATAATTGTTTGATTCTTTTAACTCATTTACCATTTATGCTATTGCTTGTAAATATATTAGGAATGTTGATGCTATGGCTAGTGTTGCCTCATTTATGAACTTATGGATGATGATAATCCTTGCTTATGAAATTATAAATGATATAATAACCATCACTTTACATTGCTTATTAAGAGACTACAAAAACCAACAATATTTGACAATCATTTATTAGTTTGTGCTACATCGAATGGTGAGGATTATTTTCATGATATTTACACTTACCTTGAATTAGGGTATTTCCCCTAAATATTATAAAAATACTTGTATTTGTAAGTTAATTTCTAAATATTTGATTATTATGGGGGTATTATACATGTGGTTTTAATGGTTTGTTACTTAGATGCCTTGATGTTCATGCAAAAAATTTCACTCTCCAAGAAGCTCGGGGGGCATATATGGTGGTCATGTTAGTGCTAAATTTTTGGTTTAAAATTTTTATATACATGAGTTGTTATTGGATTAAAACTAAAAAGGAATCATAAAATTTTGTTAAAAAAGATGAAGTAGGCCAAACATATAGTAGTCTAAAACATACATTTTCACATGAAATTTATTCATTTATCTCTCCTTGGCCATTTTCTATATGGGGGTTAGCTTTGGCTATTAAGATCGTTTTAACATCTTTGGAATACGATATACCTTTATTATTATAACTACAAATTATTTTATTAAGTGGGTTGAATCCATCCCCCTTAAATCCACCACAATATCTAATATTTGTGCTTTTTATAATTGGTAATCTTATTTCTAGATTATATTTTCCATCAACTATTGTTAAAAATTATAGTACATCATGTAAGAATATATAAATAATAAGGAAAAAATAGTTGAATGGATGGAGACGAGCAAAATTTAGCAGGCTACAAGGATGGTGAGCTACCGGAATAAAGGAATACGCTCTGGTGCATGGACAATAGCCACAAAGAATATTTGTCGATCGACCTTTCTAAGGAGGCCCAAATGGATATTCAAATGTTGAATGAGTTTGCTATAATCTAACGGGTAATTGGCCCTAGATGCAGTCATGAGGCTGTTCGTTCCTAGCTTGCCAAAAATTGGAAATCCATGGAAATCGTAAAATTTATCCCTAAGGGTTTTTTCACTGCGATCTTCACTTCATCCATGAATCAGGAGAAAATTTTACAAGGTGGGCTTTGGTTGATGGGGAAAAACCCTATTTATATGCAAAAATGGGTTGCAAATTTTGATCCAACGAAATTAGAGCCATACGACAAGCCTGTGTAGATTTGCATGTACAATCTTCCACTTGAGTATTGGGTTGAGGAATGTATATAAAAGATCAGATGATCCTTGGGGACCTTAATGAATGTGGGTTCAATAATCACTGAGGGAGTCACAGCCAAAGCAACAATCCTTTCGACCCTTCAACAATTGAAGGACAACAATCTTGGTCATCATTGTGTCACTCGTACAGAGGTGTTGCTAGATTGACAGGTGGAATATCCTTCTGAGCAGTAGAGAATGGGTGATCCATTGGCCGTCATCCCGATAGACTCAAAATCAGGTGAGGATGAGGCTGAGGCTGACGATCTTGACATAGTGGAGCCACAAAGCATCAGTTAATTGACTGACAAATTTCTAGGGTGCGCAAAGAAGGGTCAGGGGAGGAAATCACGAAAGCAACTAAGAGAGGAGAATGGGGAGGTACTAGGGTTACCTACCATCAAGGACTTTTTAAATTCCAAGGGATTTGTTGCCTCCCTTGGCAAGCCAAGAGGATAGTAACATAGATTATCTAGGGCCTAACGACCCTCGACAAGTGGAACTTTATTAAGCATCAATTTGATCATTTACAGGAGATTTAGTAGAAACAAAATAAGTTTTGAAGAATGTAAAAGTTTGTGCACTATTGCAAATAGTGGTTTGGTATCTTTGCAAATGCTAATGGTGCTTCCAAGGGACTGGGTGTGCTTTGATCTACCCCCTCGGTGGATATCGAGGTGGTGGAATATCATAATCATTGAATGTTTCTACTGGTAAAAAGATGGCAGGTAAACATCTCCTTCACATCAAACATTGGTGGGATTGATAGTTTTCCAAAGAATGGCTCTCTCACATGGACCATTAGATTTCGAGGATTCAAAAACATTATGGAATGGCTAGACAAATATCGACATTGATTGGTAGCTTTCTCCTGCCCGTCCTTATAAGCTAGTTGAAGATGATGTTGGTGCTCAAAAGGAGACTGTTCATGCAACATTTCTTCTTGATGAGCTTGGTAGCTTCAAGAAGTTTTGTCATTTGGTTGGGTTAGTAAATATCACCAAATTCAATGATTCACACAATGATGAAGTGCTCATCTTGTATAGTGTTAGTACTCATACGAATGTGGAACTCAAAGCCATGATGTATTGCATAACATCATCTGGTTTGAAAACGCTTGACCTCATAGATAATAACTTGGCTAAGGATCATCTATGTAATCTGATAGGAGGTCGTTCAGCTGTGGAAAATGAACTTATTTTCATTTTTTTCCTGAAAGGCCTGGTGCATTGATGAAAGATACATTTATTCCATGTTGGAATATAAGCCTAGTCCACTACCGTAGTCAGGGTTAGATGGGTGCAAATGTATTGATCAACATGCAATTTCTAGAAGAAGACATGGAATAATTTTTAGCCCAACACTCTTGGATATGAGTATGAGGATGAAAGGCATAAAAAGCTTTGAAATCGATGCTCACTAAGCTAGAAGGATGAAATAGTAGTAGTTATAACAAGTGGAGCAAATATGAATTTTGGATGTCTATGGCTTGTTACTGCACTCATTGATGTGTACTTGGTTGTCGGTTGTAGACAATCAATGGATACCATTCTTGCAGTTCTAAGTTGTAAAGATGTAAACATTCTCATCTGATTTTGTGTAGTATGATTTAGTCCTGAATCAGGTCTTTGGCCGCTTTGTATATTTGGTGTGTGAAGGGAAACTAGTATTGTGATCTCAAAGGTACCATTTAACATGCAACTTCATTCAATGTGGGTGAAGTTGGTCCTCTTTCTCTTGACCTTTTTGTGCCACTCTAGGTTTGAAGTAGGTTTTTGTGCTCCCCATTACTGGGTTTGAATCTGTCCATTTTTTATGTTGTTCATTTTATGGGTATTTCCCCACAAGCAACGATTTACCAATAAATAAAAATAAAAATAATATTTTTTTATTAAAGTTTCATATTTAGTAGTGCCTCTATACCCCTTCAACCCATGAGAAATGGTTAAGTAAAGGCTACCTAGAAGACCATTGATAAAATTTGAAGAAAAATATTTGATATACTTGATATAGTAAATTGACAAACATGACTTGTTCTTGCATTATGGGCATGTTGTACTGGTATACACACTCTTATTTTGTATATACCTTTTTATTGGTTTTTTTCATCGAGGCCATTATCCTCCTTAAGATTGAGATCCCCTCTTTACACATTTCTCTTTTTGGTTTTATTAATAATACTACATATAGAGAGCATAAAGTAGAAGACCTTAAAACACTTATTGAGATAATAGTTAGTGCATTGGATAGTTTCTTGGAGTATTAGAGATAATTCAATAAGATTCATTATCAAGGAATCATCTATTGAAAATTTTAGCTTGTTGGCTTGGTTCTTCACACTAAACCTAAGAATATAAATGCTAAAGAAGAGCTCTAGGGTAAATTTCATCCTAATTGGTTAGGTTCCTTTATCAGATCACTTCATAATTTGGAGCTAGTGCTTTTGGTTTGTCTACTTGTAAAGGAGAACTAGTGAAAAATATTGTTAATACCATGTATTTACACCATTATTACTATTAACTATCAATTTAATGGTACACAAAGTAATTAATAGATGTGCTAAACTCATTGGGCCTTGTTTCTTTACCTATTCTTTCTATTCATTGTCACATTGCTCCACATAAAATCTTATCACTTGACTATCCCACAAAACTACATGTTCACATCTTTAGATGATTATCTTGCACATTTCTATTGATAGTATTTATATCATATGCAACATGACATTATTATACTTACATGGGAGATCTTTATAGGTTATGGCTTAAAAATTATCATTGGGAAAACCCTTGGAGCATATCACCCCTTGACCTTATGTGTTTACATGCTTACCTTAATATTTTGCATGCTTTATGTATCTTATGCGATGTTATTCTAGCCAAGCTATCATATAATTTTGTTTTACATGATGATTATCATCAACATATTATTATATGCTTGATGTGCTTAATACTATGTTATCATTTTCACCCTTATCTTTAATTCATCAAGCATCCTTTGTATGCAACCAATTATATGGGCATATATTATCATTGAGGTTTCTTCACGATTATGACCATAGTGATGCACTTATGACAATTATAAATTATTTTGGTATAAGATAGAGCTTCATTACCATTTATCGATAAAGTACTTTATTGTATAGTTGAAGTCCTTATCATGCTATTTGTAGAATCAAATTATATTTATTATCTAGACATAATCCTTTATATTTATTCATGTGATAATAGTCCTTCCACATAATCAAAGTTTTTATGATTTTCCATAGCAAGTGGAACCTCTCACCCTCATCCTTATCCTTTTATTGTTTGTAAAGATAATTCCTATCAATAAGTTGATAGTATATTCATCTTTAAAGGATTTTTTGTTTTTCCAAGTTTCTATGGAGTGCTTATTGCAAGAATAAATTTAAGAATGATATGTTACTTTACATAGATTTATTTCCTTTAAGTGTGTGAAAATAATTAATCTTCATGTTGATTGCTTCTTTTACTTTAATTGTATTCATCTAGTAGTTTGTATGCACATCAAAGTGGAGAACAATGTAAAGATGAAAATTACATAATCATGCCCTTTTCCCTCATATTTTGGGCTTGCTTTGATTAAAGTGTCTTAAATTCAATAATATGTGTATAAGTGACATATTATTGCATGAATTCAACTAATGACATTCCTATATCCCCATTTGATCATCGGTTATCCCTAAACATTTGGTTCATATTATAGGGGTGGAAATGGATTAGGCCACTCTTATGGTCATGGACCTAAACCCTAAGTTTTTCAAATTCAAATTCAAAATAAATCCCTCAACATTCCTTCTATTAGTCATTATGGGTTGACTTAACACACATTTATTTTATTTGTGTGCTTAGTTGTTGTATTTAAATACACCCATTCACTCATTTGAGGACCATTTAGGAGAATGTTATGGTTACTCAAAGGAAATTTCATAGATAATTTATTAGAGTAGCATAATAACATTATAATGGATTACACCAACACACATCATCCTAGTTCTATTGCATGCTTGCTTGTTGTCTTAAATTTTCACTCGAAGTAAAGTTAATTGTTAGAGGTTTGATTAAGGAGAATGCAATCTTCACAATTTAAAAAATTCCTTAAAGGTGTTCCTCAACATTACCTATGCTTACAAACATTTCAACATAAAAAATTAAGGCGGACAAATTTCACTAGTCAACATTTTGCAAGTTCAAACCTATATGTTACAAATCATGCAACATATATATAGGTGGTCAACAAATCCATGAAAGAAAAAAATAAGTCTACTTTCTATTTTCATGCACAATGATTTTTAATTGATTTTCAATTATTTAAAAAGTGAACAATATCACAAAATTTTATTTTCATTGTTTAATTACAATATTTTTTGTTTTTTCCATCTAATAAGTCATACAATGATTTTTATTTATTTTAAGTTTTCTAATTAAAAAAATAAACGGCTCAATACCTTTCGACGTATTTTATATAGATTATCTTCAAGATATATATTAGTAAAGCTTAGTTCCATAAGCACGAATTTGAAACATAATGACATATCTTTGATTTCAATATTTTAAGACACTTATTTGATAAAACCTAAAAATTACACCATTGTAATAAATCAATTCATAATATCATCAAAATTATTTTCCCAAATTTAAAAAAAAAAACCAATTAAATATAACATTTAAATTCATTCAATTTCTACATTTAAATTATCATTTATTATTTTTGATACCTCATTTATCTAAATTAATTATTGCTTAATTACTTTCTTTATTTAATTTGTGTGGACATGTTAATGTAAGTGGTATTTTTCCTTCTAAATTTTTGATTTACTAAAATAACTAAAGGAAAAGGAGGCAAAGGATGAGCTTAGGCTTACAATTTGGTAAGCTATGTTTTTCTTTCCTTTTTAAAAAAATAAAAATGAATCATCTTTCATATATTTCCCCTGCATCAATAGAGAATTGTATTTACTTTGTTCGCTCAAAACTTTAACAGATGAAATATTTTACTTTAATTTTCCTTGCCTGGAACTCAACAAGTTGCTATTTATTTTCCAGTTAACTAGGCCTTGGAGTTGGTCTACAGGTTTGGGAATTCAATCAAATTTTCAAATATGTAAGTGCATTTGGTTGCCTTCAATTTAAGTAGGGGACAAAACTTTTTCTTACTACTTACAAAACATCAAATTTTCCTTTTCAAGTCTTCCCGAATTTGTGTGAAGAATTTACCACATTATCTTATGGAGGATCGACTAAGAGAACATTTTTCTCAAGTTGGAGAAGTCACCGACGCAAAAATAATGCGAACCCAATAAGTTTACCATAAACCCTAAAACATACTATATATCTTAAACCTCAAACCCTAGAAACCATTGTCATATTATATTTTTGATTTTTGGGATATTCTTCTAAGCTTCCTCTTGCCTTCTTGTTTTTTTCCAATTGATTTTCCAAATCGTTTGGGATAATTCTAAATTTGTAAGGGATGATAAATGATGAAAATAGATTTTAATTATTTTTCTATCTCATATTCCTCAAAGATGAGAGAATAATGTGTCTGATTCTTTTTTTGAAAATTGTATAATTTTATTGTATGCTTTTTTCCATGCTCCACAGAGTTTTGGGGACGGGGATGTCAAGGGACTGGGGGATTCTTTTTTGGGAGGCCATTTTTTAGGGTACAACAATTAAAAACAAAAGAAAAATTTAAAAACATAAAAAAATTCAAATATTTATATGATACTGCATTCCCCATATTCATTATATACCATATTATGAAACATTAGAGCTGAATTAAAACTTCATATGAGTTGACATACAAATTAATGTCTAATATTTTGTGTTTTCATTATCAATGTGCACATACAACAAAAATAAAGGCTAAAATTCTACAACTACAAAATGACAAAATATAGATGACCTGCTGCTATGCTTCTGCTTCACGTTCGCCTAAGGATAAATCAAAATCATATTTTGTACAAACCATGGCAAAACATGAGAATTAAAAATGATTGATTACAATTTTACTGATTAGAATTTTAAATTTGGGTCTAATTAATGAAATATGTAGATATTATAGAAATACAATGCACGACCTACAAATGAATAGGTGGACAAACTCTGAACCAATCACATGGAAAAATTCCAACAAAACATGGAGTAAATCAATGATAAATATTTGGAAATTTTAAAAGAAGAGGCTTGTGCACATAGATACATATTGAATGTAAATCATGAAGGTTTCCAAATTTAAACTTTTAGGTCAAATAAAAACACATAGATCTTAGACATATACAAATTATACAAATTGAATCATGAAGCCTAGTATGAATTTATACAAGCCATGGCAAAACATGAGAATTGTATAGAGGACCAAAGAGGCAAAAACACATAATGACATGGATAGTGACATAAATTCCATGAATATATAAACATGAAGCTTGGGAAAACACCAAAAAAATAGAAATATAGGGGTTCATGATCTCATTAGAAATTAGGGGGTATTGCAAGAGCAACAACAAAAACCATGTTGGGTCATGTTACTTACCGAATTTGACCTTAAGTTAATTTATCAAAAAATTATATTAAAGGACAAATAATTACAAGTCAACTAATGGTAGTGTCATCCTCTCCTCACATGCCTACTGATACACCCTTTCACAATGAACATATACTACATATTGATTCCTTCACCATTGGATGACTTGATCTCTTTATCTTTTCTTGATTAGATTTTCCATGTATTAATAATATAATTGAATATGAAGGAATGGATGTGGGGTTATGTGCTCATACCATTTCCTTGTTTTATATATCACTATACATGGTGATTCATAGTTTGTGGTTATATAGGTTAACGGTGATTGTAAGACTAAAGATGTTTGAATTACACAATATCACAAATTGGATTTATAATTATTTGATTATTTTAACTCATTTACCATTGATTCTATTCCTTGCAAATATATTAGGCATGTTGATGATATGGCTAGTGTTGCCTCATTTATGAAGTTATGGATGATGACAATCCTCGCTTATGAAATTATAAATGATATAACAACCATCACTTTACATTGCTTATTAAGATATTACACAAACTGATGCAGGAGCATCTAGGGGTACTAGGCAATCTTGCATCTCCAAAAATATTTTATTTTTATTTTGTGTTTCTTTGTCTTGGTTTTCTTTGCAGCCTACATTTATTTAAATGCTCAACTCCTCTAGCACACTAAGGCTTGATGTTGGAATGTGAAAAAATAATGGATTAATTGATTCACTTGTTAATTATTTAAATATCTTTGAGATTTGCTATTTTTTCAAAAAAAAAGGAAAACTTTCATGCCCATGCCTATGAGTGGGCATTTATTGCAAATTGTGAAGGAAAAATGGAATTTTGTTAAAGAAATGGAATGCAGGGGCATTGAGAGAGTGGGTTGTGATGTGGGAAGAACAATTTTGAATGAAAATTAAATGCACATACTAGAAGCAGAAAAACTCATGCCAAGAAAAGAGTCAAGGGAATTGAAGGTTTGACTATGAGAGGGAGATTGCCAAAGTCGTATCTGAGAGGACCAATTTCAGTAAAAATGGCATAAATTTCTCATATGGAATTGAAATCAAGAATTTTAAAATGATCTGGAAAGATGGAAACAAGGCGCACCAAACCCAAAAACTATTTGAGGAGATTTGGAAAAGTGATATTATTTTTCTATCTCATATTCCTGAAAGATGAGAGAATAATGTGTCTTATTCTTTTTTTGAAAATTTTATAATTTTATCTTATGCTTTTTTATGTGCCCCACCGAGTTTCTAGGATGGGGATGTCAAGGGACTGGGGGATGTTTTTTTGGGAGGCCATTTTTTAGGGTACAATAATTAAAAACATAGAAAATTTGAAATATTTATATGATATTGCATTCCCCATATTCATTATACACCATATTATGAAACATTAGAGCTGAATTAAAACTTCATATGAGTTGACATACACAATGTCTAATCTTTTGTGTTTTCATTATCAATGGCACATACATAAAAAATAAAGGCTAAAATGCTACAACTACAAAATGACAAAATGTAGACAACTTGTTGCTATGCTTTTGCTTCACCTTCGCCTAAGGATAAATCAAAATAAGATTTTGTACAAGCCATGGAAAAACATGAGAATTAAAAATGATTGATTATAAATTTAATTATTAGAATTTTTAATTTGGGTCTAGTAAATGAAATATGTAGATATTATAGAAATACAATAAAAGGCCTGCAAATGAATAGTTGGACAAACTTTGAACCAATCACATGGAAAAATTCCAACAAAACATGGAGTAAATCAATGATAAATATGTGGACAAATTTAAAAGAAGAGCCTTGTGCACATAGATACATATTGAATGTAAATCATGAAGGTTGCCAAATTTAAACTTTTAGGTCAAAGAAAAATACATAAATCTTAGACATATACAAATTATGCAAATTTCATCATGAATCCTAATATGAATTTATACAAGCCTTGGCAAAACATAAGAATTGTATAGAGGGCCAAAGAGGTTAAGACGCATAATGACATGGATAGTGGCATAAATTCCATGAATATATAAACATGAAGCTTAGGAAAACACCAAAAAAATAGAAATATAGGGGTTCATGATCTCATTAGAAATTAGGGGTATTGCAAGAGCAACATGTTGGGTTATGTTACTTACCGAATTTGACCTTAAGTTAATTTATCAAAAAATTATATTAAAGGACAAATAATTACAAGTCAACTAGTGCTAGTTTCATCCTCTCCTCACATGCCTACTGATACACCCTTTTACAATGAACATATATTACATATTGATTCCTTCACCATTGGATGACTTGATCCATTTATCTTTTCTTAATTAGATTTTCCATGTATTAATAATATAATTGAATATGAAGGAATGGATGTGGGGTTATGTGCTCATACCATTTCCTTGATTTATATATATCACTATACATGGTGATTCATAGTTGGTGGTTATATAGTTTTACGATGATTGTAAGACTAAATATGTTTGAATTACACAATATCACAAGTTAGATTTATAATTATTTGATTCTCTTAACTCATTTATCATTAATGTTATTCTTTGAAAATATATTAGGCATGTTGATACTATGGCTAGTGTTGCCTCATTTATGAACTTATGGATGACGACAATCCTCAGTCCTGCATCTCCAAAAATATTTTATTTTGATTTTGAGTTTTTTTTTTCTTGGTTTTCCTTGCACTCAATTTATTTAAATGCTCAACTCCTCTAGCACACTAAGGCTTGATGTTGGAATGTGAAAAATCAATGGATTAATTGATTCACTTGTTAAAAGTTTAAATATCTTTGAGATTTTTCATTTTTCAAAAAAAAGGAAAATTCTCATGCCCATGCCTGTGAGTGGGCATTTATTGCAAATTGTAACTCCATTATGGAAGAAGGAAAAATGGAATTTTGTTGAAGAAGTGGAATGCAGGGGCATTGAGAGAGTGTATTGTGATTTGGGAAGAACAATTTTGAAGGAAAATTAAATGCACGTATTGAAAGTAGAAAAACTCATGCCAAGAAAAGAGTCAAGGGAATTCATAAGGTTTGACTGTGAGAGGGAGATTACCAGAGTCGTACCTAAGAGGACCAGTTTCAGTAAAATTGGCATAACTTTCTCACACTGAATTGAAATCAAGAATTTTAAAATGATTTGGAAAGGTGGAAACAAGGCGCACCAAACCCAGAAACCGTTTGAGGAGATTTGAAAAAGATATTTTTGTCTATCTCATATTCCTGAAAGATGATGGAATAATGTGTCTTATTCTTTTTTTGAAAATTGTATGCTTTTTTCTATGCTCCATCGAGTTTTCTGGGATGGAGATGTCAACGAATTGGGTGATGCTTTTCCGAGAGGCCATTTTTAAGGTACAATAATTAAAAATAAAAGAAAAATTTAAAAACATAGAAAATTTGAAATATTTATATGATACTACATTCCCCATATTCATTATATACCATATTATGAAACATTAGAGCTGAATTAAAACTTCATATGAGTTGACATACAAATTAATGTATAATATTTTGTGTTTTCATTATCAATGTGCACATACAACAAAAATAAAGGATAAAATGCTACAACTACAAAATGACAAAATGTAAATGACCTACTGCTATGCTTTTGCTTCACCTTCACCTAAGGATAAATCAAAATCAGATTTTGTACAAGCCATGGAAAAACATGAGAATTAAAAATGATTGATTGGAATTTTAATGATTAGAATTTTAAATTTGGGTCTAGTTAATAAAATATGTAGATATTATAGAAATACAATACAAGGCCTACAAATGAATAGTTGGACAAACTCTGAACCAATCACATGGAAAAATTACAACAAAACATGGAGTAAATCAATGATAAATATGTGGAAAAAATTAAAAGAAGAGGCTTGTGCACGTAGATACATATTGAGTGTAAATCATGAAGGTTGCCAAATTTAAACTTTTAGGTCAAATAAAAACACATAGATCTTAGACATATAAAAATTATGCAAATTTAATTATGAAGCCTAGTATGACTTTATACAAGCCATGGAAAAACATGAGAATTGTATAGAGGGCCAAAGAGGCCAAGACACATAATGACATGGATAGTGACATAAATTCCACGAATATATAAACATGAAGCTTAGGAAAATACCAAAAAAATAGAAATATAGGGGTTCATGATCTCATTAGTAGTTAGGGGGTATTGCAAGAGCAACAACAAGCAACATGTTGGGTCATGTTACTTACCGAATTTGACCTTAAGTTAATTTATCAAAAAATAATATTAAAGGACAAATAATTAAAAGTCAACTAGTGATAGTGTCATCTTCTCCTCACATGCCTACCGATACACCCTTTCACAATGAACATATATTACATATTGATTCCTTCACCATTGGATGACTTGATCTCTTTATCTTTTCTTGATTATATTTTCCATGTATAAATAATATATAATTGAATATGAAGGAATGGATGTGGGGTTATGTGCTCATACCATTTCCTTGATTTATATATATCACTATACATGGTGATTCATAGTTGGTGGTTATATAGGTTAACGGTGATTGTAAGACTAAATATGTTTGAATTACACAATATCACAAGTTTTATTTATAATTGTTTGATTCTTTTAACTCATTTACCATTGATGCTATTGCTTGTAAATATATTAGGAATGTTGATGCTATGGCTAGTGTTGACTCATTTATTAACTTATGGATGACGATAATCCTTGCTTATGAAATTATAAATGATATAATAACCATCACTTTACATTGCTTATTAAGAGATTACACAAACCAACAATATTTGACAATCATTTATTAGTTTGTGCTACATCGAATGGTGAGGATTATTTTCATGATATTTACACTTACCTTGAATTAGGGGCATTTCCCCTAAATATTATAAAAATACTTGTATTTGTAAGTTAATTTCTAAATATTTGCTTATTATGGGGGTATTATACATGTGGTTTTAATGGTTTGTTACTTAGATGCCTTGATGTTCATGCAAATTTTTTCACTCTCCAAGAAGCTCAGGGGGCATATATGGTGGTCATGTTAGTGCTAAATTTTTGGTTTAAAATTTTTATATACATGAGTTTCTATTGGATTAAAACTAAAAAGGAATCATAAAATTTTGTTAAAAAAGATGAAGTAGGCCAAACATATAGTAGTCTAAAACATACATTTTCACATGAACTTTATTCACTTATCTCTCCTTGGCCATTTTCTATATGGGTGTTATGTTGGGATAAGGTGCCATTAACCTTGTAAATCCCAATATTTTATTTATTCCATTTATTATTTGTAATTTGTAATTACCCATAATGAGATGTACAATTTTCATCGTTTGTGGTAAAAAAAAAATGTTGTCCATCGTAATTACAAAGTTACTACAAGGTAAGTTCTGGAGTTACCGGCGGTAGTTACTAGATGTAATTTACTATGCTAAATGGTAATTGGTTAAAGTGGGGTGCACATGTGGAGGAATCACCTATTTTTAGTGTTATGACGTGCGTCATAGATGTTGTAAGAAGGTGTAAGAGATTCTATGACAACTGTAAGTTTTCATAAGAATCTATGACATTTGTGACATCATATGGCACATCATAAGATGTTGTAAGTGCCTATTTTTGGACCCTAGGCATCCAAGCTATCATGGGCATCTTTTTCAAACTGTAGGATGCATGTATGACAACTTTTATGATCCTATAAGAGCTTATTTTTGTCCATAGACGCCCAAGGTTGTATTGTTGAATCTTGACAACTATTATGAGCTTGTAAGAAGTCATTGAATGTTGCATGGGTGAAGATTCCAAGGTGTACACCCATCTTGAGGTTGTGTAAATTTTATATAAACCATGGCATAGTAGATGAGATGCATAACAGTTTATAGGTACCCAGGTTATGTCGGAGTGAAGGTTTATGGACAGAGGAAGTGAATGTATTTTTAATCTCCTTTTGTGAAGATAATACAACTTGGCCTCTTTTCTTCTTGGATTTTTTTACCCGCAAGGTTTTTCTCCATGTTAAACACTGTGTCGTGTGCTTCATTTTTCTTTTGGTATATTTCTATATTATGGGTTTATATTTTGTGTTACAATCTCCATTGTTATTACACTCTTAGAAGATTGCAGAAATGTATTTGAATCAGATTTCCATTGAAGTAGTGTTGCTTTCATTTCTAACATTTGGTATCAGAGCCTAGCCAACTTTGACTCTTGGGTGGTAGTGTGGAAGTTGTAGCTACAGTGGGAGATTTGGTTGTGTTTGTTTTTCAGATCTTGTGCTGAAATTATGGTTGCATCCACCATTGCATCAACCTCTCTTTTAGACATTGAAAAGTTCAACAGAATGGGGTATGAGTTGTGGAAGATGAAAATGGAGGATTTGTTGGAAGAAAGAAACCGACGGATGGTTGTTCAAAAAGAGAAGAAACCCTATGATGTCTCTCAAGATGAGTGGGATAGATTGGATAAGAAGGCATGAGGAACCATCTGATTGTGTCTTTCATTCTCTATCCTTTTGAATGTCGCAAAGGAAGAGACCACATATAAATTGTGGAATCGGTTGGGTGAGATCTACCAAGCCAAGAGTATGGTAAATAAACTTTATTTAAAATGAAATTTGTTTCTTTAAAAATTAAAAAGGGCGAGTCAGTTGCAGAGCATTAAATTATTTTAATTTGTTGATGAGTCAGCTTGCTTCAGTAGATGTTGAAGTGGATGAGGAAGAGAAATGTATTTTGCTTCTTTGTTATTTACCTAAGTCCTGGGAGAATGTTATCCTTGCTATCATTACTAACCTCACAAATCCAAAGTTGGATACCCTTTTTGCAGTTTTACTGGCATAAGAACTGAGGAAGAAGAGTTAAGATTGTTTAGGGGATGCTCTTAGTGTCATGGGAAGGTCTAAGAAAGGGGACCAAGAGGAGATCAGAAAGGGGCTAAGGAAAATTCTAAGGGTCGTTCTAAGACTCCTAGAAGGAAGAACAAAGTTAAGTGTTGGAATTACGATAAAAGGGGACATGTAAAAAAGGAGTGCAAAAATCCAAAGAAACACTGGGAGAGTGCTTCTGATAAATCCTCAAATGCGAGTAAGGATGTTTTAATTTTTGCTTGTAATGTTGTAGCTAATGATCATTGGTTGGTTGACTCGGGATGCTCGTTCCATATGACCCCACATAAGGAATGGTTCTCCACATATGAAAAATATGATGGAGGTAATATATACGTTGGAGAAAACTTTGTTGGTATATGGCTTCTAGTGTTGTCATTGATGGCAACCTAAGTCATTCATCTAGTCCATAATCTAGTTTTGGTTTACACTGGCATAATAGAATGAAGAACAGAGCATCTGATTAAAGGAAAAATATATGGATCCAATTACCTCATCAGACTATTATTTTGGGTTATGGATCTCAAAGAAAGGTTTCTTGATGTTTTTAATACCTTATTCGAGAAGTATATTGATGCGCATTCACTGGTATGCAATGTAGGAGATCTGGTGCACTCATCTTTTGGTTATCTGTGCTAAAAGGCCGACTTGTGAAATATAGTAGTTGTGAATGTATAAGAAGAAATTGATTAAATGATTTTGTGTTTGAATATGTTTATTTGGGTCCCTACTATGTTTACGATGACTATGGATGGTGCGCATAAAGATCTAAATAAGGATCTAGCTGACAATTGAAAAGCACTTAATAGTGGATATATATATATATATATATATATATGAGATCGGTTTTATCATTTTGATATAGAGAATGTGTGGAATGTGAAGTATACTAGTGTGTGGTGTGAAATTCAGAAGGGTAATAGTGTGAATTCATCTGCACATGAATTTTTCATGTGAAGGGCATAAAAGAGCAGAGCGAAGTGCAGAATCTGAGAGAGGATCCAAAATCTAATATTTGAGCTTAAGCAGAACTGTAACCTAGCATAAGTAGATGCTATTATTTTAGTTCAGCCTTCAGATGGTTTTAATCTAAACTTTTGTAAGGCAGCGAGCCTTCCCTTTTGAGCAGTGAGCTCTAGGAAGTGTGCCTAAATGCAAGTGCATTCCCTTTGTAAAACTTATATTTGAGTACTCAAATTGTTGATTAACCTCCACCATGGTTTTTCCCCTAATAGGGTTTCCACACAAAAATCCTTGTGTTATGGTGTTATGGATGATTACTTTATGTGTTTGCATCTTTCCTTTGGTTTAATGTTCAAATGGTTTTAATATCAAATTAATAAAGCTAAGATTTGCATAACACTGATTCACCCCCCCTCTTAGTGTTCCCTTGAGTCCAACAAACTCTTCATATCCGATTGTTGGGAAAGGCAAGGTATTGTTGTGTTTTAGTGATGGGAGGATTAAAACCCTCCCTGAAGTTTATCATGTTCCTAAATTAGCTAGAAATCTGATTTTTGTTTCAAAGCTGAATGATTTGGGAATGCATGTGACTTTTTGTTGGATGTTGCAGTTGTGTTGCTAATATGTGGTTGTCATTGATGTTGTAGACATCCAAATTTAGGCACTTGCTTTTGTCCAAATTTATCCCTTTTCGTCTAAACATCCTCTTATTCTCATTAATTAGGTAATATTGTTATTATCTAATTAATAGCCTTAATCGATCTTTAATCCATAAGGTATTTAGTTAATGATTAAATACCTTACCCCCTTTACTCTCCTTTTCATCAAATGAATTAAATAAATATGACATTTATTTAATTCCTCACATGTCACATCCTTTTCCTTAATCCTAATCCCATCATTAGGGATGTGCGGAAAATATAGACATCCAAATTTGGACACTTACATTTGTCCAAATTTATCCTTTTTCGTCTAAACATCCTCTTATTCACGTTAATTAGGTAATATTGCTATTATCTAATTAATACCCTTAATCCCTCTTTAATCCCTAAGGTATTTAGTTAATGATTAAATACCTTACCCCCTTTACTCTCCTTTTCATCAAATGAATTAAATAAATATGACATTTATTTAATATCTCACATGTCACATCCTTTTCCTTGATCCTAATCCATCTCCTAATCCCATCATTAGGGATGTGCACATGGCTAATCCCTGATTAGGATGTGTCACATCCTCCAACTTTTGCAAGTTGGCTCTTAATCTTCATTAGCCACTAACTATCTTCTAATCAGTGATTAGTCAGTCTAATCAATCCCCTTTTGGTCAACTCTCCCATTCCCCAAGGAATTTTAAATTTTTCTTTGTCTTCCCCATGTGAATTTAAAATTCACTTTTATTTCTCCAAGGAATCTCCTCTTCCCTATGTGATCATTGAGAAGTCACATCAGGTCACATGAAGCCAAGAACCTTCTATTCCCAATCATGTGAATTTAAAATTCACTTTTATTCTTCCAAGGAATCTCCTCTTCCCTATGTGATCATTGAGAGGTCACATCAATCACATGGGTTAGGAACCTTATATTATAAGCACATTGTCTTATCCAAGGTACTTCTCAGCTTACCCTTTTGGGAACCTTGTCTTATCCTTAGGATACTCCCAATCATTGTGAATTTAAAATTCAATTTTATTCTCCCAAAGCTTTTCCCTTCCCCATGTGATCATTGAGAGGTCACATTAGTCACATGCCAAGGTAGTTGCAAGTACCTCCATCACATGTCATCTTCCACCTCATGTGTACTTGTGACACTTAATCTACCACATGGCAAGATGTGAGGGCTTGTGAGTCCTCAACTCACCATAACCCTCCATCTTGGCCATGGTGGCTTAATCTTGAATTTCTTCTATAAATACCCCTTATTTTCATTCATCAAAGGACCTCATGCATTTTGTAACAAACTTATGATATTAAATCATTTGAGCCTCCATATTTGCATTCCATAAGCTTTTATCACATCCTTTTGCATTCACTCCCCATTCATCTTAGCCATTGGTATCTACCATTGCATTTCAACCACTTTACATCAGATTTGTCATCTAATGAGCACATATTTCCATCTACATCAAGGGTCAACCAAAGGATTGATTCAAGACAAGTTATAATCAGTTTTTATTTTCATCTTTCTTTGTTTTGAATCCAACTAGGCTAATCATTCAGGTGTTAGTGTTATTTTTCTCTCATCTTGCATCTTGTTTTGTATGATTTAGGGGAGTTAAAAGTCACTAGTCACATTTCTAGCACGCCCGGTGGGACCCACAAACGGGTCAGTTTCTTTTGAAGTTTATTGTTGTTTGCATTTTTGCAGGTTCAGGTGACTCTAAGGGGCGACCACACCCTAGCAGAGGTGACCACGCCCTAGCAAGGGTAGCCACACCCGGGCACACGTGCCCCTCTGTAGTAAAATCAACATTTTTTGCTTTATGTTTGCATTTTTATAGGTTCGGGTGACCTAGAAGGGCGACCACGCCCTAGCAGAGGTGACCACACCCTAGCAAGGGTGGCCACACCCAGACACACGTGCCCCTTAGCAGCAATGTCATTATTTTTAACCCTTTGTTTGACCAAAGGGGTGACCAAGTCCTGTAGGGACGCTTGTCTGTGGAAAACCAGCACCAGAAGTTCTATGTTTTCACCAAAGGCGCAACCACGCCCTAGCAGGGGTGGTCACGCCTGGGAATACATGCCTCTCTATAACATAAACAATGTTTCAGCTCTCTGTTTTCACCAGCAAAGGCGGCTAGGTCCAAAGAGAAGGTAAAAACAGTATTTTAGTGTATTTTTCAAACTCTATTTTCTATCGTTTTGTTAACACTGACCCCCTAACATGTGTTGTTGGTGATTGTGAAGGGTTTTATACTAACGTTTGTGCAGGAAGTTTACGATTGACGAAGAATGGTGGAAAAACTACTAACTTGTTTCCTGTAGGATGAGAAGACCAAGACCCTTAGTTAGTTGTTTGTTTTCATTTTTCTTACACTAATTAGGCACATAGACTAAGTAGGGGGTCAAAGAATTTTCTTTCCTTGTCTGAAAAGTAAGTTATCGACGTATCCAATCCCCTTACGTCATTTGGCGATCCTGGGTGAAGAGAAATTGTAGCTTACTTAGTTATTTGTGTTAACCAAGGGGGTGGAAATCGTTCAAGCTTTCCCCTTGCACTCCATGTGAGCTTAGGGAGTAGCTAAAAATGATTAACATCTTCTTTTTAGTGAGACTTGCTTGGGGATTTCATCACGCCAAGGGATGATCCCAACCATGTGTATCGGTGGGGTATATGAAGGGGGGAGGCAAAATCTATACCCCAATCTAGTCGCGTCATAATTGGCGGAGTGTCAAAGCTAGGGTGATACCTAGATAGACGTGAAGAGTTCGTCTGAGCCTTTTAGAATCTCGCTGAGGTTCCCGACTCACACTTATGATGGACTGGTGTTCACGGTTTAGGCCTCATGTACCGAGCGTATATCAAGGACTCACTAGATCGCCTTATTTAGCCTAGTTAGAGAACCGTGTTGGCCATACCCTTCTTACTAATCTTAGGATTGTGCTACTTGAACTGTCTTTTTCATGTAAAACCAGTGCATATCTTATGATTCAAGTCAATTTTTCCATTTTGCTTATTGTTTGAAGTGTTTTCAGTCCTTTTCCATAGCCATTTTTCACCTAAGTCAAGTTTAGTTTTGTTAGCAGGGGAGACCACGCCCTAGCAAGGGTGGCCACGCGCCCCTCTGCACCAAAATCAACCTTTTCTAATCCTTATTTTCACTAGAGGGGTGGCCATGCCCTATCAGGGGTGACCATGCCCTATCAGGGGCAACCATGCCCTAGCAGGGGCATCCCTGCCCTCAAACAGGGGTGAAACAACTTTTTTTGCTTCATCTGGGACCCTATTCAGGTCTGTTTTAGTCTCCGTTTGGTTATTTTTTGTCCCGTTCTTCACCTGCACCCTCATTTTGACCACTTTGGGAATATCCATTTGTCCATTGGTGGGAATATCCTCCCTCCAAGCCTCCATTTGGATCCTCTTAGTCAAATCCCTTCATCTGTTTTGTCATCTCGTTCCCCGTCTAGGACCCCATTCGGGTCTATTTTGGTGTCTATTCTGCCTCATTCTTCATCCTCGTTGATTTGGGAATCTTTCCCTTGGTTTAGGAATCCTTTCCCTCAAAGGGACGAATTTCCCTCAAAGGGGCGGCCCTGACCTAAAAAAATAGGCAAAAACAACCATTTTTCAGCCTTCGTTCGCTACTCGTTACCTCGTTCTAGGAACCCATTTTCCCATTCTGAGTGTTGTTCCCTCATCCAAAGTATCCGTTTACCTATTCCAACCATCTGTCCATCCATTCCAAATATCCATTTGCCCATTTCGAGCATCGTTCCCCCTTTCCGACCAACTATTCACTCGTTCTGAGAAGCTGTTTACCCATTCCAACAAACCATTTTCCTGTTTTGAGTGTTGTTTTCTCATCTGGGGTACCTTTTTATCCATCTTGACCATCCATCCATCCATTTTGAATATCCATTTGCTTGTTTCAGGCATCGTTTCCCCTTTTTGACTAGTTGTTCAATCGTTCCAAGAAGTCATTCAACCGTTCCAGCAACCCATTTTCCCATTCTGAGTGTTGTTCCCTCATCCAGGTTACCCATTTACCCATTCCAACCATCTGTCTGTCCATTCCAAATATTTGTTTTCTTGTTCTAAACATCATTCCCCCTTTCTGTCCATCTATTCACCTATTCTGGGAACCCGCTTTGCCATTCAGGGAACTTGTTTTGTCATTTAGGGCACCCATTCATCATTCAGGGAATCTTTTTTTTCGTTCAAGGAATTCGTTTTATCGTTCAGGGAACTCGTTTCATCATTTAGCAAGTTCATTTCACCATTCGTCAGGCTTGTTTGGTCTCATTATTGATTTGGACAAGTTCAAAAACCACAGGGGTGACCTTGCCCTAGCAGGGGTGGCCATGCCTAGGCGCACGTGCCCCTCTACACCAGAATCAGCCATTTTTCCCTAGCAGAGGCGGACACGCTCGGGCACACACGCCCCTTTGCACTAGAATCAACCATTTTTTAGCAGAGGGGTGACCTTTCCCTAGCAGGGGCGACCACGCTCGGGCATCCACGCCCCTTTACACCAGAATCAACCATTTTTCCCCAGAGGGACAACCTTGCCTTAGCAGGGGTGGTGACGCCCGAGCGCACGCACCCCTCTACACCATAATCAACCATTTTTCACCAGAGGGGCGACCAAGCCCTGGCAGAGGCGACCATGCCCAAAACAGGTCATTTCTCAACATCCACATTCTGACCACCCGTTTGTTCAATCCAAGTCTTCCTCCTACCATTTCGAGCCTCCGTTCCCCCGTTTTGGGCATTCGTTTACCTATTCCAAGTGTTCGCTTCCTTGTTCCGAGTATCTATCAACATTTTTTGAAAGTCATAATTTCATCAACCAAACCACATAGGTGCTTCTTAGAGCATCATTAGAGTCCATATCTATCATCAAATCATCCATCCCAATCATCTAGACTTCGTTTTAAGGGTTTTGTTTTTTATGCAGAAACTTTTGGAGGCCATAACTTTTGACTCGGGTGTCTAATTGGGCTGAAATTTTACGGGTGGTTGCATTATGAGGTGGCATGTGGATTCTCATCAAATCATGATTTGGTTGGACCCTGTTTCAGCACATTTTTGGGGCCTCAAACTTTCATCTTGACCCTCAAAATCGTAATTTAGTGTTTTTTTCCAGTTTTTGAAAAATTGTTTTCGTTAATAACTCAGAATGCATGTCTCTGATTTGAGATGTTAGTTGGAAATTCATCCTACTTTAGTTTTGGGAAGTTTTTGGGAAAAAACTGGACTCTCAAAGGTATGCCTATGAAGTTTCCTAAAATGGAAAAAATTGATAATTTTTGAAAATTGCCAAATCTGGCCAAAATCTTATTGTCAACAACTTACATCCTCTAGTTAAAACCCCTGAACTTGGTTGGTTTAGAATCAATCCTATCATATCATCTAATCTTGTCTCCTGAATCTGAGCTTTCATCCAATCCCCATCTGAGCTTCCAATCCATCCTATTTCTCTATCCATCATTTATTCTTTCTTGTTAATCTGTATCCATCATGAATCCTTATCCCCCTCTCGCACGACCAATAATAGTAGTCAAGGGGAATCCTAACTACATTGATGTCGATAAAAAAATTCTTTTTTATCACGAAGAGTGTAATATAGATCCCCTTGATTCTATCATTGTTAGCAAGCTTTTTCCAAGCGCCCCCCAAAATCCAACTACTCCTTCGAACTATCCCACCATGCCTTCATCCTCATCTAATAACAGTCCTTATGCTACCCTTGATAAGGGATATCCAACATCCTCACCATCAACATATTCATCATGTCCTCCCTCTCCACCTCTATTATATCCAACATCCACATCCTCCTATAGTAATCCACCATCCCCATACTCCTATCCTTACCACCGTCAACAATCCCAATATCTCTACCTTAATCACCCATCCCACTCTTCCCAACCTAATCCAACACCCACACCTTCCTATCATAATCCACCATCCCAATATTCCTCTTATCCTAATCCACCATCTCAATCTTCCTATCCTCATCCATTACCCATATCCTCCTATGCCAATCCACCATCCATGTCTTCCTATCACAATCCACCATCCCAATATTCCTACCTTAATCCAGCCTCCACATATTGCTATCCTAATCCTCCATCCATGTCCTCCTACGAGAATCTGCCACCCACATCTCCCCATCCTAATCCATCATCCACATCTTCCTACTATTATCCATCATCCCAATCTTTCCATCATCCACATCTCCCCAACCTAATCCAGCATCCACATCCTCTTATCTTAATTCATCATCTGCATCCTCTTGCATCCCTCCCCCCTTTACCACATTATATCTTAATCCTCCATCTAATCCTAATCCACCAATCCCTACTCCTATTCCTCTATCTAATCACGTCCACTCATCTAATCCTAATCCACCAATCCCTACTCCTAGTCCTCCATCCAATCTCGTCCACTCATCTAATCCTAATCCTCCAATCCCAAATCCTAGGCCTCCGCCTACTAGTCCCCCATCCAATCCCATCCACTCATCTAACCCTAATCCTAGTCCTCCAACCACCCCTAATCCTCCATCCATTCCCTTCACCTCACCTAATCCTACATCCCCTCCAAATGTCATCCAAGGACTCATGATAGAAGAGACATCCCCAAATCTGCATCTTGATGTTGTGAAACAATGCCCTCCCACTCTATCATGTACAGTCACTAGTGATGAGGCCCTCCTCTACCCTACACCCATCACTACCATTACCATTCCTAACACCATCCAAACAATTAAGTCCATCATACCCATTTAGTCCATTGAATCCCCATCTTCTATTACTAGATCCACCCAATCCATTGAATACATCCAATCCCCTCCTCCTAGTCTTAATATTATCGAGCTACATGAATCCTTTGCTCTTCCATCTTCCCCACTTGAGGAATCCCCCCAACACTCATCCACACAAGATGAGTCATGCCAAGAGCTTAATCCAAAGAATACAAACATAGATCTTGCTATCTCATCTACTCCATCTCAAGAACATAGTCTTCCATCCATTCCATTTCATGATCCCTCTCCTCATCTAAATCCTAATCCTACCATCTCATTTACCCATCTCAAGATCACACTAGCTTGTTCATTCCATCCCATGATCCCCTTCGCACTCAAGATCCAATCACCCCATTGCATGAGCCCTTATCATCCACTACCATAAATCCAGATCTTGCCACACCACCTAATCCCTCTCCCGATCCCTCATCACTCATTCCTCTTGATTAGGATGTTGCTATCCCCTCATCTTCATCACATGATCCTCCATCGATGCCTAGCTTTGTCATCCCAACACCACCTTTATATCACCTTGGCAATATTACACTCATCCATGGTGGTCTTCTTGTAGAAGACAAATAAAATATGTGCACCACCCTTCCTACTCCACCTACTAATGCACTCACATCATGCTTCCAAAAGAATAAGCATCCTACCATATATCAAATTCTCAAGAACATGAACTATCAAGGAAAAGTTTTAAGCCTTCATGAGCAAGGTACTTTAGAGCCCATCCAAGTCAAATAACATCCAAGTACACAAGGTCTTGGATATATCTCCCAAGAATCAC